>CM046888.1:12382660-12482714 GCA_025688845.1 Cucumis hystrix | reverse complement strand
ACGATAACTTGATAAAAATAAAAAAAATAATTATTACCTTAAAATTTTGGGGTGTTACAAGAAGACGGAAAGGGAAAGCACGACGTATGTGTGATATAATATGTAGAATACAAGGCATGTGGTTGATGTTTGATCTCAAATACAATGTATTTGGATGTAATTACACTGTAGCTGTCCTAAAACCAAGGGGATATATTATTGCTGTAGTTTAAAAGAATAATTAAATAATAAAAAAATAATTTATATTCACAATGTATGTATATATATAACCTATAATTAAAAACTAAAAAAATATTACACTTTACATTTTTTCTTTCTAACCTTGACAAAATTTCAGAGATCACCTAAATGTGCGTGCAACAATTGAGAAGTATAATCGTGTTGAGAATAAAATTCCCTAAGAAGCAAAGCTCAAACGAGCGAAGAAGAAAATCCCTTGAAGAAGCTCACCTTTGTGCCAAACGAAAAAGAATCTGTAATTGGTTTGATGAATAAGATGGTCGGCAAGAAGAAAATCCTTTGATTTGCACTGAATGTATGAAGACTTTGAAGGTTTTGAGGAGAATGAAGCTTAAAGCTCCAATCTTTTCTGCAACTGATTGAAGACTTTGAAGATTTGAAGGAGACGAAGGGTTTCAAATTTTTTTCTGTGGAATCTATGAAAGTGGAAGATAGGAAAGCTGGATTCTTTTCGACTTTGAAGAGTTTCAAGGGTTTCAAGTTGTGAAGATAGTGATAACATTCGAATACCTGAACAATTTCAACAATGATAGGTTATTTAATTACAAGGTATTTGAGTTTTAAGTGAACGATTGTATTTAGGACTAAGTTTTTGAATTGGGTAGGGACATTTGAGACATTGTTCCATTTATTTATTTTTCAGATTTTTCAATTTTGCTAATCTGACAATTTAAAAATAATTTTGCTATTTTTTTAAAGTAAACCTCCTAATTTTCCATTCTTCTTGTTGGCCCTTCAGGTTATATGGGTTAGCAACCTGAATAACTCAAATTTAGTTTCCAACCTAACCCATAAAACATGGGTTGGGTTGGGTTGTCAGGTTGTATTGGTTTTTTTTTCTTCTTTTCGTTTCTACTCTCTAATGGTTGTAAAACTTAAAATAGTTCATTTTCAAAAAAAAAAAAAAAAAAAAAAAATCAAAATTATTGTCAATTCAAATTTCAAACATACATAATTCAAATTTCAAACATACCCTAAACTCAAAGTTTGAAGTATTCATAGATTCAAAGTTACAAACATAAATAAATTCAAAGTGAAATTTTAATAATAAAAGGAATAAGAAAGAAGCCAAATATAAATTTGAATACTATTTAAGCATTCCAAGCATTCAAATTTGTCCTGAAAATTCAGAAAACATACCAAGTAAGTAGTTTAGTAACTTACCATGCAAATTGTCAACCCATGCATAAACAAAATGATGAAAATACAAGTATTCAACTTAGTAACTTACCATGCAAATTGTCAACCCATAGATCATGTTTGTGATGTGACGGAGGACTTGATATTATCTAAAAACACAAATTAAATTATAAAGTGTCGTACAACTATATAAGAATACAATTTTCAATAAAAATAAAAGTTAGAGACAACACTGACCGTTTTCAATTTTTTCACAAATCTCTATTTCTTCAAGCTCTGGACAAGATCCAATAAGATTGTTTTGCCACGACCCAATTTTGTGTACAAATCAAAGCTTCTATTGTTTTAGGTGATAAAGAACTCTATGGTTTTTAAGCGAGGTAAAGAGGGCAGGAACATATCGTTGAAGGTTGTGGAAAGCACATTCAACATAACTCTTGTTGCAGCAACATAAAGAAAAGAACGTATCGTTGAACGCCGGTGCTCTCTCTTCACGTTGGAATGTCAAAAAACTGTCAAACACACTGGAAAAGCTCGTTCAATCCCATCGCTAGCTGACGTCAATACTTTGACCTCTTCCTCTCCGTCGGCCGGTGGTGACGATGCTCCTGGATTGCAGGGAAAAAACTCACTTTCTCTCTATCGTGACCGGCTACACATGCCTCACCCCCTCCTCCATCTGTTTGTATATATGAAGCCCTAAAAACACAAGTGAGGAGAGAGACAAATATATAATAAAATATTTAAATTATTATTTTTAATGTCAGTTTTAAAAAAGCGAGTCTTTATTGTCTTTTTTAAACCGAGATTAATCCTTTCTCTTTAATGTCGATTTAAAACCGACATTAAACATCTGTTTTCATTCTTTTCAACTGACATTAAAGGTCATATTTCTTGTAGTGTATAACTTGGTGGAAATTGAACATGGTTAAATACCGAATTTTATAAAAAAATTGCTCAATATATTTTTGCCGTTCCGGTATCTATTGTGGCTTCTGAAACTGCATTTATTACTATGATGCTCCAACTTTAGGGATGGAAGCATGGACTCTCAAACAAAGCTTTTCATTAAAAATTGAGGAAAATAAAAAGCAAGATCGACAAGAAAATCAGCGTTCAAGATCGATTTAATAATACAATATCCTCTAAGGACGTAGCGAGGATTATTGAAGGTCCTTGTAAGGTTAGATCTATGTTTTAGTTGTCTTTTTCCTTCTAGGTGTCAACTTGTATTTACTTATTTTTAAATTCAAATTGTCTTTTTTACTCCTACTATCGAGAAGGAAATGTCCTGTGAAGCACATATACAGAGGAAAACAATGTATTTATTTGCAGTTAACCATGAGTTGTGTATGTACTCTATTTTGTCTAAGTGTTCAAAATGGTTTTTTTTTTTTTGCTTTCTTTCTCAAATTGCCGAATATCATCTTGGTCAGCTCAAGGCAAAGATAGCAAAGTTTAGGATGCAGTTATTTGAGCCTCAAGGCATTAAGAATTACAAAATTTGGCAGGGGTTAAACATGTGCATTTGCTTAGTTATATTGCCTTATCATACACAGTTTCTCAATTCATTTTGGTTTATATCATATAACCCTCCAAATTCATTGAATATTGGTATGAACATATCAATTTCAATGTGATTTGATAACCAAAGATAAGCCCCATTACTGTTTGTCATGATCAATCAATAGTAGGAAATAAATTTGGAACTGTCTTCTTCAAGTATAAGATAGTGTCTAATTTCCCTAGCCTATAGTAGAAAATAAATTTGAAAATGTCTTCTTCAAGTATTTGTCTCATAGCTTTATACTTTGTTTAATCTCCATTTGGTATGATTCATTTATTGTTAATTTCTTTTCACTCTATCTTCTCAGGTTTTTCCTATGTTAAACCTTCAAGATGGGGGCAAAGATGATAATCCTTAAATTTGTTTCAAACTTGAATTTGTAAAGTTTATTAAAGTTGTTTTTATCCTTTGTTGTTTTAGTTGAGGTGGAGTATATTCACAATCAACATGTTTCATCTGCTTTTTTTCTTGTTGGTTGATTTAGTTTATTGGTGTTTGGTTTGGTTTTGGGGGATATAAGTTGCTACTGGTTTAGGAAATTGTAACACTTCCTATGTAAGTTTGGTTTGGAATTTAGTTAATTTTGTCATTTTGTTTCAAACTTTGAACATGATAAATTTGTTAAGCTGCTTTGTTTGTCTATAAATTGGTTGCTTTTTTTTTTTTTTGTGAAGTTTGATTTGCTTTGTTAACACATACTTGTATATAAGTGTCAAACTTTGTACATTTAGGATTGATTTCGATATTCAAACAGCATTTGAAACCCTCATTCTTATCTCGTGCTTAATCACAAAAACCTCTTTTACATGGTACTCACTTCTTTCTTCTTTCCTCTCACCATTTTCCTTCCCTGTTTTGTTGCAGGTTTTCAGTTACACATTAGTGGTAGGAGACTGAGAAATTGAAATGATGGGATTTGGGGGTGAAGGTACAGAGGTGGAAGAAGTTGAAGATAAAGTCTTCTTCTTTTTGCTAAAATAGGTGAGTCATCCCTTCATTTGGTCCCCGTTCATTATGGCTCTTTGGTATTTAATAACATAGGAAGGAAGCTGCATTGCGTTAGAGAGAGGTATTTACAACATTAGATGTCTACAATTTTATTACATTGGTCTTCCTCTAGGCAGTAATCCTAAATCCTAAAAAAACCTAATTTTCTCTTGGCCTTACATGTAATTTTTGTTCTGTTTATTAAGGAATGGTCAGAAGTACATAATCATTGTGATGCTATTGTGAATGGAGCAAATGTTGGCCTCTATCAACATAATTTTGGATTTACAGGCATTAGATGTCTACAATTTTGGATTTAATCTTCCTCAGGTTGTGAAGTATATTTGGTCTTAGATAGCCAGCCAAGCTAAGCGATTGTGTAGATGGAAGCGATCGTTGAAAGTTGAAGATTGTGAAGACGTTTAGGATTTTTTATATTTAAGTCTTGTATTAGAACCTTGTTTCATGTATTATTGTAGAATGTATATACAAACGCAATATTAAGATTTCATTTTGTGTATACAAATGTAAAAGAAAAATATTGTAGTTTCTAAAATAATATTAATTTTATTGATTTGTTGGCATGAGAAAAAAATATTTATTTATACGTACCCAATGTCGGTTTATAAAAAATGGACAATAATTTAACAATAATTTTTTTTTATAAAAATATATCCAAAAACAAGACTTTAATGTTGGTTTTAAAACGACATCAAAGGCAAATCGACACTAAAGATCTTCAATAACACCATTAAAAATGTCGGTTTAAAAACGACATTAAAGGCCTTTAATGTCATTATTAAACCGACATTAATGAGGCCTTTAATGTCGTTTTTAAACTGACATCAAAGTAGAAACGACATTAAAGACCTTTAATAATGCTAGCATAGATGTCGGTTGCCAACCGACACTAAAGTCATTAATGTTGGTATTAAACCGACATTAAAGGCCAGATTTCTTATAGTTAGAATATCAAACTGATCATTTAGCTCCTCACATGAGTCAGATAAACACCGATCAACATCATTCCTCAATTCTAAAGTATTTTGTTCTTGTCTTTTTCTCTTGTAGTGTGATAATACTCTACAACCCGCGTCAGTTTCCACCGTAGTTTTCGAACTCCATTGTCTCAAACTATCACCTGATTCTACTTGTTCTCAAACAAATATCTTGACCACTCAAATCATTACGAAAGGCAAAGCCATCAACTTGTTATTTGTAAAAATTATACAAACGGATCAAATAAGTTTCAATCCCATTAACAAGAACTTTAACCTTAACATCATCATGTATACTTTCAAAGCAAAAGCCAACATAGTCCAATTTATATCAAGGGGCAAGCACCACAGCTAGAAATACAAGCTTGTTAATTTTCTCAATTGAACCCCAATACTTGTCATATTTTGACTTCATATTTATAGCCATATTACGTAAAATGGAGTTATGTTCGTTGCTCCAACCAATTAAAAGATCATTAATCCCCCACGTCTCATGAAAGAAAGAATTGACAGTCACATATAAAGAATCACTAATCTTATTAGTGACATTATAAAACACCTTCAAACATTACATGAAAAACATTTCAACATTTTTCCAATCAGAATGACTTGGTGGCCCAATCCTCTTCTTTCCAGGTTCATCTTCTGCAAAATAGTCTTGATAACCCAACTCTTCTTCCTCTAATATTTGAAAAGCTTTTTCAAATTTAAGTGCAAGCTCAAGCATAAGATATGTAGAATTCCATCTTGTTGGAACATCCAAACAAACAAGAGCTTTGCAATCAATTTTCTCTTGCTCCACACAAGTTTTAAACTTTGTCAATCTTTTAGGGGATGATCTAACATACCATACAACATTACAAACACAAGCGATGGAATCATGGGTTTTTTTCAATCCCTCATTTACAACAAGTTAATTATGTGAGCACAACACCTCATGTGTAACAGTTCTCCTTCCAAGATTAAGGTTTTCCAACTTCTAGGTCTTTTCTTAATATATGAAATTGCTCTTTCGTTTGAACTTGCATTATCCACAGTTATAAAAAAGACTTTATCAATCTCCCATTATAATAAACAGCTCTCAATGAGCTTTCCAATGGTACATCCTTGTGGTTAGCTATTTGACAAAAATTTAAATTATTTTTATGCAAAACCCAATTTGAATCAATGAAGTATGTAGTGAGTACCATGTAGTTAACATTTTGCAAGGAAGTCCATGTGTGTCAGTTGTCAAACATTCTCGACCCTTTGAGAATTGCTAACTAAGAATGATTTCAATTTCTTCTTTTCATCAACGTACAATTGATATATATCTTTAGCAATTTTTACTCTTGAAGGAGGGTCAAACTTAGGACAAGCCACTCTACAAAATGTCTAAATCCCTCATTCTCAATAAACTTGAATGACAACTCATCGACAATTATCATCTTAGCATATGCTTCCCTACATAATTGTTGACTAAAAATAGTCACAAAATTACTACCACTTTTTTCTACAGTGGAGGTTAAAGAGTCAAAATAGTTTGTCTTGTTTCTGCTTCCTTATATGAGTACTTCTTAACATTGATTTTTTAAGTGCCTCCATAATGTGCTAGTTCCACTTGAGGTAGTATCACAACAATACTCTTTATCGCAATAATTTCATGTGCACCTAGAACTATTCCCTTCAACTTTGTGAAGTGATCCCATAAACTAGAAGTTGTCTTCTTAGTGGTTGTAGCTCTCTTCTTATTAGGTATTGGTGGTTTATTTGAACTCAAAGTTCCAATTGCATTATTTGTTGAAGGGACAAGACTAGGACTAGGACTAAGGCTAGTTTCACTATGTTGTTCACTATTTGTGTCCATGGTTTAAAAAAGTATAAAAAACTAAGGTCAGATCATCCACACAATCACCCACAAAACAACATCAGAATCACAGCAAGGAAACCAACAATGAAATCACAAAAAGTATAAAAAGTATGCAAACATTTATGTTACTGTCAATATTTATCACAAATGCAATTTAACCAAAGAACTTAGAAGCTAATGTCTATAAATTTATCACAGCGAACTCAATAAAGAACTTGGAATTTATGTTGTCAATACTTATTCTACAAAAAACTCAACGAAGAATTCAATCGAACTCAACAGTTTAACGAACAATGCTATTGCCAATATTTATGCTACTGTTTAACCAAAGAGCTTGTCTATAAGTTTATCGTAACCGAACTCAACAAAGAACTCAAAATTTATGCTGTCAATATTTTTAGTGACAATCCACACAATCACCCACAACACAACATCAGAATCACAACAATGAAACCAACAATGAAATCACAAAAAGTATAAAAATTATGCTAATATTTATGTTACTGTCAATATTTATCACAATTGCAATTTAACCAAAGAACTCAGAAGCTAATGTCTATAAATTTATCACAGCGAACTCAACAAAGAACTTGGAATTTATGTTGTCAATACTTATTCTACAAAAAATTCAACGAAGAATTCAACCGAACTCAACAGTTTAACCAACAATGTTATTGTCAATATTTATGCTACTGTTTAACCAAAGAGCTTGTCTATAAATTTATCTCAATCAAACTCAACAAAGAATTCGAAATTTATGATGTCAATATTTTTAGTGACAATCTTTTAATAACGTACATGTTAGGATGCCAATAGTTTAGTGACAATCTTTTATGTTGTCAACAAAGAACTTGAAAAATTAGTTTAGTGATCATTTAGTCAGGTTATTCGAGTTCTTTGTTGAGTTTGGTTACGAGAGGATACAAACTCTTGGCATCAAAGAAATCAAAAATATTGGCATCTACCTTAGTTTATACATGCTGTCAACAAAGAACTTAAAATCACAAAAAATATGCCAATTGCTATGTACCTGTTAGGATGGAAGAGAAGATGACCGTAGATGAGATCTGGCAGCGTGAGGTGGAAACGGAGAAGAGTGACTGGTCATTGAAAATGGTGGTGGACGTCACGATTGTGAGGGAGAAGATCGAAGAGGGAGAGAGGAGATCGAAGAGGGAGAGGATCGGTCGTCGGAAACAGAGGTGGACGACGAGATTGTAAGGAAGAAAATCGAAGACTGAGGTGAGACAGAAAAGAAGAATCTTAGAGAACTTAGAGAAGAATCGAACACAGTGAAGAAGGGTGGGTAGCGTGCGCAAGGGGATGAAGATTGAAGAGGGAGGAAAATCTAATTTTTAGATTTTATTTTATTAAATAAATAATATATATATTATTAATTTGGGTTGGGTTGGGTTGAACCGAATTTTTCAACCCTCAAACTCCAGACCCAACCCAACTCAAAAAAATTTAATTTTTTTTAACCCAACCCAACCCTTATAATATGGGTTGGGTAGTCCGAGTTATTCTGGTTCAACTCATATTCTTACACGCGTAGTGTACTTAGCTTGATATGAAACAAGTTCATTTTTAAATAAATGTGGGCATGCTCAATCTTTTAACCTAAATTTTTAATTTATTACAATTCAAAACACAAATTAAATAACCAAAGTTTTCTTTTGTTTTCGTTTTGTGTAGCAATTGATTCTTCAAGTGGTTATATATTTACCATTACCATCGAACCAATACATTGGCTTTAAGTTTATGCAAACTAGCCAACAACTTTTTCATTGTCTTTGTTGTAAGATTTATGGTTAGCCATATTTTCAAGGAGTTATTTTCGACTTTGATTTTAGAACCGAGCCATGGGAAATCTGGCAAAGTTTCAAAGGCCGACAATCTTTACTTCTTTACTAAACCAAGGGTCGACGATGAACTTTAGACATTTGTCGGTGCACATCAACCGCAAGATTGGTTTCACCAATGACACTTGAAATGGCAAAAATTCAGATACACTCTAATTTCGCTATCAAAGACGATGAATAAATAATTGGTTATTGCAAGAAATTTAGCTATTGTAACGCCCAAGATTAGGAGGGAGACATGAATGAACCGATATCACATCTGAATGAGAGGGATCCCGAAGACATGAAATGAGTACATGAAAGTAATGTTAAGAAAGACGTTCTATAGAATGTATCATTTATTTCTGTCTTTTTATACGATGATCATAATTTTTTGCCGCTCTAAATAACATCTTACTCTCACTATTTTCACACGGTAAAAGTATGCTTTAGCAACCTTTAATAAACATATTATCACACTATTTTGAAAAGTTGTGACAAATCTACAAAAATTATATGAATTATCAAAAAAAATAAAATTATATTGAAGTAGGATTGGATGTAATGGTGATGTCAACTAAAGTTCTAAAAAAACAATAGAAATTGATGAAATGTAGATGTTAATAGAGAGTAGCTCAATTGAAACATCTTCATTTACGACGCTAGTCTACAGTTTCTTTTTTTAAATTCAATTGTAAATAGATATTTGTTAGGTGTCATTGTCTCATCTTCTTAATTTTCATTTATGTATATACTTTTGGTTAAATAGTACCTCAAAATTTAAAATTTGTATCTATTTGATCGCTAAATTTTTAAGAGTCCAATATAAATCTTAAATTTTCGATCCCTCACAAATTAGATAATCGTAAAAGTTATGGTTATAGCTCAATCTTTGTATGTCCTCGTGTTTTTCCACTGAATTATAGTGTTAAAATGTTAAACATTGCAACAAAGTTTAGCAATTCACAAGATACAAATCCTAAAAGGGTTAAATTCAGTAACCAATGAGATTTTTCTTTTCCAAGAAATTCAACAGGAAAAAAGCAAGCCTAAAGAGTTCATATATTTGAAGCAAATCACCTTCTTCATTTTCACCTACCATTGTCCCCACCTCCTTGGTCGATGCTGCTTTTAAGATTGAAAATCTAAAATAAACATCATATGACAATAAACACACTACCAGGTATAGATGAGCATATATTAAAATTTCCCATACCTTCCTCCATGCGAATAGTATCCTCTCTATTAGTTCTCGACGATCGACTCATGCAGTATCCTTGCTCAGCCAATTGTTAAAGCATGCACGAGCTTCAACTAGATTTGGAAACGATGTAAAGGCCACAGAATCAATCACACCCCACTCATATTTAACGCCTTTTCAGAAACAACTGTGGATACTAGAATTGCTAATATTTCTTAGGCGAGTTTACTAAGGACCTTGTATCTGAGAGAATTATACTTCCACCATTGTAATAATGTACGTCAAGATTATCCACTTGATTCACAACAGGCTCCATTAAGTAGATGTCCACCTCTGGCCCTGCCTCTAGATTTTTTTTTTATCATCTTCCTTTGCATCAAACATATCCTTAAATTGGGATGCCTTTGTAATTTCATTTTTTTGTAGAACTTTCTTCAGCATCCGAATTACGGGACATGACTCAAGTAGATGACGCTTTCCTGATAGCAGACAAACTATACTCATTAAATAATTGCCACAAAACATCTTCAACCTTCTTACGCACCTCTTTTGCCACACTGGCCTCAAACTTTCACTAAAGCAAATATTCCATAAATTTTAACTTGTAACGAGGGTCTAAAACAACGTCACAGTGGCGGATCCAGAAATTTAACATAAGGGAGTACCGGACACTATATAATAAACACACTAAAAAATGTTAAAAAAATATCTCAACGTTTCACTGATGTTCCAATAACATTCACTACATTTGTAGCAATAAAGAAATACCGATAATTTTCACATGGTTTGTAATGTACATATGTGAATTTAAAATTTGCATACAAAAAAGAAAATAAAAAATAAATAATAATACATTTTTCATGGAATATTATTGAGGGAGTCGAAGTTTAGATAACCGATTTTGTTGCATTTAAAAAAAAAAATTGTTAGATAACAAATGAGGGCTAGAAAATAAGTTAGGGTTATATCTTAGATGAGTTTTTTTTCCTCTTTTTAAAAAATTGTCTTACTTTTAGGAAATTAAATTATCTTCCTTTTGGAAAATCATTGAAATTTAGTAAGAAATTTGATATCTTCTTTTTAGGAAATCATTAAAATTGAGGAAGAAATTTGATATTTAGGGAAAGAAAATTATTGATATTTGAGAAAAAATTTTTATTGATGTTTTGAATAAAATCTATTTTTGTAATAATTTAGGAAGAAATTTGATATTTGAGGAAAAAAATTATTGATATTTGGAAGAAAAACTATTGAGTAAAAATAATTGTAGGAGATGAGATTTGAACTCACAACCACTACAGTAGAAGCAGAATTTAGGCAAAATGAAGCTACATTTAATATATATTATAATCTAACATTTCAAAATTAATATTAAAATACAAAAACCAATAATGTGAGAGGGGCACGTGGCCCCTGACCCCTTAATAAATCCGCCGTTGAACATCAACGTATAACAACAAGTAATTAGTTTTCTGCCATGGCTTTGATAACAACATTATCACTGCTGGAAGAACATTTTTTTATATAATTTTGGATGGCTAATCTCATAAAAAACCACAATAAAGGGACGTGAAGAGAACCAGAGAGTCTTAAAGTCGCTCCATAAAATAACGATAAGAATGAAACAAGTGTTCTGACAACTTCCCAGTGTCTACTGATGAGAATATCCTCTTCCAAATAAGCCATGTCATGGATCTTTATTCTTTCAAATGCCTTATCAAATTTCTCTCCTTCCTCAAGCATCATGTAGGTATAATCCCAACTGTTCGGAAAATCAAGTCACGCAATATTTTTGCTAGGCAAGCTTTCCTCTTCAATACATTTTTCAAAGCAACCTGCAAACCGTTTAGGAGTAGATGTCACATACCAAACAATTGTTTCTAATCTTAGAAATCAACTCACGGAAATCTTTCATAATATAATATTGAAAGCAATAAATACGAAACCAAGGCTCACGTGGAAATTCGAGAACAGAAAAAAAAAACCACGATGTTTTTAGTTTTATTATTTTTATGATAAATACAAATGTACAAATGAGAGAACTTAAATATAATGTAAAGAGAAAAGAAGAAAAGGAAAATAAATATTTATGGTAAGTTTTCCATAAATATTTTTTCTATATATACAAATTCTAACACTCCCCCTCAAGTTGAGACGTAAATATCAATGAGGCCCAACTTCCTAACACAAAAATCAAAGTTTGGCCTGAGAAGCCCCTTGGTGAGAATATCAATAACCTGTTGGCTAGAAGAGATGTACGGAATGCATATGCTCCCACTGTCAAGTTTTTCTTTGATGAAATGGATATCAATCTTAACATGTTTAGTTCTATCATGTTGAACTGGGTTGTTAGCAATACTAATAACGACTTTATTATCACAAAAGAGCTTTAGTGGAGTTTCACATTCCTGATGAAGATCAGAAAGGACTTTCTGAAGCCAAATTTCCTCACATATTCCCAAACTCATAACTCTATATTTGGCCTCAACACTGCTCCTAGACATAAATCTTTGCTTCTTACTCCTCCAAGTTACAAGATTGACCCAAACAAAGGTACAATAATCGGAGGTAGACTTTCTGTCAACAACAGATCCTGTCCAATCCGAGTCGGTATATGCCTCAATGGTTTTTCTGTTTGTTTTTCTAAACATCAGTCCTTTACTAGGTGTTGTTTTTAAGTATCTCAGAATTCTGTTGACAACTTCTAATGTTTTTCATGAGGAGCTTGCATAAACTGGCTAACAGCACTTACAGCAAAAGAAATATCAGGACGAGTATGGGATAAGAAATCAATTTACCTACGAGGCCTTGATATTGTTCTTTATCAACTAAAACTTGATCATCAGAGTTTCCAAGTTTACAATTGAATTCAATAGGAGTATCAACATGATTACATCCCAAAATACCTGTCTCGGTTAGCAAATCAATGGTGTATTTTCTATGAGACACGAAGATACCTTCTTTAGATCTGGCCACCTCTATTCCAAGGAAATATTTCAGATTTCTCAAATCCTTGATTTCAAATTTATCACCCATTCTCTGCTTTAGTTGACTGATTTCTGCTCGATCATCTTCAGTTAAAACAATGTCATCCACATAAACTATTAGAACAACGATCTTCCCTGTCTTGGAAACCTTTGTAAATAACGTATGATTAGAGTGCCCCTGACTATATCCTTGAGAATTCACAAAGGTAGTGAATCTGTAAAACCATGTTCTGAGAGACTGTTTCAGACCATATACGAATTTCTGGAGTTTACACACCTGCTGACCAAACTGGGCTTCAAATCCAGGCGGGGGGCTTTTGTAGACTTCTTCCACAAGGTCTCCATTCAAAAAGGCATTCTTAACATCTAGCTGGTATTGTGGCCAATCTTTGTTCACATCAACAGATAGCAGGACTCTAATAGTATTTAACTTAACAACTGGAGAAAAATTTCTGAATAGTTAATACCATAGGTTTGAGTAAATCCCTTTGTAACTAACCTTGCCTTGTTTGTGTCAAGAGTACCATCTACTTTGTATTTAAGAGAGAATACCCATTTGCATCCCACCGTTTTGTGTCCCTTGGGTAGAGCACAAATTTCCCAAGTTCTATTTTTTTCAAGAGCCTTCATTTCTTCCATAACAACATTCTTCCATTCAGGACACTCTAAAGCAGTGTAGATATTTTTCGGTATTAGGGTAGAGTCAAGGCTTGCTGTAAAAGCTCTGAACTGTGGAGAGAGATTATCATAGGAAAAACAGTTGCAAATGGGATGTTTAGTACAAGACCTAGTATCTTTTCTCAGAGCAATGGGAATGTCAAGAGAGGGATCATACTCATCAAGTTTCCCTGTATGACCCTGTTTAGCTTCATTATTACCAGTTTCTGTCCTGATCTCAATCTCATCACCATTATTCTTTCTTCCACATTTTCAAGAACAGCAACATCAGACATGTCATTCTCACTTATTGTATTAGTAGTACAAGGTTCAGTAGGATTTTCCATACCTTGAACTCGAGGAGGTTTGGAGTCTTGACTAGAGCTGACGGCTGACTAGTAGGGGACCCGACTTCTTTTCTGAGATTCCTTCTGTAATAAGTTCTCCAAGGAACTTGGTTTATGGGTAGGACTATGGGATGAGGATCGATGTCAGATACGATAGTAGGAGTAGGTTCAATAAATTCAAAGGTGTTGTTAGACTATTCACTCGCACTCTCCCCTTGAAGATGGCTAATGGGAAAGTAAGGTCAGTCCTCACAGAAAGTAACATCCATAGTGATAAAGTATTTCCTGGATGGCAGGTGAAAACATTTATAACCTCGCTGGTGAAGGGGATACCCAACAAACACACATGTCGGAGCTCGTTGGATAAATTTGGTCTGATTAGGGCCAAATTATGGACATAAGTGGTATACCCAAACACACGAAGAGGAACCTTAGAGATAAAATGAGTAGAGGGGTAGGACTCCTTAAGGAAATCTAAGGGAGTCTGAAGGTGGAGAATACGAGAATGCATTCTATTGATTAAATGAGTTGCTGTAAGAATAACATCTACCCACAAGTATGAAAGAAGGGAAGTGGATAGCATACGGGAACGGGCTACTTCCAGAAGGTGACTATTTTTTCGCTCGGCCACTCTATTTTGCTGAGGAGTGTAGGCGCATGAGTTTTGGTGAACAATCCCCTTAGGAGCTAGAAATTCACTAAGGTTATGGTTTTAGAATTTTCGGCCATTATCACTCAGAAGAATAACAATTTTTTTTATGGAATTGTGTTTCAATGGTGTGATAAAAATTTTGAAAAATAGAGAAAACCTTTGATTTATCGATGATATGGTAGACCTAGGTAACACGGGTATGATCATTAATGAAAGTTACAAACCACCGTTTTCCAGATGAGGTGGTGACCTTAGAAGGACCCCAAACATCACTATGGATAAGGGTAAACGATTGTGTGGGCTTATATGGTTGTGAGGGAAAAGAAACCCAATGTTGTTTTGTCAGAATGCACACATCACATGATAACAAGGAGACATCGATTTTAGGAAAAAGATGGGGAAACAAATATTTCATATGAGTAAAGTTCGGGTGACCCAACCGAAAATGCCACAACATTTTGAAGGTGTCATCATCATGGATGTATTGTCCTAGAGCTACTACTACTGAAGGTGTCATCATCAAGGATGTAATGTCCCCTGCTATGCCGGGTAGTGCCAATCGTCCTTCTCGAACTCAAGTCCTCAAAACAAATATATTCAAATAAGAAAATAGCTTTACAGTGTAGTGCACGGGTGATCTTACTGATAGATAGATAACAAATTGTAAGAAGGCTTAGGCACATGCAAAATATTCTGGAGAGAGAAACCGTTAAAGAGAACTAGTTGTCCTTTTCCAGCAATCGGGGTTAAAGAGCCATCTGCTATCCTGATTTTCTCATTACCGACACATGAGGTATAAGAGACAAAGTGTTCCAAAGAACCTGTCAAGTGATTTGTGGCCCCCGAGTCCAAAATCCATGATTTCTTTCCATAAACACTAATAGGACAGCAGGACTGAGGCATACTTGACTGAGCAATGGTGCCTAGAGTAGGAGGGTCGGTTTGGCTAGCAGTAGGGCCAGTTGACTGAGAGGTACTGGAAATCTCCCTAACATCGATACGTCCTGAGTGCTTGTTAACGGAACATTTGTTACGTCTTTGGGACTGACTGTGGAGTTTCCAACACTGATCCTTGGTGTGCCATTGTTTCTTGCAATGCTCACATATGAGGATTGGTTTTCCATTATTCTTCTCATTACCGTGTCGAGAATCAATCACTAAGGGCAACAAAGTTAGTTATATAATTTGAAGGTACATTAAGGTGCGAAGTTATCGGGTTCTTTGAATACATCAATAGATTGGTTGATTTTAAGGATGCACCAACTTCAAAAATAACTCTGTTGTAGGTTTGGTTAATCCCAAGACCACAAACATATGGCTGTCCATAATCGGAGGGTGCTAATGACTCACCCGCTTCAATCATCAATCTGTTATTGAGTTGGTCAGCCCCGTTCCCACAGAAGAAAGGTTAATGTAGAGGGTCGACGGACAGATTTGTATTGCTGTACAAATTTGACAGTTTTGTAGGTTGCTGTCTGGCGGCAGTGGGCGGCGCGTGTGGCTGCGGATGATCGGCAGCGGCAGCGGTGGCGGTGGTAGTGGCGGTGACGACTTCTGTTTTGATCTGGATGTTTCCTAATTTTTTTTCAAGGGTTTCGTTGTTGCTTTGCTTTGATACCATATTGAAAGCAATAAACATGAAACCAAGACTTACGTGAAAACCCAAGAATTGGGAGAAAAATCACGATGTTTTTAGTTTTATTATTTTTTGATAAATACAAAGGTACCAATGAAGGAACTTAAATAGAGTGTAAAGAGCAAATAAGAAAAGGAAAATAAATATTTATGGTAAGTTTTCCATTAATATTTTTTCCATATATATAAATTCTAACATATAACATTCAATCAAAATCAAAATAGTTGCACAAACATCTAACATGCACAAATTTACCATCCAAAACCTCGTGTTCTTGAAATGATGAACTAAATAAGCAATATGAACGTCAGTTGAACAAGCTTGTTTCTTAGAAAGAAAAGAGTTTTCTTTAGTAGAAGAAATACCCAATTCAACTTAGGAAAATACAAATAAGGAAAAAATAAATACACAAATATATCTTAAATACAATGAAAATAGAAACAAAAATAAAATAATCAACACTCCTCCTCAAGCTGGTTTGAAGATATCATCCAAAAGCAACTTATGAATTAAGTTATTGAATTGCCACTTTGGAAAACCTTTAGTGAACACTTCTGCGATTTGTGTTCTTGTAATAACCCAACTTTACTAGAAGGTTGAGGTCATTACTATTTAAATAAGTATAGTTTTTTTTTTTTAAAAGGAAAATTAATTTATAAGTTGAAAAAAAATTTAAATAATAAGAAAATAAATAAGTAATTAAAGTGGTAAACAAAATACTAGTTTGGGCCCATAAAATAAAAGAAATACATTAAAATAATTTTACCAAAGTTCTGAAATCCAAAAAAAATATAATTACTGAAACATAAATGCGAAAAACTGAACTATTCCCTATGGCGAACCACAGTCACTTCTTGTCATTCGCCAACTTGCCCTTGCCTTTATCTTTTCCTGAAAATTTAAACATTTGAGAGAATGAGTATATAAAATTATACTCAGTAAGAGACTCGTACTTAGTCTCCCTATGTGTTTGCGAGAGTCCTGCAATAAGGTACCACGCTCTATGGTGCTCCCGAACGCACGCTATCCAGTAGTCCCATCGGGACTGAACTGGGCTCTCGGTGATCCCGAAGGGGTCACCCTAAAGGAGAGTCGGGCTGTAAGTGATCCCGTCGAATCACGTCTCAGTAATACTCAAACATATATATGGAAGGACCTTAATGGACCCCTCGTGGTACGACTCTAACCAGCAGACTAACAGGACACTATAGGCTATACATGCTCATCATAAAATCAACATTCAGCTCAACATACACAATCTCATAGATACATATAATCACATCATGCATCAATAATATGCATCTCAGGCAAAAAGGGAAAAATTCTCTTACTTGAAGATCCGCTAAAAAATAATTCACTGGTTGACAGTCAATTCCTTCCAGTACTCAATCCCGAAGATTAGGGTTGAATCCAACACAACCCTAAGTGAAACAATTCACAGTCTCAGTTCCTCCAACTATATTCGTTCCTTCAAGAAAACATAGATCCACTTAAATCCATAACTTTATTTATTCAGAATAGAATAGGCAATTAATGGGAGTACCATCACAATCGATAATAGTCCAACTCACCAAAGTGACTCCACAACAAGGAATGACTTGAACCAAATGAAATCAGCTCAAGTGGCTTGATGAAGAGACTCGGCTCGGACCTTGAGGCTTTACGGCTTACGTACGGACGAAGACGGCCCACGCGGCTGGATGCGTGCGGCTCGGTGGAGACGGACGCGTGGACCCGTGCGGCTGGAACTCGTGCGGCTGGACGCTGGCGGCCGAAACCCGTGCGGCTAGACGCTGGCGGCCGGAATCCGTGCGGCTAGACGCTGGCGACTGGAAGCGTGCGGCTGGCCGACTGAGACGCGAGGCGAACGACTTCGTCCTACGACCGTCGTTGTGGTGGTGTTCGCGTCGGCTAGGGTTTCTTTGTGACGGCTAGGGTTATTTGTGAGGAAGAAGATGAATTGTAACTATGGCAAGCATCCCGAGGGTGTATTTAATATGTAAAATACTAATAATAATAATAACATTAATACCATTATTATTATTATTATCTAATTTTCCCCAAATAACTCCTCTTTTCCTTCATCTCTTCCTATTCCTATTTAATTTTCCCTCTTTCCTCATTAATATCCCTTATAACATATCTTTCCTTAATAATTAATAATGATAACAATAGTATTACCAATTTTCAACCATTAATCCCACATCTTTCCAAAATACTTTATTTTCCACAAAAATTAAAACCATCTCACAAAATAACACCCAAAATTAATAAAATGATAACGAAATATCTGGAAAATTTTGGGGTGTTACAATATTCCCTCCTTTGAAGATCTTTCGTCCTCGAAAGTCTTTTTTTTTTTTAATCCTCAAATAACTCAGGATAATGAGCTCTCATGTCGTCCTCTCTCTCCCAAGTAGCTTCCTCAACCTCGTGGTTTCGCCATAAAACCTTAACCAAAGGAATTTCTCTGTTACGAAGCAGTTTAATCTCCCTTGCCAGAATCTCAACTGGCTGCTCCTCATAGCTCAAGTCCTCATTAATTAGCAATGGCTCATAATCAACTATATGTGAGGGATCTGCTACGTACTTCCTTAGCATGGAGACATGGAACACATCGTGAACTGTAGATAACAAAGGAGGCAAGGCCAAACGATAAGCTGCGGGGCCAATTCTTTCAAGAATCTCAAACGGCCCTACAAAACGTGGACTCAACTTTCCCTTCTTCTCAAATCTCAGAACACCCTTCATAGGTGCTACCTTCAGAAACACCATGTCCCCCACATCAAATTCAAGATTCCTACGTCGTTTATCAGCATAACTCTTCTGTCTGCTTGTGCTGTCAACATGCGAGCTCTAATCTTCTGTATGGCTTCGTTGGTGGTCTGAACTATTTCAGGACTTAACATCCGCTGCTCACCAACTTCACCCCAACATGTGGGGGATCTACAACTCTTACCGTATAGTGCTTCAAACGGCGCCATGCCAATGGTAGCCTGGTAGCTATTGTTGTAGGTGAACTCCATCAAATGCAAATGGGAGTCCCAACTCCCTGAGAACTCCAACACGCAAGCTCGCAGCATATCCTCCAGAATTTGATTCAAGCGCTCTGTCTGACCATCAGTCTGAGGATGAAAAGCAGTACTAAAGTCCAATCTCGTGCCCATGGCAGCCTGAAGTCCCTTCCAGAACTTGGAGGTAAAACGGGCATCTCTGTCGGAAACTATGGATACTGGTACCCCATGCAATCTTACTACCTCCGTCATATACAATTGTGCCCACTTACTGGCCGTATAAGTGGACTTTCTTGGAACGAAATGCGCTGATTTCGTGAGCCTGTCTACAATAACCCATATCACTGTATAACCCTTCAGGGTTCTAGGCAGTCCAGAAATGAAGTCCATAGATATATTCTCCCACTTCCACTCTGGCACACCCAAGGGTTGTAACAAACCTGCCGGCTTCTGTCTTGGTGCCTTCACCTGCTGGCATACCAGACATTTACTAACAAAGTCTGCCACCTCTCTCTTCATATTTCTCCACCAGTAAACTCGCTTCAGATCCTGATACATTTTTGTGCTGCCTGGATGCATAGAAAATGGAGAACTATGGGCCTCGGTCAAAAACTCAGTCTTAACTACGCTGTCTGCTGGCACACATAACCGTTTGTCAAACATGAGCCCCTCATCAGTAGATATGGAGAACTCCTCGACTTGCCCTGCTTCTACTAAGCGGCGCTTACCCACCAAATAAGGATCAGTAAGCTGGCCGATAATAATTCTCTGCCTCAAAGTTGGCTGTACTGACAACTGAGCTAACTGCGAGGTGACTTCCCCTATGGAAACTGCAATCTCAGCTCTCTCAAGGTCTCTATGCAACTGAACCTGCCTAGTAATGAGTGCTGCAGAATGTGACACCTTTCTGCTAAGAGCATCGGCTACCACATTCGCCTTACCTGGGTGGTATAAAATCTCACAGTCATAGTCTTTAACCAACTCGAGCCATCTTCGCTGCCTCATATTCAACTCCTTCTGAGTGAAGAAGTACTTCAAGCTCTTATGGTTAGTGAAAATCTGAATCTTCTCACCGTATAAATAGTGCCTCCAAATCTTCAGAGCGAACACTACTGCTGCCAACTCTAAATCATGTGTAGGGTAGTTTTGCTCATGATTCTTCAACTGACGGGAAGCATAAGCAATCACCCTACCCTGCTGCATCAAAACACAACCCAACCCTTTCTTTGAGGCATCACTGTATATCACATAATTTCTAGATCCATCCGGTACTGTAAGGACCGGTGCACTAACGAGTTTCTGCTTGAGATCTTGGAAACTGCTTTCGCACGCTGGACTCCAAACAAAAGGAGTCCCCTTCCTGGTTAGTTGGGTCAAGGGACTAGCTATACGAGAGAATCCTTCCACAAACCTCCTGTAATATCCCGCTAATCCCAGAAAACTTCGAACTTCACTAACTGTAGAAGGTCGAGGCCAATGGGTAACGGCGTCGATCTTCGCTGGGTCCACAGAAACTCCCTCACTGGATACTATATGTCCAAGAAAAGACACCTGCTTCAGCCAGAACTCGCACTTAGAAAACTTGGCATACAACTTATTGGCTCGAAGGGTCTCCAACACCTGATGCAAATGCTTCTCATGCTCAGCCTCTGTCTTGGAGTAAACTAAGATATCATCAATAAAAACTATCACAGAAATGTCTAAGAAATCCTTAAACACCCTGTTCATTAATTCCATAAAAGCAGCAGGAGCATTTGTCAAGCCAAAGGACATTACAATAAACTCGTAATGTCCATATCGAGAACGAAAGGCTGTCTTAGATATATCATTGTCTCTAATCCTCAACTGGTGATATCCTGATCGTAAATCGATCTTAGAGAACACAGTGGCCCCCTGCAGCTGATCAAATAGGTCTTCAATTCTGGGCAACGGATATTTGTTCTTGACTGTCACCTTATTCAGCTCTCTATAGTCAATGCAAATACTCATCGACCCATCTTTTTTCTTCACAAACAAGACTGGTGCTCCCCAAGGTGATACACTAGGTCGAATAAAACCCTTGTCCAGCAGCTCCTGCAACTGGACCTTCAGCTCTTTCAGTTCCGCTGGTGCCATTCTGTATGGGGCTCTCGAGATGAGACCGGTTCCCGGTTCGAGCTCTATGGCAAAATCAACCTCTCGGTGGGGCGGAAGTCCTGGAAGCTCCTCTGGAAAAACATCGGGATATTCCCTTACCACTGGCTCGGATGATAAAGATACTTTAGGTCCTCTAGTGTCCATAACACTAGCCAAAATACTCCAAGTACCCTGATCGAGCAGCTTACTAGCCTTCATGGCTGAGATAACTTTGGGTAGGACCACATTCCCAGCCCCTTTATACTTAAAACTGGTTGCCTTCGGAGGGTTAAAAACTACCTCCTTGCGAAAACAATCTATGCTTGCATGATTAGCAGATAGCCAATCCATGCCTAATATTACATCAAAATCACGCATGTCCAATACCAATAAAGTTACGTCTAAAACGTGCTTTGCTACTTCTATCTGACATGCTTTTATTTTTTCGCTCGACAACAAAATTTCTCCAGATGGAGTAGAAACGGACAACAGGTAACTCAAGGGTTCTACTTCTAGATTCACATGCTGTGCAAATACTGAGGATATAAAAGAATGAGAGGACCCCGAGTCAAATAATACTAAGGCAAAGTGTCCCAAGATTGGGAGTGTACCTGTCACCACTGTGCCAGCTTTCTCGGCCTCTTGCCTATTAGTGACAAAAACTCTCCCCTGACGGGTTGGGGAAGTTTGGTTTCCAACACCGTATGATTTCTGAGGGCACTTATCAGCTAGATGCCCAGGTTGCCTGCACTTGTAACATACTCCACTCCCAGCTAGGCAACGACCCGAGTGGTGTCTTCCACAATTTGGACACATGGGTAATACCCTCAAGGTTTGGCCTGCCTGAGTCGCTTGCTGTCGGTGCCGGTGGAACAACCCATCTGATCTCGAATTCCTGTGTAGTGCTGCTATAGGTTGCTGCTCAGACTTCCTTTTCTGTCCTGAAGTTGGTCCCTTCTCTGCAGCCTTGGCCAACACCGTCCTCTCATGCAAACTCAGGTCTACAGCCATGCGCAGCGCAGCGCATCAGCCTGGGTGGTTGGTCTAAGGACGCGAACGAAACCCTGGATCTCTGACTTGAGACCTCTGACGAACTTGTCAGCTCTCTCAGCCTCGGTTCTCACTAAATCGGGTGCAAACCGGGATAACGCATCGAACTCTTGATCATACTCTTCCACGGTTATGTTGCCTTGCTCCAGTTTTAAAACTATCTCACAAAATAACACCCAAAATTAATAAAATGATAACGAAATATCTTGAAAATTTTGGGGTGTTACAGTTCTTGTGTTGAAAGATAAGGGATGCATATTATTCCTTGAACAATCTTCTTCTTTATGAAGTGTTTATCAACTTCAATATATTTTATCCTTATCATGAAGGACTGGATTGTAGGCAATGGAAATTACAGTCTTGTTATGACAATAAGTGCACATAGACATTGTCTTAGAGAATCTCAATTCTTCAAAGAGTCTTCTTATTCATATACCCTCACAAATACCATGGGTTAATGCTTTCAATTTTTCTTTTGCACTATACTTCTTGCAACCACACTCTTTTTTTTTTACTCTGCCAAGTAACTAGATTTCTTCCAACAAAGGAGCAGTAACTAGAAATGGATCTTCTATCAGTTGTGCTACCTGCCCAATCAACATCAATGTACACTTCGACATTTAGGTGGCCATGATTTTTAAACAAGATTCCTTTTTATGGAGTACCTTTCAAATATCTTAAGATTCTATAAACTGCATCAAAGTGAGCTAGTCCAGAAGCATGTATGAATTGGCTTACCATATTCACTTCAAATGCAATGTCAAGATGTGAGAGAGATATACAAGTCTTTCCATAAGTATCGAGTACTTTTTTTTTTTTTTTTAGCAGCAGCTCCCAATTTCAGGTTCTTCTTAATAGGGGTTTCAGCTATCATACAACTAAGTAAACTTGTTTATTTCAATAGATCAAGAATATACTTCTTTTGGTTGACAAGAATGCCACTTTGATTTGAAAATCATTTGCTAATTTTTTCTTCACAAAAGTCAGACCTATCTCATCATTGCTAGTAAGGATGATATCTTCAACGTAAATTATCAAAACCATAACATTGTCATTTCCTGTATGTGTATAGAGCATAGTATAATTGACTTGACTTTGACTAAATCCATAACTCATGGCTTCTTTTTCAAAACTTTCAAACCAGGCTCTAGGAGATTATTTAAGACCGTATAATGATTTCTTTCACTTGCACACTTTGTTAATCCTGAGATCAACCCCAAAATCTGATGGCAAGTCCATAAATACCTCTTCTTCAAGATCCCCATTGAGAAATTCATTCTTAACATCCTGTTTATAAAGAGGTCAATCAAAATTAACTGCAACATATAGCAAAATTCTAATAGAACTAATTTTAGCAACTGGTGCAAATGGTTTTTGATAATCAACTCCATATGTCTAAGTAAATCCTTTAGCAACCAATTTTGCCTTGTACCTTTCAATATTACCATCAACATTAAAATTTACTTTGTGAACACTCATTAGCATCCATTTTTTTTCTTGTATTTTAGGTAGTTCAACTATGTCCCATGTGCAATTTTGTTTCAGCACATTCATCTATTCCATTATTGTCAATTTCCAATTAAAATCATATAGGTTCTCCTGTATATTCCTTGGAACAAACAAGTTGTTATCTTGGAGGTGAATGTTTTATGACTGTTAGACAATTTGTCATACGAAAGATAGTTTGCAATGAGATATTTGGTACATTGACATGTACCTTTCCTACGGGAAATTAGAATGTCAAGATCAAAGACATCAGGTAAGGAATTATGAGAAGGAGAATTAGAAAAATTATGTGAAGAAGTACTAGGAGAATTATGAGAGGAAGAATGTATGTTATCGGGATCAGCAGAGTCATTCATCGGAGAATTAGATTGGTCTATGATAGATCAACTGTTCTGTTCTCGATTACCTTGAGGTAAGTTTCTTCCTAGTACAAACTCGAAGTTTAGGTTTTTGTAGTGTTTCTCCCCTCGAAGAAAAACTTTCCACACTTGGCATCAAACGATTAGAACTCATAATTTCAGGACCAATGATGTTTAGAGTGGTGAAGTGTCTCAAAAATCATCTTCAAGGTTAGATATTGTCTTTCCCCTAAAGAGAATAGTTGATTTTCTAAGGACACATCTATGCTCTCAAAAAACTTTTTGGTCGAAGGGTCAAAATAGTTTCTTCTGAAAGACATAGCCTATAAAAATGCATTTAATGGCAGGAGGATCAATGTAATTTCACGCTTTAGATTCAATTTCAAGTTTTTTTAAATGTTTATTTTATATTTTCTAAAACTCTAGTCTAAATCTAAAACATTCCACTACTGTATTTTAAACATAAAAATATATCTTTTGATATGGTTAATTTTCAGATTTGAAAACAGTAAAAAAATTAATTAGCCATGACCATTAATGGGGCGTTTGGGGCGTGGAGTAGGTTATTATAATATGTGGTTATTATAGTTTGTGGATTATAATAGTTTGTGGGTTATTATAGTATGTGGTTGAGGTGCAGATTATTATAGTCTAGGTTATTATAATCTGTGTTTGGAGTGCATATTATTATAGTATGGGTTATTATAATATTTGTTTGGGGTGCATATTATTATAGTCTGTGTTTGGAGTGCCGATTATTATCATCTGAGTTATATCAAAAGTGATTTTTTTCACTATTCTTTTTTGCAATATACATATTTTTTTAATGATATATTATTCAATCTTGTTAATTATGTTGTTCATTTAATAAATTTAACTATAATTTCCATAGAGTAATTTCCTCATTTGTAGTTGATAGTTTGAAATTATATTAGAGATACATCCTTACAAATCATGAATCAATTTTAAACGATAAGAAAACAATACAAAATTAAATTATTCAATATGTGCTTAGTGAAATATAAATATATAAAGTTCCATAACATTTGTAATTAAACTTAAGATAATACAAACCAATAAAACAAGTTCACAAAATAAAAGTAAAAAGTCATAAAATCGACAACTGGTCAAACATTATTTTCCAAGCGAACCCTTCAATACTCTAATTTAAGTTCTGTTGGACACGAGAAGAATCCCTATATGGCATCCACCCTAAGGAGTATGATTTGCATAAGCTTTACCCTATCTCGGCTCTGTAGTTCAGGGATATATTGCAGTTTTTTCACGATTTCAGCACACAATTCGATCTCTGTTGCACACTTTTCTTTCGGCCAATTTGCAATTGCCTTTAATTGATAATTTCTAACTTCCATTGCATTACTGATCACATCTATCGCTTCATAATATTGGCCACCTCGTTTTCTCTTATTTCCAATTGAACAATTTCTTCCTTCACTTGATCGACCTACACGTGTTCCTAACATCTCATCTAGTGACATATCCAGTCCTTGGCTATACATCGTCGGGATGTCTTGATCATGTGAATCACCAAGGGGAACACCATCATTAAAATTTTAATGCACATTAGATCCCACATCAGCAAAGGTCTTTAAACGTACTCTTGTTGCCCGATCTTTGCCGAAGACATAGGATAGATCATCATAATATGGAAATGATTTGTGTAGAAGGCCTTTGGCTACAGGATGAATCTGTACAAACATAATTCAAACAAATTAGTTGATGATTGGGATTATAGAAGTACATAAAATTGTACTGTGAAATTAATACCTTAAGCCAACTATCAAACAACTCTCGCTCTGCAATGATGCATTGATATTCTTCGTTCCATCCAAAGCCACTACACAATGGCCCCTTCATTTCCAAAATTGCTTGGTAGGTGTTTTTAAAGGATTTCACACGACAATCTATAGTCGCTGATCCTTGGATATTAGTGCCAGGAAACTTCTCTGCCATCATCCGTTGTAATTAGGTCAAGTACCCAGGTCGAAATGTCCCATTATCCGACCTTTATCCACCAGATGAAATCGATTGCACCAAGCACTCAACCAGTTTTGCTTCTTCCTCTTTTGTCCATGTGTGTTTCGGTGCTCTTGAAGAACTTGCCATTCTATCGTATATACATACACAATTTAATAAAGTGAAACAACAGGTGTTTGTATTGAACATAATTAATTATAGACAATCGAAATTATGCATTTAGTAAACATCACAATAAGAACATACATGAAGAGTGTTCCAAGTGCATTTCACAACACATTAGCACAAATGACAAAATAATTTCAATATTTGACAATAATTAAAAGAGTATTAAGGCACTACTGGTTATGTAACTCCCAATCACTGAACATTGTATGAGCCAATTCATCCCTCCATTGATCCCATTCGTTTGAAGTCTTAATGTAATTAATCTCGTGGTCTCCAGTTGTAGCGTAAGTTGAATCACCCTCATCCAAATCGTCTCGGTTATTTCATTGTTAGTCATCTCTCTATTGATAAGATTGTGTATAAGACAACAAGCCATGATAGTTCAACATTGGGTTTCAACTGGGTAGTATGACTTTCCTCTTAAAATTTCCCATCGACTCTTCAACAACCTGAACGCTCTTTCTACATTTCGTGTCGAAGAATGTTTCATGTTGAAAAATTCTCGTGCTTTTGTTGGTGCATTACCCCATCCACGCCACTCTGAAAGATCATACCTTTCTTTTCTATATGGGACCAAGAAACCCTCAGCATTTGGTTACCCAACATCATATAGATAATAATACCCTGTTCAGAACTCGACTATTTCAATTTCCATCCTATGAGTATAAACAGTATGAAGAGATAATACGTCTAGTTATTTATCCTTTGGAACTTTGAGTCCATTATGTCTTGATATTGCATTTCTAAGAATTCAGAAATTAGCTGCCAATCCTTCATACCAAGATAAAACTAACAAAAAATCACCTTTTGTATCACAAATTCCTAGTACATTTATCGCAATTTCACCCTTCCGTGTCCTATACCTTGGACGATCAGTTGCACTAACATTCACCTTAATGTATGTGCCATCGAACACGCCAAGACAATTCTGCGGTATAATAAAATTACAAGTATTCGTAAGCATATGTAGACAGGTCCAACTAACATCCAGACAATTGGTATCTACCTCAAACGATTTCCATCCTGGGTTCATACACGAGTTTGTTACTGGCTAAGGTTTTTTCAACAACTCGTCATGTAACCGTAAAATCACTAACAAGGCAAGGTTGAAATGTCTAAGAACAGTCTCACCAGACCGTACAAATTCCTTTTGTGTTATTCGATTGTTCACGTCATGAGCTAATATATGCAAGAACATGACAACCATCTCTTCCACATCTATAACTTATGTTCCAACTAATCCAGCAGTCATCCTAAGTAAATAGCATAAAATGGCAAAACATCTTCTATCCATTTTTGTACTTTGACGACAGGAAAGATCAGACTCATGAATTAGTAAAAAATATGATAATTGTCTAATACGATGTTTACTATCAAATGATGTATGTTCTATCTTCTTATGATCATTTAGTAATAATTGAAGTGTCATAAGTAACTCACGTTCGAAAGTTGTTAATACCATAAGTATTGTAACTAGTTCTTATGGATCCATTATGTGGTGACAATTGATAACCTACACATCAAAGATAGATCGCAGGAAGACAAATAAGAAAAAATATGTTTATTCTACTAGCCATTTGCTTATAATATTTGCTATGAGAATTTATTAGTAAATTTATAAATTTAGTAGTAATATAATTGTAACATCCCAAAACTATTAGGTTATTTTTATTATCATTTTATTTTGGCTTAGTTTTGGGTGTTATTTGTGAAATTGTTTAAATTGTGGAGATTAAGTATTTTGGAAGGATAAGTGGTTAATTTATGGAAATTGGAGTTCTATTGTTAAAATTGGTTTTGGATTTATTGGTTGGTGGATTTAAATTGTAAAGTTGGAGGTATTATGAGTAAATATGGTTATGTGTATATATAAAATCATGGAGGAATAAGAATAATTATAATGTGGGTTAATATAATTATTAAGAGAGGAGTACTTTGACATTTTTGGAAAAAGAGCAAATTTATGGTGATGGAAGGGGTGGTTAATGAAGAAAGAGAAATTAAATAGGAATAGGGAAGGGAAATAATAATAATATATTTATTATTAAATAGGACTCCTTGAATTGTGTGCACTTCATCTTCAACCTTCCTCCATGTTAAAATCCTAGCCGCCGCCCCTCTTCACTGTGCGTGTCCTACCGCCGCGAATCCTACAACCGACGAAACTCCTCCACGCGTCCAGCCGCACACGTCCGCAAGTCGTTCGTCCAGCCGCACGCGTCTGTCTCCACCAAGCCGCGTCCGAGCCGAAGCCTCTTCTAGTCGAGCAATCTTCAAGTTTAGCCTCTTGCAACCTTTTGAGCCATTTGGGGTGAGTTTGTATGGGTTTGGTACACCCAATTAAATATTTTTTTTTAGCTTAAATGAGATGGTATTTGGAATAAGTTGATCTATGGTTGCTTGAAGGTTCAAGTGAAATTGGTGGAAATAGGACTGTGAATTTTTCAGTTAAGGTGGTGTTGGATTCAACCCTAATCTTGGGGTAAGCTTGGATAAGTTTGGTTGCTTAATTAAACAGTAGGGTGATGGTTGACAAGATTATTAATGTTAATTTTGTTTATGTTTAGGACTGAGTATTGTGAGGAATTGACTGCCAACCTGTGAATTATTTAGCAGATCTCCTGGTAAGAGATTTTTCCCCCTTTTGATTGAGATGCAGTACCATTGGTGCATGATGTGATTATATGTATTTCTGAGATTATGTGTGTTGAGCTGAGATGTTGATTTTATGATGAGCATAGCCTATAGTGTTCTGTTGGTCTGCTGGTTAGAGTCGTACCACGAGAGGTCCATCAAGGTCCACCCCTATATATGTTTGAGTAGTTATTGAGACGTGATTCGATGGGATCACTTACAGCCCGACTCTCCTTTAGGGTGATTCCTTCTGGTTCACCGAGAGTCCAGTTCAGTCCCGATGGGACTACTGGATAGTGTGCGTTCGGGAGCACCATAGAGCGTGGTACTTTATTTCAGGACTCTAACAAAGAGACTAACAACACATAGGGAGACTAAGTATGGGTCTCTTACTGAGTATAATTTTATACTCATTCTTTTAAATGTTTAATTTTCAGGTAAGGGTAAAGGCAAGGGCAAGCTGGCGAATGATAAAAAGTGACCGTGGTTCGCCATAGGGAATAGTTCAGCTTTTCCGCATTTATGTTTCAAGAACTATTTTTAGAATTTGAGAACTTGAATTATTTTAAAGTATTTCTTTTATTTTAAGGGCCCAAACTAGTATTTTGTTTTACCACTTTAGTTACTTATTTATTTTCTTATTATTTAAATTTTTCTCAACTTATAAATTAATTTTCTTTTTTTTTTTAAAAAAAAAAATACCTTTATTTAAATATTAATGACTTCAACTTATAGGAAAGTTGGGTTGTTACAATAATCTAATTTAGTCAAACTTCCTAAACACTCTATAGTTTGTGTGTTATTCATGCTTTTTATACCAAATTATAATAGCCTAAGACCCAGTTTGTGTAATCGAAGTAAATTTGTGTAGTTGATCTAAAGAATTACATTTCCTAAACCTATGAATTACCCCTTTAAAAAGGTCCTAAATGGACTCTATAAGGTGTGATAAGAATGTTTTGTAAAGTTTTTGAGTTAAACAACTTTTGTAATTAATCATTGTTGAAAAAAATAGTTTGTGTGTTATACTTTCAAATGATAATCTTAGTTCAAAAAGTTAATTTTAAATGTATCACATAGTCTAATTGTTCAAATTTGGAAGTAACTTATTGAATTGAAAGTGTTATTCCCATTTTCAAATCTTTGAAAAACACACCCTAAAATGCATTACAAATTATTTTTGACATGTTTTTCTAACAACCATATTCGTAATTCATTACTTTTTTTTTGAAGGATTTTCGTATTTATTATTTGTAACTTATTATTATCCACGAAAACTGTGCATTACTAAATCATGTGTGTTTGAAAATCTTTTCCTAACTTAATTCTACATAGTTGATATGCCTAAGAAATACTTTGAAATGAAATTGAAAAGTCAAATTTTCTAAAGACATGGAATAAACTATTGCATTTTAGTAATGTATTTATAAGTGAATGGTAAGATAAAACTATGAATATAGTAAATAAAAAAATAGCAATTCTACATACAATGTTCGGGGCAACGATTGTTTGTGAACATATTACTAATTATTACAATATAGTAAAATAAATACGATTCAAACATATGAAATAAAAGTTTCAATACAAAAGAAACCTTAGTACCTCGGTTGATAGTAATTTTGAACTCGAGCGACCTGAAGAGATGAACAATAAAAATAAATGTAAATGAATCCTAGTTTGATAGAAACAATAAAAAAAAAGTTGAGATGACATACCGACAACAAAGACCGAAATTAACCCTTAGAATTCCATAAAACCATAAAACCGTGAAGGACCAACTAAAGAGCTAGCAAGTAAAAAAGTAAGAAAAAAAAGAGCCTCAGAGGATTGAAATTCATTCTATAAATTGAACTTGAATTTCATGTATGACAAGATGTCTTCAAACATTAAATGCAAAGAAAGCAGTAACAAATACCATGGAAAGAAGATTTTTTTTTAAACTTGCATTTAAATGGAAGTGGTGACAAATCAATGATTCAAAGAGAAAACATGGATCACTTCAAAGATTAACTTGATCGAAGCTAGTGCAACAAAAAAAATGACAGAAACATATCTTCTTTTTTTTAAAACCAACATTGAAGTGGAAGGAGTCATAACTACAAAAATAGTAACTGAAAATGTAAATACAATTTAACACGCAAGTAAAAAATGTGTTGTTTAAGATGATCTGAACATGAACATCGATTTAAGCAACCATGTGAATGAATAATGGTAAGCATACGAAAGTGTAAAAAAGTTGTATGTGCAGAAAGAGCAAGGATGCAATGGAATGAGAATAGGAGACAACATATTTATAATAAGGGATGAGAGTATTTAATGTTGCAATGAAGATTTGGAGGAGTAAAGAACCAACAATATCCCAAGGAATAAGGGATATGACCATCTCTGTGACAACCCATATCATAAGCAAAGAAGGAATTGACATATATCACAAGCAGAAATGGCAGAAGAAATTGACTCATGTCACAAGCAGAAATGGCAGTCAAAAGAAAGACCTAATAGCGTAAGTACACAATAGGAGGAGACCTAGTAACATAAGTACACAATATGATGAGACCTAATAGCATAAGTACACAATAGAAGGAGACCTAATAGCATAAGTACATAATAGGAGGAGACATAATAACATAGGTACATAATAGGAGGAGACATAATAGCATAAGTACACTATGAAGACAAGTCTGTGTAAAATATGACCCATAAGTACACGATATTGCTTCATGAGCCTAAACAACATTATAAGGAAACGAAAAAAAACATATGAGCAAAGGAATGGAAATGAACAAGGAATGAAGCAACAAGGGAAAAAAATTATTAGCAAAGTAGTAACAATTACCATAACTGAATCATGCCGAAAGGAAAAAAAAAAAGATTATGGAAAATATAACTTCTTATCCAAATAATCCTAGCATATTGAGCATGTAACACTCCAAACCCAGGATTTAGACTAGGATTTGAAATTCGGATCTTTGACATTCACTTGCATCCCTTGCGACCAGACAACGTCATCCTTACTATTCTTAAAGGCTTATTAGAGTGAAAGTTCTCCCCACAAACCAACACGAGTCATTTCAGCATGCTTTGTCCTCACTCACATGCATCCTAGAAAAATTCTCAGGAGGTCACCCAACATAGAATTGCTCTAAGCTAAGCATGCTTAACTTTGGAGTTCCTATGATCGAGCTACCGAAAAAGAAGGTGCACCTTGTTGGTATAAGTATTAACTTTTAGTTCTTTTAAGTCTTTCTTAACATGACTTTCATGTCCTTAGGACCTCTCATTTAGATGTGATACTGGTTCATTCATGTCTCCCTCCTAATCTCGGGTGTTACATGCCCACTAGCTTCCGCTTTGTTCGTCCCCGAATCACATCTTACTGGGAGAGGTTCCGCTCTGATACCATGTGTAATGACCCAACTCTTTATATTGAGTTAAAGTCATTACCCAGTAAAAAAAATAAAAACTTTTTATTTAAAATAAAGGAAAATACCAAATTTAAAGAAAACGTTCAAATATTCATTTAAAATCAATGATAAATAAAATGTGTGAAGAAAATAATAAATAAATATGAGGTAAAATACTAGTTCGAGCCCTATTTAAAATAAAAGAAATATCTAAAAGTAAACCTGAGTTCTAAAATAATTTTCTGAAAATTTAATATTGAAAACAATAAATGCGGAATAAAACGTATACTGTCTCCTATGGTAAACCACGGTCTCCCCTTGTCATTCGCCAACTTGCCTCTACCTCTTACATTTGCCTGTGAATTTAAACATAGAAAAGGGTGAGTTTAAATTTATACTCAGTAAGGGACCCACTATTAGTCCCGTTAGATGTCTGTTAAATTTTCGTTAGAGTCGTGTAGGAAGGTACCGTATAAATATTGTGGTCCCGAAGGCACGCTATCCAGTGATCCCTTAGGGATGCGTCTGGACTCTCGGTGATCCCGAAGGAACACCCTAATGGAGAGTCGGGATGTAAGTGATCTCGTCGAATCACATATAAAATTGGCCACACATGCATAAATAGGTGGTGATCCCGAGGGACACCCATATGGTACGACTCTAACAGTAAATCTAACATAACATCATAGCCTATATAAATATATCATACCATAAATATCGTAACTCCGTCAAACATCAGTCAATCATATCATGTTTAATCATAGCATGCCTTAATTGCAATGTATTACAGTCATAACGTCTCAGTCATACATGTTTCTCTTAGCTACATTAATACATGATACAGAATATGTATGCAACTTTAATGTGGGGATCCAATAGGAAAATCCCTTACCTGGAGATTACCTAAACTAATAGAATCTTTGCTGACGGTCAACTCCTCCCAATCTACTCAGTCCTAAACATCCACAACAATAAAATTATCAACTTTTGTCAACCATTTACTGACAATCTGATTTAGCATCCAACTTAACCAAACTTAACCCAAGACTAACGTTGAATCCAACACAACCTTGAATGGAAAATTGTCCAGTCCAAATCTTCCAACAAAATAGCCAACCTTCAAGTAAAATAACATTTTAACTTAAATCCATAATTCAAATTACTTGACTTTAACTCATCACTAAGTTATTTGGGATAAATAGCTATTGGATGGGAGTACCAAACCCAATAAAAAATAAGCAAATCTCACAAAGAAGTGGCTCAAAATAGGTAACAACTCGACAAGGGCAGTCGGCTTAGGTGCACGACTCGCGAAAGGGGATCGATTTGAAATGCTTGCACGCGTGCGACTTGGAGACGTGTGGCTTGATCGCGAATAAACGACTCCGTGAAGATTGTAGTGGCCCGGGTCTAAAACGTGGCTCACGCGTGCGGCTTGGTGGAGATCGTAGCAGCTCGGATCGAAACCTGGCTCACACGCGTGGCATGGTAGAGATGGTAGCGGCTCGGATCAAAATGGATTGTTGGGATGACGATTCTAGGCTTGCTGGAATGAAGACGCTGACGAGGCTAGGGGAAGTGGAGGCGTCGACGTGACTGAAGCCAGAGGAAGTGAAGGCCGATGATGAAGATGTCTGGCTCGAGTCTTCAAACGAAGTCTTCATACGGCTTCACTGAATGCAAACTAAGGGGTGATTCACGACAAAGAAGAAGGTGCGGCTTGCGTCGTGTATGGTCGGAGATAGTGGATGGAGAAGAGACATCGACAGATAGTGCTGATCGGTGGAGAGAGATAACCGGTGGCGTTAGGGTGAAGGTGGTGGTGACACTCACTTAGGGTTTCTAGGGTTTGCCTTTGGAGAAGATGATGAATAGTGAAGGCATGTTTTACGAAGTTGGTTTTTAATATAAACAATAATAATATTATTATTATTAATAACAATTATTATTATTATTATTATTATATCTTCTTCTTCCTTCTCCTTTCCCTTTTCAATAAAATTTCTCTCTCCATCTTAAATACCCATCAAATCAATCGTTTACCCCTTTTATCTATTTATTTATATATTTTTCCAAACATATATATATCAACTTAATAATTATATTTTCTTTAATATAATTATTATTATTTCCAAAATTAAATCATACTTTAATAACATATCTTCCTAAATAATTATATTATCCCCAATAATATAATTATCCTTATCTTCCATAATTTAATTAGTAAATCAATATCATTCCAAAAAAAAAAATCCTCACCAAAAATCTCAATAAAAAAAAATTGCCTTAATTTTTGGGGCGTTGCAATCTTCCCTCATTTGTGAAACTTTCGTCCTCGAAAGTTCTAATTCTTGAACAATTCGAAATAACAGCTTTCATATCATAACTAACAGCATTCCCCATCCAAAATTGAAATCTTTACTAAAATATACATACTCATGCACATATATTTAATTAATCAAACACATCATACCAAAAAGTTCCATAACTTTACTTCAACCTCAGATCATATAATTAGATCAAATTTCCAACGAACACTGTAAATTCAAATCTTCTATTTAATTAAATATTCATCCAACAAATATCTAATTAATTCCATTGTAAAAAAAAAAAACAAATAATCCTCCTAATGCGAAATCAAAGCAACTCTCAACAAACTAAACTTAAATAACTAAAACTAGTGAATGGTGTCCAACATTAGAAGCGTATCTGTCATTTTTGTGCAGACTTCTAGAACCCCTGTCCATTAGTGGCAACAACACCTTGAGGGCAACTGTTAGCTAAGTGCCCCTCTTGGTTGCATTTAAAACAAACCCTCTTATTTGACCTCATTCAAACTCAAGTCCACTGCCATACGTAGTGCATCAGCCTGAGTAGCTGGTCTAAGGACTAGAACGAAACCCTGCATCTCTGACTTAAAATCTTTTACAAACTTGTCGGCTCTCTCAGCCTCGGTTCTTACTAGCTCAGGTGCAAACTGGGATAACGCATCGAATTCATGATCGTACTCTTACATGGTCATACTGCCTTGATCCATCTTGGAATCTCTCACCATGGAGGAGAAGAATTTGGCATACAAATTCTCCTTAAACTACTCCCAGGTGATATGACTCATATCTACACCCAACATCCTCTTTATGGACTCCCACCAGCCTCTGCCTCTGTCCGTCAGTAAGTACACGACACATTGAACTTTCTGGTCGTTAGGGCACTTCATGTAACGAAAGATATTCTCCACTAAACTCAACCACATTTGCGCCTTGGTGGGGTCTGCCAATGAACCATCGAAGGTTCGAGGGTTATTCTTCCTGAAGTCCCTCAAGTGCTTAGCTTCTGCTGAAAGCATGTCAGTAGGTTCTGGGCTACAACTGAGGTCTGAACTCCTGCAGTTAGGATCTGAACACCTGCAGCGGGTATCTGAACAGAAGCTGTCTGGATCAGCTGGGCAGTGCTAACTCTTCGAAAAACAAATCTCTGTACCTTTACTCGATTGCAGTAAAGTCTGCTTGTGTAACAGGTGCAGTAGGGTCGACAACTTGTACAACATGATGTCCTTCAGATTCTCCCTCAGGCTGGTTACGTCCAGCTCCTCTTCCTTTCCTACCACCTCTACAAACACTTCTGCGTGGAGACATTTTTCCTAAATTCCACCACCCAAAGTCTTTTACAACAAAATTCATTCCTAACCATCATACTTATCTAGTTTAATTTGGACAAGGTCATAAATGAAAAAAACACAAACTTATGTCATAAAGTTTTAACCATAGGGGTAAAAATCAAAGACTTACAACGTAAGTCATTCTACATAATCTAAACACTGAGGCTCTGATACCAACTGTAACGCCCCTTTCAGCATGCTTTGTCCTTACTCACATTCATCCTAGAAAAATTTTCAGGAGGTCACCCAACATAGAATTGCTCCAAGTTAAGCACACTTAACTTTGAAGTTCCTATGATCGAGCTACAGAAAAGGAAGGGGCATCTTGTTGGTATAGGTATGAATTTTTAATTCTTTCGAGTCTTTCATAACATGACTTTAATGTCCTCAAGATCCATCTCATTTAGATGTGATACCGGTTCATTCCTGTCTCTCCTAATCTCGGGCGTTACAGAGCAAATGAAAAAAAAGTAAGAACAGAGGAAAATCAATTAAGTCAGATATAAGCATAAACCAGAATCTTTAAAACAATTTTTTCATTCCTTTGCAGAACAAATCAGAGAAGACAATGTAGAAAAAATACATTAAAAATTAACACACAAGTATGAAAAACAATGGAATAAATATTAGATTTTGACCTCATCATTGACTATAAGGATTTCGAATCAAACCGACATCAACCTTCTTCCCTACCGTGCTCAGATATTTTTGATATCCCTAACATTTTCTGAATGTAGCATCTATGTTCTTGGTACACATGTAGAGCGACAAAGGCCGGAAGTCTGAGCGGCAAGGAAGAAATCCTTGCATGTTCACCGAGAATCCTCTTCGAACATGCAAGGTAGGGAGATACGAGTTCGAAGAGGGAAGGATTACGTATGATTTCGGGGTATTAGCAGAGAGAGAAAAGATGAAGAGGAAGAAGAAGAAATTTAAAACTGAAAAAATTAGAAAAAACAAAAGAAAAAACAGAAAAAAAAACAGAGAATAGAGAGAGGAAGATGAATAATTTAAAAGTGAAACAAGAAACAAGAAAGAACACGGAGGAAGATGAAGAGAAAGAAGAACAAATTAAAAAAAAATTATTTAAAAAAAACAGAGAGGAAGATGAAGAGGAATAAATTTAGAACTAAAAAAAATAAAGAAAGAAAGAAAAGAGAGGAAGAAGAACAAATTTAAAACTGAAAAAAAGAAGAAGAAAGAACATAGAGGAAGATAAAGAAGAACAAATTTAGAACTAAAAAAAAATAGAACAAAGAAGAAGATGAAGAAGAAAAGAATAAATTTAAAACTGGAAAAAAAAAAGAAAAAAGAAAGAACAGAGAGGAAGATGAAGAGGAAGAAAACAAATTTAAAACTGAAAAAAAATAGAGAGGAAGATGAAAAAGAAAGAACGAATTTCCACTGAAAAAAAAGAAAGAACAGAGGAAGATGAGAGAAGAAGGATTACAGAAGGAGAAAAAAAAAAGAAAAAAAGAAAGAACATAGGAAAATGAGAGAAGAAGGATTACGGAAGGAGAAAAAAAAAAGAAAAAAGAAAGAATAGAGGAAGATGGGAGAAGAAGGATTACGGAAGGAGAAAAAAAAGAACAAAGGAAGATTAGAGAAGAAGGACTACGGAAGATTATACTGATTTGAGGGTTTTATGGCAGGTGTGAACACATTTTTGGGATTATGAAAACCCTAATACTGGAGTTTCCATAATACGAGCCCCAAACAAGGAGTGAGTTATTATAACCCACTCCACCCACTCCAACCCAAGGCCTAAATAGGCCCTAAGGTTTTTCAAAAAGTCGAGCAAATAAAAGTGAAAAGGGAAATGAAAGCTTAACAATGAGTGGTGGGCACTGGGTAGTGTTGATGAGGATTGAGGTGGGTTGTGAATGAACTGGTGAAAGGGGATTTGTTTGTGATGGGGTGTTGCCGACGATGTGAACGACGCTGAAGACGTGACGAAGGGGATGTCGGAGACATGAATGACACTGAAGATGGTGGAGTCAAAGTGAATGAACGGGGATTTTATATTTCAAAAGTAGCACAGATTTAGAAAACTAGTAATTTTGTTTTTCTTGGGGTCAATCTCGACCGAGACCGACCCCAAGATTCTTTCCAAATTTTAAAAGTTATTTGAAGAATTTATCTCGATCTCTCTCGATTGGGTGCATCACCAAAAGAGTGCGTTTTTCATTAAAAATTTGAAATTGAGGTTAACTCTTCTTGGGCCAAATTTTTCACAAGAGTCCTTGTTGGAATTTATTTGTTCTAAAGTCTTATTTGATCAGATATCATACAATAATCTTAGATTTTTTTTTCAATTAATGGTATACAAATCAATAATGCATAATTAATAATTAAACTAATCAAGTAAATAAATTATGAGACTTTAGAACACATAAATCCCAATTGGGTACTACTTCAAATCATACTTTTTTTCGAAGCATTTAGGTTAATTGTTCTCGAGCCATTGTGGTCCCGAGACCCACGGAACTGAAAAATTTAAGCAATTATGTCAATGATCCCGGGCCAAAGTTGCAATCGAGATGGTCTCGAGATCATACTTACATAAGCATTATGTCAATATGATATAGTCAATTCTCCAATTATGGCAATGATCAAGGGTCAAAGTTGCCCCGAGATAGCCCTGGGATCATACTATAAAGATCATACTACATAAGCATTATGTAGTATGATCTCAGGTTAAGGTTTCCTTGAGATGCACCAAGCTGAAAAATTTAAGCAATTATGTCAATGATCCTGGGCCAACGTTGCCCCGAGATGGTTCTGAGCTAAAAAACACATAAGCATTATGTAGTACGACTCTGAGCTAAGGTTGCCCCAAGATATCTCCGAGTTTAAAAACAGAAGCTAAAATGAAAACAAAAAACGAAGACGTGGACACTTTTTAGTCATTTTTAGGATGACCAACATGGAAGTTCCTCCCTCACTCACTCTACGAACTCATTTTTTATTGGGGGTTAGTCATTTTTTGGCCAATTAGTTTAAATTAAAGTTCAATTTCGGTGATGCACTCGGCTGAGAGAGACCGAGATAAATTCTTCAAAGAATTTTTTAAATTTGGGAAGAATGTCGGGATCAATCTCGTTCGAAATTGACCCCGAGAAAAACAAAATTACGAGTTTTTTAAATATTATATATATATATATATATATATATATATATATATATATATTTGCTAATTTTGTAAATATATATTTTTTTGCTATCCATGTACTTGTGGAATTTGAAGTAATTTATAATCACAATAAAGTTTGAACCGCACAAAAAACAACCATTTGAATTTGACAATTGCCCGCTTTTTATTAAAGTCCAAATACATTCATAATAATACTTAACAACGTTGCAACATCCCCCAACGACTTGACTATTAATCAGTTAGTTGGTAGGAAGGCCGTAAGCATAACTCCGATGATAAGTCAGGTCACCACCTTGTCATAGCCAACTTTGATGATCATTAGTGGCGTTGTCATCCATTTTCGTTGACGACTCCAATAACCAACTTCAACATCCAATTTTTGGCTTCACGCAACCACTTCTCGGGACCAACTTTAATGACCAATTTCGTTATCTATGTTCTGTGCATGTTCATAACTTTTAAAGAGTTTTGTAGGATTGTTGATTATATATAATTGTATTTTGTCGACTTTAAGTGAAAAAGTTAGATATAAAATAAATTTCAATATCAGATGAATGTTATGAATTTGAAAAAGTATGTATTAGAATTATGGAACAAATTGTTAAGCAAAACAAATGAAAACAAAACTCAAAATAAAAATAACAAATGACAAAAAGATCATAAAATCGAGGTTTGTTTTATAGAGCATTTTCAACAAAAAAAAAAAAAATGATGAAAATTGAGATTTGTTGTTTCATAAATCTCCAAATTTGGAGGATTTAAAAGTGAAATTGTTGAAAAAAGTAGGGATGTTGTATTATTGGTTCCTAAGATGAGGAGAGAGTTTCCATTAAAAAAATTAATCAAAGAAAAAAATGTAGAGAAACAATAGGAAGAACAAGAAAAAAGTCATGGAGAAAAATTTGGAATAAAAAGTTTTGATGTCTTTTTAGTTTTCTATTTTATTTAACTATATATATATATATTTTTTTTTGTAGAAAATGTGGTTAGTTAAAACAAAGTTGTAACACTCTATGCTCAGGATTTAGACTCGGATTTGTAATTTGGATCTTCAAATTTTCTTAGGACTTGACAACACATCCTTGTTGGTCCTAAATGCTTATTGAAGTGAAAATTGTTAACACAAACCAACAAGAATCTTTTCCAACATGCTTTGTCCTCACTTACATGCATCATAGAAAAATTTTCAGGAGGTCCATCAAACATAGAATTGTTTCAATTTAGACACGATTAACTTTGAAGTTCCTATAATTGAGCCACCGAAAAAGAAAGTGTATTTTGTTAATATAGGTAGTAGCTTTTATATTTTTTTAAGCTTTCTTAACCTTACTTTCATGTTCTTAAGATCACTCTAATTCAAATGTGATATCGGTTTATTCATAATTGTTTCCCTCCTAAACTCAAGGCATTACAAAAATAATAATTTTTTTTTTTAAAGTTGTCATTCATATTTTATCCAAACAAAGATTGGTGGAATTATTGAAAAAACAGGTTTCTAAACAAAAATAGTAATTATAAAAGCATATTACGAAAGTTCAAAAAAATAAAAAAGGTAGCATTGGATTCCCCTAATGTACTCAATCTTTCATCTCCGAGACCCATACCTAAACATATAAATTCAGACAAAGTAACTCTCTACACCCCAAACACAGACACATGAATTCTTTAAGCATATAAACTCTCCAAGCATACTATATAATTAAACTTATTTGATAGTGGGTTCCATCACAAAACCAACATCATAACACGCCCTCGCAAATTTTGGACTGACCGTTTCGGCTTAATGGACTATATCATATTTAATAGTATGAGATTCTTATCTCGAAATTAATTGACAAGAAGAGAAGTAGCCCATTTAAGGATTAAAGAGTATGAGTTCTTTTGATTTTTCGAATGTGACATTCTCAATATTTTAACACAACCCAGACCCCAAACACCCGCCCCTAAATGTTTTATCTTCTTTTATAAAATATAATTATGTATTTTAAATTTTAAAAACCAAAATTTGGATACACAAAAGTTATGAAATTTGCAGTAAATAATCGCAACAAAGATAGAAGAGTACAATACATACTAGAATGGGAAAGCAACGGCCATCTAACAATTGCTTCTTTTTATTAAAGTCCAAATACATTCATAATAATACTTAATAACATTGCAGCATCTCCAAGGAAAGGTAAGCATCAAGTTGTAGTGGCTATTTAATTATTTAGTTGGTAGCAAGGTAAGCATCAAGTCCCAATGAGAGCTTAGAAACAAAGTCCAGGTAAGCTTCCGGGGTAGGGATGTTCTCGTTTGCCTTCTCGAACTCGATCGTCCATTTCACGGTGGCGCTGCCGTTTTCTCCACTGGGGGAGGCTTGGAACTTGGCTCTGAAAAAGTTGTAGTGGCTTAGTAAATCTCCTTCAACAGCTTCGTATGTGATTGACTTGTTTTGTTCATCCACATCAGCCACTTTTGCCTTCACTTTTGCAGGGCCAACTGCATCAAACATTAGAACTCTTTTAACTTTATTACCCATTGTTTTAGCTATCAATCTTTCTATATTTATTTTATTTTTATTTGTTTTAGCTATTTGATTTACTTCCACCCATTTGTTTCCCTTTTCTTTTATTATATACATACACACACATACGCACACAGATTTTTCTGAACTTTTAAAACGAAGACGCCCTTTTAAAAAAAAAATTAATATTGTTTTATTTTTCTAAATTATCAAACTAGCTCTATGAAAAAGTAGTTCTTTGTTTTTGAAAACTGACTATGAAATTAAATGTTTATACTAAAATAGATGAAGATCATAGCAAAATAAAAAACGAAAAAGAAATAAATAATTAAATAATTATTAAATTAAATAATTATTAACTTCCATGTTTATGGTTAAGTCGATACATAAGATATAACGATAGCTAGTTTTGGTGTAAGAAAGTAGTAGATAATGTTATTGACCGTCAAACAACTCTTGTATTCTTTTTTTATTATTATTTTGAGTTCAATGGCGAATTGTAAAAAAAATTTAGAACACTAGAGCATTAACTTGTAGGGCTTAGGGTTTATAAAAGAGAATTCAAGTCATCTATGTTGTATAAGCTCATAATTTAACAATATATATTAAAATAAAAATAGACTCCCCATTCGAATATAGATTAGCTTTTTATTTGCAAAATAAACCCTAGTTCAATGTTGGGACAGTTGGGATTTGAAGCGGTAATATATTGGTGGAGAGTGTATATTACATTGATTTGATAAATTTAATGTGAAGTTTTGAAATGAAAAAAAAAAGAAAGAAAGAAAGAAAGAATATGGCTTACCAATATCATAAGACCACTGCATGAGAGCGCCGGTAGTAAAATCATTTCCTTCAAGGAATTCACAAGTATGAAGGTTTTTAGGGAACATTTGGGCCAATTGGAACATATCTTTCCTAAAAAAACAATAGAACTTCTCAGCACCACATTTTATTTGAACATCAGCAGACACATGGGAAATTTGAGCCATTTTTATTTTATTCTTATATGCAGAAAAAAAAAAACTGAAAAATGTTATGATTTTAGGATGACTACCCCAATGGAGGTTTTTATAGTTGTTATTGTGATTCTTATTATTATTTTTTAGTGCAACTTGACTTTGAGACCACTCCAAAAATTCTGCATCCTTTAGTATCTTCTTTCTTTCTTTCTTTCTTTGTTTTTTATTTATTGAATTGTTGTCTGTGACCTAACAATTTGGAAACTCTCATATGCTTTCACTCTTGATGTAGACAAATCTTTTATCTTACTTTTTTTCTTTTGGATAAATTAACTTTTGGAGGCTGTGTCAATTTGATCATCTTTCCTAAAGTAAGATTCAAATTACTTGGACAATTAAATCCTATGTTCAGAAAATGCTAATCAATTAGGAGAATAAATAGTGTGATTAATTAAATTCCACTAATTCATTATATTAATTTCCTAATTTCATTTTATAAGTGAGAGGTTCAATTTCCTACCCTCAATTTTGTAATACATACATACACATATAGACATACACACACATACATATCTATACATACATGTATATATACATGCATATATCTATATATCTACACACGCGCACACATACACATGCACACACACAATTAAGGTTCAATTCCCTACCCGGCCACAACATATAAATTTTGTTATAGATTTTAGATGTTTAATTCATTTTATAGCTCTTATAACTTTCGACAAAACCTATAACTTACATTTAACATGCTTTTCTATAACACTTATGTAAACATACATTTCATGAATTATTATAACATTTAATAGTAATACTGATGAAATCCTACACAAATATATACATTATAACACTAATAACACACTTTTAATTTAATTCATGAAAATGCTAATTCTATGGTGGGGTTTAAAATCTATATGACAGACACTATGAACAAAACAAGATTTAATTTAATTAAAACATACATTCACAGTTAATGCATAATTAATTAATTAAGCATACTAAAAATGGACCAGTTTTGACATATCCTTAAACAAGCTTAACACAATATATTATTACAATAATAGTTCATAAACCACCTCAAATCGGACTCGAACACTTCAAACCAGCCAAAAAAAAACTTGAACCAACCTCCAATATAAACCCTAAATCTAATGTTTCTTGAGAATTTCTATGTTAAAAGGTAACCCAAAGTTTAGTATTGAGTTGTTGTGTTGCTTTGGTTCCTTGTTGAAGAAAGTATGAAGGCTTGCCTTAAAGTGTTGAAGACTTAAGAGGTTGGTGGCTAAGTGAAGGGAAGAAAGGGTTTTATGTTGATTTTTGGCTGTGTTGAAATTTAGGGTTAGGTGGCGAAAGAATGTCTTAAGAACCTCTAAGGACATGTCCTAGGTGGCCAAAGTGTCTAGGCACCAAACAAGCCTCGGTGAGCTTAGGATGCGGCCTTGTAAAGTGTCTGAAGGGCTATACGAGTTGAGAACCTCCATGTGCCAAATCTAGGTGTTATGACAAGCCAAGTGAAGTGCACATGTGATAATCCATGCGACCAATAGCAAGGGGCTTTATGAGTAGCTAAGGGGCATGACCTTGTTAAAAGGTTATGTGAGATGAGTAATGAAGGTAGGAATTTTGGAAGACCGTTAGGCATTCAAGGGAGGTCAGTGGAGTGGAAAACAAGTGTTCACAACATGCAAAGACACAAAAATCGCGAGCAGTAGGTGTCACTCTAAACCATGCAAAGATCTCTATAAACAGGTCAATTTCATAAGAAGAATGCTCTCAAACTACTCATGCGGTTTGTCCCATTTTTGTCTCAAAAGAACTCTAAAGGAGTCTACTTTGTGAGGTAGGGCTTTGATAACTTGTAAAAATACTAGTTATTATGACCCTTTAGGTAGAATAATGGGACCAAAACACATGGTAAGTGTGCGAAAACATGTAACTTATGTTGTAAATACATAATTATTTAGAAATACATTTTACATAATCTTCATGTCTGCTTTACCCCATTTCTAGTGTCTAAATGCATAATTATTAACAAAAGAATAAGGTGGCAAATGCAGAGAAACTTTCGCGCAGAGACAAGACGAAAATACCAAATCACCACGCGAGAAGAGGTTTGTTAGAAGACAAAAGTGGCAATTGGAGTGATGTGACTTGACGAAAAGGACAACTTTCGGTGCTAATATGGTCAGAATGATAGATTACCCGTTGAAAGATGCCTATATAAAAAGCTCCATCACCACTGAGAAAATGAGGCCTGCATGAGTCATAAAGGCCAGAAATCTGCATAGACCGGCTAACAAGAGAGTTGGTGGCAAGGATTAGCCTTCCCACCATCTACGACCATCTGTGAAGCACATACAATTCATCTTCTCTGGTTAGCTTATAGAGCACCTATAGTCTAAGTGAAAAAGATCTCATTCCTCATTTTTTCCTAACTTGTATTATCTTTTCTTTTCTTTTCATTTTTGTATTTCTTTACATTGTACATGCTCATATTGTACAGTGGTCAAAGGACTTCATTCTTTAATACAATGTATATTTATACTTCTTTCAATCTATCCATCTATGTACTGTTCATTTGTCTTTGTGTTATTTATAGTTTAAGTCTATGATTCATTCTTGATAAGAAGCTTTATTTATAATGGTTATCGTGTTAGCCGAGCTATTTTCATCACTTGGCCAGTATATGTGGCCAACTATCCGAGAGGGTAAGTAGTAAGGACGTGGCTAACACGGGAAAGGAAGAGTTTTCTCACCTTAATGAGATGACTTTCATCATTTGTATTCTGAAAGGTGAACAAGTATGGACAATAAGCGCCGAGAGGTTGTTATCCTTAAACGCGAAGCTCTACAAGTAATATAGGTAAATACTTGTAGATATACCTTACTTAACTAGACTTAGTCATTTGGATCCCTAAAAGAGACCAGGTATGACGTTTAATGACTCTAAGAGGAGCACGCCTTAATCATACGTTAGTTTAGTGAGTTCTATAGCATTGAGGTGGTCGCATAACTTATTTTCCTGGTAGCATTATTATACCTTCCTTCACCCTTTCCTCAATACAAGTTAGTGCATGCTCTATTCTATTCCACCTTCATTCTTTTAACCACCTCTTTAAGTCACATTTACAGCATCTCTAGGATACTTAGGTAGTTATGATGCTTTTTATATTCTTTTAACTCAACTGTCATAACGCCTAGTTGATGAGTAGACCCTAGAACTAAGCTTTGATATCAATTCCTTGTGTTCGATCCTGATTCATCCGGAAAAACCTATTGTTTCACTTATACTTGGACAAGCAATGTGAAAACTTGCATAACGAGAACTTGAAAATAGATGGTGGGGACATTGGGAGCATTTTGCATGTAATGATCATATCAACTCGCATGATGAGGAGAATACTGGAAAACATTTTGCATGCAATGATCCGTATTCAATGACACGTCATTCCACTACAAACATACAAACTACAACTTGACCATATAATTTTAGTATGTTAAGCAAGTCTGTGTGCCTTAGTTATAGATAAATTTTTGAAAATATTGTTCTCAAAGACAGTAAGACTTATTCCACATTAAGTCCCATGAAACATAATCCCAATTTCAAAACAATTATGTCCTACGACCAATACACTTTTAGGTGCGAGTTTCATGCAAAACAATCAAGAATGCTTCCAAAAAAAATGAGGATGCGAGGAGACTGTTCATCCACTAAAAGAAAGGACAAATATAATTTTCGAAGGAATTCTGAGCAAGGTAGAGTTCTTGAAGACTACAAAATGCAATACTCCAAATTTGAACCTTCAATTTGGAGGTAAGCTAGTTAAATAATCCAAAGCAAGTTTGAAGAAGGAACTTTTCCATTTTTATTGCTAGATTAAAAGTTATAAGCCCTGGAAATGGATTGAAGTTTCTAGGCTCAAACAAGTCTATAGGCAAGGGTTGAACGTTTTTCGAAGCATCAAAATACGGGGCCATGCTTGTGCACACGTTTTAAAGGTGAAAGGTTTTATGGGTTGTTTAACATACACATGGCATGGCTAGCAAACAACCAAACAGCGTGAGGCACTCGCGAAGGCCACGTTGCAGGCCATGTGCGCATAGAGGAGGGGTACTACAATGTTTCATGCGGCCATAGGCGCGAGACACTCTCAACACGCGATCAAGCACCTGAGGGGCCTGTGTGCACGCACGTGCTACTCTGTCGTCCATGCCCAGTGGCCAGCTGTATCAAGACACCCTTTTTGAGTTGGTTTGGTCTTTTTGGAATTTTTTGAGTTGAGTTTGAATATTTTCTGATTTTAGAGTTTAGGTGGGATTGGCTACAGAATGTGAGTGACAAAAATGAGTTTGAACATGATTTCTAAACTTGTTTTACTAGATTATGTTTTAAGCATGCTTTGAGTAAAAGTATTTGAGTTAAACTTGATTTATTTTGATTTCTAAGCAAGAGTTTGAAGTTTAAAAAGTGTTTAGAAAGCTTAAGAATATTTATGTTAAGTTTCTAAGAACTTTGGTTTGAAGAAAGTTCTACCAAAGATATTTCACAAAAGGTATAGTGATTAGCTAATGTGAAGAGTGACTTAAACATGTTGAGTTTTAGATTCAAAAGCATATTGTTTGAAAAGCATGTGTTCTAGACGTGATGATATCAAGCTATTTCCTCTATATTGAATTTTAATAAATAAGCATAAGTAGTATTGTACTTTAGGTTTTTTTTTTTTAAAACTAGAATTTAGTAAAAGCAAGATTTGTAAAGAATTGAGATTTGCTTTATGCAAGAAAGTTATCTTAGTATGCTATTAAAATTTGAGATTAATTTTTAAAGATTGTATTCTAGAAATGTTTAAGAATTTAGCAGGATACCTAGTGATTTATAGTAACTCTATTCGGAATGTTTTCCTAAGCACAGAGGTTTATTGTAATGAAGGCAGTGAGTAGATGCCTAGTTTTTCATCATCGAGACTAGATAGAGATCAATGAGGTCCTTTCAAAAGATTAGTTATCTATCTCTAAACACTTATACAGAGCTTGATGAAGGCCTCTAGCGAATGCCTAGTTATCCATCACTAAAACTGGATAGAGACGAGGGCCTCTTAAATGCCTAGTTTTTTCATCTCTAAACAGTTATACAAAGTTAGAATGAGATGAGGCCTCTAATGGATGCTTAGTTCTCCATCTTAGAGTAGACACATGTATTTTGATGTGTTAGACAGTACTATGTTTCTAGCTAGATGATTGTTGTCTATATCTAGTAATCTCTACCACAACGGAGTTAGCTGAAAATAAGTCATACCTCATTGAGACTATCATCGTTTGTGTCGAGTATCTCCACCACTTTGTGGTTAGATAAGTTGTAAGTCAGATAGTGAAATCATTAAGACTGCCATCATTTGTGTCGAGTAATCTCCACCACAATTAAGTTAGATGAGTTTCTGAGTTTAATAGCATAACAATTAAGAGGAAGAGTAGAGGTATAAAAGTTATTATTTAAAGAACTTTATTTCAATAAAAACGACTAAGAAGGTTTTACCAAAAACTAGGAATTAAAGGTTAAGCTTTATTTATGTTTTCTTTAAACTAGTCACTTGCTCAGCTTCCTAGCTCAGTCTTTCAAAATTTTTCATTTTTCAGGTAAAGATTGTGGTCCTAGAGCTAAGCCTACAGCTACTAATGGTCCAGTATGTCCAGCAGATTCTTGTAGTCACTGTCATCGATGGACTTGTGTGACTTTTACTCGTAAGTTATGTTGAGTCTAAGATATGTTTTGGTATATAGAGTTTGCACGCTCAGCTCGAAATGTCACTTTAGGTGACCAAATGGGGACGTGCCACCTAGACATTCAATTGATAACTCCCTTAAGACTAAAACATTGAACGTTTAGTAAGCAGAAATAAATGTATACATAAATGTGAAACGTAGAAATCGACACAAATGAAACAAGAATACTTTATTGATGAACGAACCATGAGAATACATTTGATTTCGAGTATATGAATTTTTCAGTGAACTAAATACAAACTCAAAATCGGTGACTTAACTCTTCTCGCCGAGCTTTATATGCTACGCGAGGTAACAATGGCCACTATAATTGATGCGATTACAAGACACAACAGGTGACCAAGGCTACAAGCTCAACGTAGGATATCTTTTGCTACCTAGGGGGGAGTAAAACAAAATATTGAAAGGTTAGACAAAAATGTCTAGTAAGTAAGATCTTTTCTCAGGCCTTCAATTCAACAAAATTACCTAACGCATCATAAACATCCCGCCAAATTAGGTGGTGTAAATAACGTTTAGTGTCATCAAAAGATTGATTTTAAACTATTTATCATTATTCTATGGAATACAATATTGCATTTCAATTCTTTCACCGCAATTCATATCGCAATGTATGCATCTCGCATACACATGATCATCTCACAGAATTATTCTGCATATTTAATTACATCCTTGTACCCTTTCCTCAACTCAAATGTTTATCACACTATTTTGCTAAGTTATAGCTATGTGGAGTAATCTTAACTTATTTAGTAATTTCATCAATTCCGCTATGCATAAAACATCTTCCAATACCAGATCACGCAGCAAGCAATGAGCATCTCATACTTGACCACACATCAAGTATGAGGCATCCTATTCAAGATCACACAACATGAATAAAGCATTTTATTTTAGAATACATAACACGAATAGAGCATCTTATCGCATATCACATAGCAAGGATAAAACATCACATATCAGATCACACAAGAAGTATGAGACACTCTTATCGCATAGATAAAAATAGTCCCAAAGTTGGTTGGTTTTTTTCTATTTATTGGCTTCTTTGGTGACGTTTTCCGTGTAGAAATGATGACTTCTATCGGTGGTGAACACGGTCCAATCACAGGCTGTCACGTATTCCTGCTAAATTCTTATCCTGAATTTGGATTAGGCGACAAGGTCAAATCAATCGTTGACTTACTAACACAAGAGGAACACTATCACTTTTAGGTGGAGTAGCCTCAATGCCTAATCATTCGTCGTGTCGCCTCTCTCTAATATTCTTTCTTTATCGCATAAATTCCTTGCAAAATGTGAGTTACTTTTTAATGACAGTCTCATGACACTAATCATTCCTTTCGCCTGAAACTTAACGCATAAGGCAAAACGCGATTGAGGGCTTACACAGATTTAGTGCCTAGTGTGTAAACAAGTTTTATGTTGTGTTACTTTCAAAAGTCTTCCTGAGTTTTAATTTTGAGGTTTATTAAGTCAGTTTGTGTCGAAAGCGAGTCGACATAAGCTAGGTTCACACCATCTCTCATGGTTAGAAAGGGTGTGACATCCAATGCTTCAAAACCAAGCTAACACTACTAAAAATTCTGCCTTACCTGACACTTACAACTCTCACTTACTTGACGTTTTTGTATTAACAATGTCAAGCAAATCACAATTTCAAAGAAAAAAATGTTTGGTAACTTGATACAAATGTGAAGATTTCCCGGAAATTTTTGAATTTCTTTTAATGTTAATTATTACTTGATGTTTCATAAATGTCAAGCAACGTTTACTTGACACAACAAACATATCAAGAATAGTTTTACTTTTTAATTGATATTTGTTAAATGTTAAGAATAAGAAAACACATATTTTTATTGAAAAACCAATAACTCAAAAGCACAAAAAAAAAAAAAAAACATAAAAATAAAAGCATGCATGCCTTAGATATAATGACCCTAACTTTTTAAAATTAAGCTGAGGGCGTTAATTAATTAAAATCAACACTTTGAAAATTACAATAACGAAAAATCTATTTATTTTAATAAATGAAATAAAATTAAAAAAAAATCTAAGAAAAAACTAAATGTTTTGCAAACTAAAATAAATAAAACTACTGAAGAAAACTACTAAAGAAATATTTTATTCGGGTCTTAAGTAAAAAAATGTTCATAAAATTTAAAATAAAATCCATCTAATAATCCTCACGTTAAAATCTTTAGAAATATAAAGTAGCGAAAAGGGATCCACTACTGGTCTCACCAAGTGAACTGTTAATTTCCCATTAGGCCTATACCTTGAGTCACATTAGTCTTGTGGTTCCGTAGGAGCTGAACCTAAGGGTACATCAAATCTTAAAGCCCTCAAACACCAACCAAGTGAAGATTCAATTTCTCAAATCCCTCGAGGTCTCCTTCGGCTTCTTAGTGGAAGCTTCAATTTCATTGGTAAAGCTTAGATTTCGTGGAAGTCCGATGAAAGAAACCCTCAGATCGTGGACATAAAGGTTATGAAATCGTGAAAAATGTTCCTTGAAATCTGATGCACAACAACTCCAATAAAGCTCCATTGAAATCGTTAACTGACATTGGATGCACAATGACTTCGATGGAGCTCCATTGCAATCGTTCATTGTTGTTGGCCAGTTTTCATTCGTTTTGAAATCATTCGTTGTTGTGGGTTGTGAGACCCCTGTTTGAAATAGAAGGGTCAACTAGAAATAAGAAACTTTGAAGAGCAGAGTTTTTTAAAAGAAAGTGTTTTTCAGGATTTGGGTGTTCTGATGATTGGCGTTGAATCAAGGTGACGCGAGGTGAAGGAGATTGCGAGAAGACTAAGTAGGCGGTTAGAGGTTCAATGCAGGCTGATGCCAAGCATTGAGAGTTAAGAAGATTCTGGAAAATTTCCTAAGTGTGCTTAACTAATGGGTCATGTATAAGGTTTTAAGCTAAGCATGGTCTGAAAGTTAATAAACTTATACGTGTAATACCACAAGCAGGAGCTGCTCAGTTTAAGGGAAATTAAGGGTGACTAATGTGATTTTGGAGTCATATAAATAAGGGTGAGAGATCAACAGAAAGAAATGGTACACCGAAATTCTTAGAGTTGCGCTGTTGAAAAGAGATCCGAGAAGAAGATCTTTAGGGAACTAGGCGTTCTGGAGAAAGGAATTAGTGTTGTTAGTGATTTTCCAAAGTGTTTAAAGATCTTAAAGCTTTTTTCTAAATTTATTGTGGAATTGTAATGTTGTTCATATGTTAATGTTTATAAAAGGAATTATTTCTAAAGAGAGCTTGTGTTATGTTTCAAGTAGAGTTTTATGCGTGATGATTATATGTTATGTTGTGAGTAAACCATTAGTCTTATTCCTATCATTGAGCTAACTATTATGTGCACATAAGAAGTAAAGACAGGCATGTAGAAAAAGGACTGCATGATGAAGTGAAGCTGGCCAATGCATAAAAGGAGTGTATTGAGCTTAGCAACCTGAGCAACGAGAAATGAATCAGAAAAATTCTCCAAGGGACGTTGTTGATGAAAAGGACATCACAGTAGTCTATGTGTGGGAATGGTTTACATTCTTAGCGAAAGGAATATGAAAGACTAATGTGTGTTTATGTTTTATGAATGAGGTGTTGAAGCTTGTTTAATGAAAATGATTTATGTATTGTATGCCCCAAAGGTTTTTCTAAAACCATCACTCACTAAGTATTTGACTTACACATTTAGTGTTCCTTCCTCAGGTTACAAGGCCTTAAGCCCAAACTCAAGTTACAAGGCCTTAAGACCAAGTTAAAAAAGTAAGGCGAATTGTGAGCGAGGCATTTAAGTTGAAGCTGTGCAAGGCATTTAAAGCTTTATATTATAGTTTATGTATTTAAGGAAGCATGTAAAATGCATTTGGATTGTATATTGTTAAGAGAAATTATTTGTTATTTTGTTGTCTTATGTTATTCTTATCGCTTAGTAGCTAAAGTAGTTAAGTTGAACAAGGTGATAAAACCAAGATTCAACGACTTAAGTTGATTGTTCTGGCGTTTCGTCTTGAGGCACCAAGACTGCTCAAATTGCGTTGCAGCCGCATCGTGAGATAATAGAAAGGATTTTTGGGTTTGTGTTTCTTGTGAAGTTTATTGATTGTTTACTTTGTTCGTTTTATGATTTTCTGTGTTCAAGCGTCTAGAGAGATTGAAGATTTCTTCTATCATGCCTATCCGTGTTTTATGATTTTCTCCGACCTTTTGGAATTTCTCTAATAGAAAGGATTTTTAGCTTTGTGTTTTTTGTGAAGTTTATTTGCTTGTTTACTTTGTTCGTTTTATGATTTTCTGTGTTTAAGCGTCTAGAGAGATTGAAGATTTCTTCTATCATGCCTGTTTGTATATAAATGTATGATTTGAGCATGGCTGTTTGTTTGATGAATAATGAACTGAGCTACATACTTATTAAGGAAAATTGGTTGAATTCTTTAAATCGAATTTGGGTGATGTGGTTATGCGAACATGGCTCACTGAGCATAGTTTCTTTCATGAGATCTACTTTTCTGGATAATATTTTATTTATGGTAAGAAATTACAAAAGAAAGGAAAAGCCCAAGTAGAGAAATTTCAAAAGGACTTTCCAACTAGAAAAGAAGAGTGGAAAAGATCTAATGGTGGAATAAGGGGAACATTTATACCATTTCCCAACCTTATTAACTGTTGTATAAAAAATTTATATAAGATAGTTCTTTTTATGGAAAGTGTTTGACATGCAACGTTATTCTAATTAAACGAAATTAGGATTAATAGAAAACATACCTTCGAAGCTTCCCAATTCTCGTAATCTCCTCATGAACACGAATCTGAGACCACTACTAGTGTTGACCCACTATTCTTTGGACTTAGAACTGGGTTGTGGGACACGATAAATGAAGGAATTAAAGAAAAAGAGATGGAAATTAGATTAGAGTTGGAAGAACTTTAGGTAAATTTTTCACTTTTTGTTTTCAATTTAAAAAATTTAAAAATGCCAAAAAAAATTTCAATTTTGTAAACAAACCTTTAAATTGGGAAAAGACATGCAACTATTCCATGTAAAAATTAGCCTAAGTCCAACGCCTCACTTCCATTAACCATTAGTGATAGTTAGTGGACTAGGTATTTGCATCCCATTTAGCCACTTATCCCACTATATGTTAGTGAGAATATCCAACAAAGTGTTGTATTTCTCAATAACTTTAGTCAAATGACCATATTCAAAGGCCAATATGGTCATTTGACCTTCAAGTCAAAGTTAAAAGTCAACATTTCGAAATTTTACCATTTTGTTCGTTTTGACTAATCCTGATCTCACGAACACAAACTTCATTTTTTTGAAATTAAAACTACATTTGAATCTATAGTTAGTCAAAGTTCGACTTTTCAAAGTCAAAAATCAACATTTTTACTTTTTTCAATTTTGACTATTTCCATCATATTCGAGCTTTTGAATATGAATATGAATTCATAATTTTTATATTTAAATCACATTTAAACATAACGCTCCATCTCAAATTGATAACCAACGATTATAGTCTGTTTCTCTCTTTACCTATTCGAACAATTCAAATTATTTCATCATACTCTTCTAAGTTTATTCCATATGAGCTAGTAGGGGAATAAGACCTATAGATCATGGGCTCCAACAATCCGAGATTAGCTGGCTAAATTGTTTTAGATCAAGCTAATCAACATTTGTTAACTAACGAGTCATTCCACTAAAGTCTCGTAGTTGGAGTCTCCTCATTATAGATATATTTATGTCAATTTGATATAGCCATGATTAGTAATTTAATCCTTCACAGGTTGTTCATATTACCTCAGCTGGGTCAAAATACCATTTTACCCACGACACTACATCTTGCTCCTTAAGTCCCACTGATCCACTATTGAACAATTGGTTTATGGTCCAATCTATAAACTAAATCTCTCTCAGGTGAGAGGGTGGGGTCCCCTGTTTAAGACTTGGATCTAGTCCTTAAGGGAACAAATCGGGTAAGAGTGAATTTTTTCTTGCACCCTATGTCCCAAAGCTATCCACCCAGTCTTACCCCTTGATATTGGAGGTTTATTAGACCAACGTTGTTGAGCTGCCTTCATCTATGCAGATCTAAGGATAATTCCGTGTGAATAGAAGTTCATAGTTAGCTCGGGATTAAGATGAGGTTACCAAGTTAATCAATAATCAAAACAACCTGTTTATACAGTCAACAGTGTTATAATGTAAAAGTGACTATTTCATGATATCAGTCTTATGTAAACTCTTTACATAGGATTCCCCCACTTCTATGTCTTCACATGAACGATTCAAGATCACATTATTTATACTAACTTCAAAACGGTCTGCAACCATAGTGTCCCCAGAATAACACGCATAGGTTAAGACGTGTATATATATATATATATATATACACACACTCATTGCTAACATTTATAGATAAAAACATAATTTATCTCTCAATTTGATTTTAGATTATCGAATCTAAAATAACCTTAGTTTAACGTGGGGATAAAGTGGGATTTGAAGCACTAATCTGTTGGTGGAGAATGTATATTACATTGGTTCAATAAATTTATAACGTAAAGTTCTGAAATGAAAGAAAGAGAGAGAATATGGCTTACCTATATCATAAGACCACTATATGAGAGCGCCAGTGAAAAAGTCATTTTTTTCAAGGAATTCACAAGTATGAAGGTTTTTTTTTTTGGGCCAATTGGAACATTTCTTTCCTTAAAAAAAAGCCATAGAATTTCTCAGTATAACATTTTATTTGAACACCAGTAGACAGATGGGAAATTTGAGCCATTTTTATTTTATAAAGAATGAAGAAATTAAAAAACATAATAATATTATGATTTTAGGAGAACTAGCCCAATGAAGGTCTTTATTGTCATTGTTGTTATTGTTGTTATTTTGTTTTGTAAACAATATATGTTGCAACTTGATTTTGTGACCACTCCAAAATTCGCATCCTTTAGTATTTTTTTTATTTCTTTTGTCTCCAACCTAACAATTTGCAAATTTTCAAATGCTTTTATTCTTTTTATTTTTTTTTCATTTGAAAAGTTTAATTTTACAAGTTTGTGCCATCCATACTGAAGTTGAAAAGACCGACAAGAAGAATAGCAAAATAAAAGTTAGGTTTACTTTGAATAAATGAGATTTTTTTTATTTAAATTGATAAAATAGCAAAATCGAAAAATATGAAAAAAAAATTGGTAGAACAATGCATCAAATGTCCCTACTAAGTGAAAAAATTGAATCCTAAATACAATTATTCAAGAAACCACAAATACTCTATAATTAAAATCAAACTCCCAACATACAATTAACACCTATCACCATCAAAGTTCCACATAATTTGTTCAGCTGGTTCATATCTTCTTCAAATCGTGTGAGTTTACACTACAAGAAATCAGAGAAATTCTGAAGCGACATAGACATCGACGAAAATGGACGTGCCGACGTAACTTTCATTGCGTCGGCAAATGAGATCTTCCCCAACATATAAGAAGTAGATGTCAGGGAAAGTATAAATACTAATTTAATATTCAAACTCTCTCCGACGGAGGGCACACGAAGGTCGGGGAAAGGTAAATAATTTAAAATTAATACGTCAATTTTTCCCGACGTGTGGCAGAGGGACATCCAAAAAAGGTAAACATGAAATTAATATTTAACATTTCTCCGACATCCCTCTGCCATACGTCGGGGAAAGTTGACGTATTGAAATGACTATTTTAACTTTTCTTGATGTGTGGAAGAGGGACGTCGAGAAAAGGTTAAATAATTAATATAAAATTTCACATTTTCCCGACGTCATTAGTAACAATGTCGGGAAAAGCGGACTTTCTTCGACGTCTTTGAAGACGTCGGAGAAAGTTGTCTCTATTTGTTCCCCTTCAACACAGAACATAATGCAAAAAAAAAAAAAAAAAAAAAACTGGTCGAGGAATAGGAGGGAGCTTGCATGCCCTTGCCGCTGCCACCGCCGTCGTCGGTATTCGCTGCTGTTGGGAGTGTTGCCGCCGCCGCCGTCCACTCCTCCGCTTGTTGTTCAACGTCAAGGTTGTTAGATTTTTTTTAATTAGAAAATTGAATTTGATATAGGTTTATTATTTTGTATTTAATTTTGTTAAATTTAAATGTATATATATTTGTATGATTTAAATGTATATTTGTTAAATATTAGAAAATTGTATGTATGTATTTGGAATTTGGAAATTACATACATAATGAAAAATGTATGTATGTATGTAGGTATATTTGTTTATTTAATTTAGAAAAATATATGGAAATGTATTTATGTATGTATGCATATTTGTTTATTGAATTTAGAAAAATATATATGTATTCGAACTTTGAATATGATAAGAATTGATATAATGAATATATATGATATAATTTTGTAGTAATTTTAGATTTGAATTTTAAAGTTTAGGGTTTAATGAATGTATATTATATAATGTTGAGTATTTAGAGTTGAAATTAAATTTGAATTGGTTTTAGAGTTTAAGATTGATGTTGAGTAATTTGGAGTATTATTGAGTTTGTGATTGTTGTGAGATTTGTGGGGCTATTGTAACGCCCAAAAAAAAATAAAAATAAAATAAAATAAAATAAAATAAATAAATAATAATATTATTTTATTATTAAATATTATTATTATTATTATTATTATTATAATAATAATATCAAAAAAAAATTTCCCTCCCCCTCTCCCCCCCCCCCCCCCCCCCCCCCCCCCCTCTTCTTCTTCTTCTTTTTCTTCCTTTTTCTTCTCCTTCTCCTTGCCCTAGCCGACAGCCGCCGCCAACCACCCCTGAAGTCCTTCCGTTGCCCGCGCCGTCCAGAGCTGCAGAAGACGAACGCCGCAGCTGTTCGTCCGCACCGCAGCCGTTCGTCCGCGCCCAGCTGTTCGCTCGCACCGTCATCCGATCCGCGCCGCCTTGACTCGTCCGCCCAGATCTGCTCCCTTCCTCGCGCTGTCCGTCCGGTTCGCGAAGCCTTGCGCCGCTGCGTCCGACGCCGCCCGTGTCTCCGTCGTCCCTCCGCCCGTAGCCGCAGCCAAACCCAGCCGAGCCCGCCTCTGTTCGCGAAACCCAGCCGCCCCTCTTCTTCCGTCCGACAGACGAAGCTGCCGTCCAGCCCAGCCGCACCGCACCGCCGCCTAGCCCGGATCTCCGCGACGCCAGCCGGAAACAGCCGAAACGCCCCTCTCCGTTGCGTTTTCTCCCCTCTCCTGTTCGCCGCTCCTCCTTTCGTTCGACCGGCGAAGCCGCCGTCCGTCCCATCTGCACGTCGCCGCCTACCTCCGTCTCAGATCTGTCCGCGCGTCCTTCTCTATCTAGCCGCGGATCCGACGTCCATGTTGTAACTTCATTGGTAAGGATGAAATTGATGAATTTGGGGATTTCCATTGAAAATTCGATTTGTGGATGTTGTTAAATTGACTGCTTGGATGTTCAATTTTAGGTTGGGGGTAACGCTTGAAGTCGTTGGGTTCACAACGAACAATTGTTAATTGGGGCTCGTTTTGTGAAATTTAGTAAGTTGTGAGGCGTCACTTTTGGGTGGATTTTTAATGAATGATACGTTAAAGAAAGGTATTGAGTGATTGTCTTAATGTTTAGGTTGTTGGCAAACGTGGGATTCAGTCAAGGGGTTAGAATAACGCAAAGGTAAGGGATTTCCTACTGGACTCACCTATAGCTTTGAGATGTGTTGGACTGCATAATTATATTGGAATTGAGTAGAAATAATGGATATGCTACATGTGTTTGACTGTGGACTGAATGTTTAGTTGAGATTTTATTTCGACGAGAATATACATATTTTTGTATGGATTTATGTGATGACTGACTGGCTATGTAAACATGCACATGTGGTTGTTGAATGACTGAAAACAGTAAATGTATTTTTATAGGGGATGGGTTAAGACTGACGGATGGTTGTTTAGGCGGAGTGTAGGATACACTGTCGTGGTTGCGTTCTTATGACGGAGGGGACTAACTAGTCATGCCCCTTGTATTTGAAGGAGAATATTATAAGTTTTTAGTTCGTTGACCGATAGACTGATATGTTTTGACTGGCCTTAGGTTAAAAAAAAATTGGAAAATGAATGGTTGTTGGAGGTTAGGTTGAAAGTACTTGATGAGGACGTTTGACTGGGTTGTAAATGACTGCTAAGATGTATAGAATGGACTGAGGGGATAAATTATTAGTTTCCTAGTGGATAGTTACCCTGCGGGTGTCCTTCGGGATCATCCCTTAATGTGCATCCTTCGGGTGCACTGGACTGATATGTGCATCCTTCGGGAGCACTAGACTGATATGTGCATCCTTCGGGAGCACTAGACTGATATGTGCATCCTTCGGGAGCACTAGACTGTGACTGTGCAGGGTACACCATAGGATGCTAATAATTTATTTTTCCCCTAACGGGACCAGTAGCGGGTCCCTTACTGAGTATATTAATACTCACCCTTTTTATGTTTAACTTTTCAGGCAAAGGTAACACGAGGGGCAGACCGACGAGGGACAAGAAGGACTCGTGAATTTGCCATAGGGGTCTGTCTTTAAACTGCTTCCGCTGACGGTTTGAAAAATATTTTGATTTAACTAAGTATACAAATAGTTAAATTTTTTGTAAACCGCATTTGTAAATTTTGTATTTTGGAAAGAGGGCCCGATTAAATTTTTCCTTCGTTTTCTTACGGTTTCGACTGAATATTCTTATGTCTTTTGGCAACAAATGGTTTTGGGTCAAATTGACGACTTAGACGGTCAGTCCGAAAAGTCCGGGTCGTCACAGCTATATTGAATTTAGGGTGGTTGTTTACTGAATTGGAAGTTGAGGGAGAAGGTGTTTATTGAACTTGAGATTAGGGGTGTTTATTGAATTTGATATCAAATATGAATTTGAATTTTTGAAAATATTAAATACCCTACCAAAAAATGTTTACGTATTTGGGAGGGATTTTCATACACCATTGAAGTGATCAGGGTGTTTAAAATGTTAGAGAGTTAATGGGAGATTGGACATAACTTATTCATAGAGTAAGTTTGAGTAGTTGGAGTATTTGAGAGAAGAAGTATAAAAGTAATTCAACATATTTATTTTTTAGGGCTTTTAACGAGATGGACAAGAGTTGGATGGAACCTAGCGATAGGCGTTCTGTTGAATATAGAGAAGAAGTTTTCCAATTTATAGAGGTTGCAAAAGATCACATAAATAATTACGAAAAAATAAGGTGTCCATGCAAGAAATGTACGAATTCAAATTGGGACTCATTAGAGGGTGTGAAGCGACATCTATTAACCACTGGAATAACCTCCTCCTATATAAACTGGGTGTATCATGGGGAACCCGTGAACTTGCACAGAGTGCAAAGATCTGATGAAGGAACGAGTAATAGTAATCTTTTTTATGAAAGAACTAGCAGTAACACACTTACTAAAGAAAATGAAATGTTGGGTATGTTGCATGATTTACAAGCTGATATTGAACACGTAGAAGAGATGGATGAAAGTTTAAACAATGAAACGTCGTTTAACGATAGGGTTGAATTAGAAGAATATAGAACAAACGTGGTATTTAAGGAGTTATTAAATCAAGCAAGTCGTGAGCTATACCCCGACTGTTCGGAATTTTCGTCACTAAACTTTTTAGTTAAGATGATGCATGTGAAGGTTCTCAATGGTTGGGGCAACAAGTCCTTCGATATGATGTTAGAGTTAATAAAACGTGCGTTTCCAATTTGTACTACCCTCCCTAGTTGATTTTATGAAACCAAACGAAAATTGCTTGATTTGGGTTTCGGGTACGAGACTATTCACGCTTGTAAGTATGATTGTGTATTGTTCTGGAAGGAGTTCACGGATTTACAATAATGTCCGACTTGTGGTGAGTCTCGGTATAAGATTAATTATAATAGATCAGGAAAGAAAATTCCACAAAATTATTGTGTTACTTTTCGCTAGTGTCAAGATTACAACGATTGTTTGTACCGCAAGAAAGTTCGGCAGATATGCAATGACATAAGGATAAACGAGCGAAAACGAAGGATGTGTTGAGACATCCAATCAATGTAGAGGGATGGAAGCACTTTGGTTCTGAATTTCCTAATTTTGCTTTAGAGCCACGAAATGTTCGTTTCGCGTTAGCTTCAGATGGATTCAATATATTCGGTCATATGACTATCATACAATATGTGGCATGTGGTGTTAATTTCCTATAATTTTCCACCATGAAAATGCATGAAAGAGTCAAAAATTCTTCATGTCATTGCTCATTCCCGGTCAAAAATCTCCTGGCAGAGAAATTGATGTGTAGCTACAGCCATTAATTGAGAAACTAAAAAATGTATGGACATTTGGTGTTCGTACATATGATTGTCTGACGAATCAATCTTTTCAGTTGTATACAGCCTTGTTGTAGACAATTAATGACTTTTCGACATATGGTGATCTCTCTGGTTGGAGTACAAAGGGGTATCAGGCATGTCCCATTTGCATGGAGGATAGATCATCGTTCAGGATACGAAAAAAGATAGCATTCATGGGACATCGATGCTATCTTTTAGATAACCATGTTTGGCGTAGAAGTAGGCTACATGATGGAAAGGTAGAGTGTAAAGCACCTCTAGTGGTAATGAATGGTCAAGAAATCTTGGAATAACTAGATTCGTTAGAGTTTTCAATCATGAATAAGCGTTATTTGTTAAAAGATAGAAAAAGAAAATGAGCTCTTAATTGGACTAAGAAAAGGATTTTTTTCGATCTTCCTTATTAGTCGAGACTACTTATTCGTCACAAACTTAATGTAATTCATATTGAAAAGAATGTTTGTGACATCTTGGTTGGTACGTTGTTGAATATTGAAGGAAAAATGAAAGATACCATGAATGCCCGATTAGATTTACAAGAGTTGAAGATAGAAAGGATTTATATTTAATAGAAGTGGGTAACCGATTGGTAAAACAACATGCGAGCTATACGTTGACTAGCAACGAGTAGGTTGGGTTCTTGAAAGCCATTAAGTTTTTCGATGGATTCGTTTCTAAGATTTCACGATGCGTGAATGCAAAAGAGGGGAAAATATAAGGTTTCAAAACGCACGACTATCATGTTTTGCTACACCGGCTTCTTACAATCGGTGTTCGAGCATTATTATCCAAAATTTGTACACTGCAATTACTTAACTGTGCAGTTTTTTCTGTGATTTGTGCACTAGAACGATAAGAAAATAAGTGATTTAGACAGATTGCAGTCAAATATTATAATTATACTGTGCAAATTGGAAGGAACATTTTCACCTACTTTTTTTAGCATCATGGTACACCTTGCAGTTCACTTGCCAAATGAGACGAAGTTTACTGGTTCGGTTTCTTACAGTTGAATGTACCCCATTGAAAGAAGTCTTCACACACTAAAACAGTATGTTCACAACAAAGCAAGTCGTGAAGGGTCTATTGCAAAAGGATATCTTATCAACGAATCAAGTGTGTCATGTCGCGGACAACTTCATAAACGATTAAGATGACGAGCAATCATCATCACATCAAAGTGGGTCAAGCGATGATGAATAACAATATTTTTTTACTTATACACATTTAGTCATTTTTCTATACAATAATTACATTCTGATACTCACATTTGTTTAATGATTGTTGATTTTTATGTCTACAAAAATGATGTCTAACTTTCTCAGCAGTGCTCATGAGGCAGACTATTCCCTTGATTTAGACACGTTAGATAACTCGGGCTATTTGTCTTCAGCGGGCGACACTTCATGTTCGTAATAAAAAGCATTTTTAGTACATCCCTCTCAACTGTCTTTAGTTATGCTTATTGTATCTAATAACGAGCATTTTCAATAGATCCCTCTCAACCGGCTCCCACTCCCACTACGAGGATAGTATGATAGCGTTCATGAAACATTGATGTCAAGAGGTATGTACAACAGAATGGAAAAATCCCCATTTCAATCCCCCTTGGAGAGGGTCAGACTTGTCTCAACACACGCCCCTCGTTTCAACTGCACGATCGATGTGTTGACGCGAGGCACGTTTCTGATTTAGGCCCTGAAGTGGACAGATGTACCACGAGAGTGCATCGAGGTCGTCAAGGACTGCCTAGTGGTAAGTCTGTAAATTCATAAATACTTATATATGTTTCAATTATCTACATACATATGTAAAAGATTGACTTGAAACATATTTCTTTTGTAGCAATTTTTCGTGTTCGATCTAAACGATCCAACACTTAATCGGTTTGTTGAGCATCAAATGCTCATCGTGTGGAAAGAATTCAGGGGAGATAACCACCGACATTTCAAGAAATTTAGCAAATCTGAACAACCACGGGAAAACCCGCCCCTGAGATTGGTCAATCGGGTGCAAGATTGCCACTTTCTCTGTGACCACTACATCACTCGACAGTTTCTTCTGATTTATATAGTCTTACGTTGAAATCAATTAATATTTATTTATTTTATTTGTTTGAAAGTATAACGTTTTGATCATTGTCATTTTTGAAATGTAAAAGCAATCAAATATGTGCAAGGCTGTTAAGGCATAACACCCTTATAACCACAGGAGCGGCACAAAGTCGTTCCTTCAAAGACAAATAAAGTTCATTGAACTACATGGTCGCCCAGTAGACACTGTGGAGTTATTTAGAGAAACACACGCCAGTAGTACTGGTGAGTTCGTTTCACCAGCAGCGGAGGACGCTTTTGTAAGTTTAAGAAAACTTTTTGTTTTCTTATACTTTCAATTCTGTTTTTTAGTCTAATCATCTCCCAAACTTACATGTTTTTATTTTGCAGAATCAAATGGTGGAGCTTCAGTCTCAGCTCGTCCCAAAGGGTTCTCAACCACTATCTAAGGACGAGATATGCGAGATCATTTTAGGTAGACGACCAAGCTACTCAAAAGGTCTTGGTTGGGGCCCAAAACCCAAGTCTAGGATGAGTTCCGCTTCATCTTCTTCCTCCAATATGTATGACCACCATGCACATATGGTGGAGGTTAGCGAACTAAAGGTGAGCCTTGAAAATGCTAACCGCAAGATTGAAGAATAACGCCTAAGGGAGAAAGAGCGAGATCGACAAATAGCAGACCATGCACGACAAATGAAGGAGATGAAGATGATCGAGGAGATGAGTCGAGCACAAAAAGGGTCGTGATCACTTGGGGTACATACTTTTCAATATGTAATTTGTTTAATTTTGTATATGTGATATTCTAACTCTAATTTTATGCTATTTGTAGGTTAGGCTTCCGTAACTAGAGCAAAGTACACAACTTTCATTTTTTTTTATGTTAATGTAATTGTTTTTGTATTGAACATCTTTCGTGTACATTGTTAGTAATTAATTAAAGTATTTTAATTTTCATAATTTACTGCAAATTTTCTTAATCTTGCAGAGTGGAATCGAAACCAATAATTACAAAAATAAAAAAGAAAAAAGAAAAAAATAAATTAACTAACAAAAAAAATATTAAAAGCCTTCCCCGACGCACCTCGCACGTCGGGGAAAATCCTGTCTTCGACGTGTATCAAAAATGTCGGGCTTTCCCCAATGTGCTGACAACACGCCGGGGATATATTTTCGCCAATGTGTCGTTGTGCGCCAGTGAAGGTTTCCCCATCGTCGACGTGATGTGCATCGGGGAAAATGTTCCTGACATGCTTACGTGCTTTCCCTGACGTACCTTTCAACGTCGACTTCCCTGAAATTTTTCGTGTATTTGTCGACGTAGAGCTGCATCGGGAAAGGTTGTATTTCTTGTAGTGATAGGCATTCAAACGTTGAGGCAGAAATAATTGGAGTTTCCAGTTTCGTCCCCTTTAAACCCTTTAAAGTCTTGAAACATTTGGCCCAAATCAAGGAATTTTCTTCTTGTCGGCTCCTTGAACCCTTTAAATAACTCTATGGTTTAGTGTCAAAACAATAATAAATATCTCAAACTCAAGATTATTCAGTGGCCAAATATGCGGAAGTGAACTAAATTTGTCTAAAGCTGAAGTTAACTAAAAAACATTTAATCATATGAAGGGTTAAATGATTAATGGAAATCCTCACAAGTAAACTGTAAAAACGTGGGCAATAATACAATTCACAAATCTCAATCATTCAAGCTACAAAAGTTCTTCAAACTAACATACTATAGACATCAAATCTAAAAAAGACCCAGATAAAGAAATGAACATTAAAATTTAAAAACAATTGGACATGATAATTTATTTCTATGACTTTTTTCAGAGCTCGACCAATTCTACAATTAGCAAATCAGAAATTAAATTTCAAGTATAACATCTAGATGCCGAAATATATAGAACAAGAAGAGAGAAAAAACAACAATTTAAGATATTAGTTAATCAAACCATTTCTAAATTCTAACTAAATAAGCACAACTTAACATATTGCTTTAGGTTGACTTAACAACTTCAAAGACAAAAAAACAACAATTTTTTATACTTACATTATCTCACAAAGTCCAAAGAAATTCTTCAATAGTGTGGTGGACTAACTTTTACTATTGAATATAAGAGGAAAGTACCTCTAATTTACTCCACTAATTATTAGGCAACAAGAAAAATTTTTTAATCCAAAGTTATAAGGTCAACAACTTCAAGAACCCCAAAAGAGGCCTTGCCATTTTCTACACATTGGCTCGAATAAAACATGGAAGGCATGTGTTCAGTCAAACTCAACCTCTAGAGCTTTTTGAGTATCACCCCATTTCATAGAAAAATATTAGATAACCAACCAATAAGCTAAAATTTCAAATAATATGACTAGTGGATTGTTATCAATAACTAACGACCCAAAAAAAAAAAAAAACCAATGTCATCATTCAGTCATTTCATTAAACATGTTGTGGGCATTTCATCGGAAAGGTGTTTGGCAAATTCTTGTGCCCAATAACTTACATCAATATCTTTTCCCCTCTTGTCCTTCACCTCATCTACAAAATACCTTGCTTGTAGAATATATAGATTCAAAATTATCGATTAACAAACTTTGAGACGTCAACATAGAAGAAAACGGAGCTAGATCTGTGGAAGAAACGCGACGAAGCACCAAAGAAAAGCCAAAGAAGCGTGACAACTGCGAAAACGGAGGACGATCTTCGACAGCGATGAGCACGACAGACGATCTAGGATGGTGAGACGGTGGTGGTTGGACTTGGTTCGATAGATCTTCAACGGTGGTGGGAACAAAGGATGGCATGACGGCGAAGAGTGAGTGATAAAGAAGAAAAAGTTTGAGGAGTTTAGGGTAAGATGAGATAAGAGGGAAGAAGAATGAGTAAAGTGAAGAGAGTTATGATTGAATTAATTTTACATAAATAAAATTAAAATTAAAATAATAAAATAATAAAATAATAAAAAGTTAAGTATTATGGAGGTTTAATGTCGCTTTTTAAAATGCGGATGTATAATGCCGGTTTTAAACTGACATTAATCCTTCCTCCTTGATGTCGGTTTAAAACCGACATTAAACATCCGCATTTCAAGAAACGACATTAATCATTTTTTCCAACCGACATTAAATATCAAATTTCTTGTAGTGGTTCCAAGATATTAGTAAGAGGTTATGATAGGGTTTGCTATATCTCTAATCCGTTGAAAATAATTACGGACTCATAAATGCATAATACATAATTAATTACACTGGAAAAATGAATAATTACAGACCGCAGATGTGGGTATTTTGGTATTTTTATAAAAATACCATGCCTGTGCCATAACTGTCATTTGTAAAAAGGAAATATTTGTCCAAATGACCCCTAAAAACATTGATATATCCCTTATTATCTCTAGCTTATTCAATCTAATGGTGAAGAAAAAACAGGAAATCGACGTTGTATTATCTTTAATTTTAATTTGAGATCTGTGTTAACTTTTAATTATTTCAAATTTAATAATTTGAAATTTGGTCGTTAATTTATAATTCAACCGCTACATCTTTTTTCTTTAATTATTCCAAATTTGATGTATCTTCGTACATTAATTACTTTAGTTTGGATTTTCTTTCTCCATCCCGTCTTGTTTGTCCCTTTAGTTAGAAGTTTAGGTTTGTGTGAAACTATTCTCGTGCTTTCATTGGAATTGACCTGATTTGGGTACTTTTGCTACCAACATCTTATAGTTCGTAGATCAATATTCTAAATGGTATATATGTTTATTTTGATTGATAGATAGACCGTCAGAAAATATTATTTCTCTTCCATCAATCGATTAGAACTATTTTTTTTTCTTTTTAATTTTGATATTTTGTTCTCATGGGACAATTGAGAAAATTTGTTTTTCCTTTTCAAATACAAGAAGAGGTAATTGTGTTTTTATTTTTATACAATTTTTGTTTTTTTCGTGGTAGTTGAAATAAAAAAATTGAAATTAATTGTTTTTATCTTTGTAAGATTTCATGTTTTGATGAGAATATTTTTTAACTTATTATTATCCAATATCTTGATTGTTTTTAAATCTAACTGTGGTTGATAAGTTTGTTGGGATCATGGTTAAAATAATAACCATTTAAATAAATGTAATAAAATAAAAAAATATTTATAGTCCGTGTAACAAAAAATTAAAGTTCACACTAAGCTACTATGGTTTTTTCATATATTCCAAATTTGTCATTTGTTGTTTTTAATATTGCGAGACCATTTTTCACTTCACTTATTTTTCTTCTTATTTGGAATTTATTCTTCTTATTTTCATATTATTAATTTCTTCATATTATTACTTCTCATTCTTCATATTCTCATTTCTTCTCTTGTTTTCGATTTTTTCATTTCCTCTTCTAGAATTTTTCTTTTTTCTTCATTTCTCTTCTTCTTTTCTTCTCTTTCGTACAAGATCTAAACAATATTGGTATAGGATCTAAACGATTATATATCAATATCTAAATTATCAGTTGTCTATTCTAGATAAATAAAGATAGACCACTATCACTAACAAAGAGTTTAGATTTGATACAAGATCATTTAGACTAGGGTCACAAGGGTGCTGGGTACAAGACCTATCGCTTTGGTTGGGTACAAGATCGTTTAGACTGAGTAAAACATAGTTTATACTAGGTACGATGGTACAAGATCGTTTATACTGGGAACAATGGTACAAGATCGTTTAAACTAGATACAAGATCTTTTTTTCACGTGTATGTGACCGATTAATCGTGGGATATTTTTGTTATTTTATGTTGTGGACTTGTGAATTTTTTCCTTTTCCAAAATTGTTTTATTTACTGTAAATATTTTTGTGTGTTGTTCTATTTTATATATAAAAAAAACTAAACTATATTACGACTTTATTGAAAATACTTCAAATAAAATTGAACATTTAAACGTAAAATCACAAAAATAGAATAGTGACTAGACTAAAAATACCCTATTTTAACCCTAGAAGAGTTGAGAGGTACCAAATAAGTTCTTATAAAAGAAATTAAAGATATTGATAGAATAATTAAAGCACGATGCGAATATTATTGAAATTGATAATATTATCTTTACCATTATAATAACATTCTTCAAAGTACACACAACAATGGAGGTTAAGAGGGAAAGCCATCTTATTTAAGATATTAATTTCAAGAACCAATCCAAAGTTGGTATATTATATTATGTTTGTCGTTCAATTGTTGGAAAGGTAAGCATCCACATCTTTGCATATTTTAACTCCAAATTGAAGATAGTCATTTGGTGGAACCACATTTTCATTTGACTTCACAAACTCCAAACACCAATTAACTGAGCTGTTGCCACTGCTTCCACCATCAGTCACTTCAATTTTCACTTTGAACATATCGAAGTCTTTGAACAGATCTCCTTCAAGACATTCATAGATGATTGTTTTGTTGGCCTCATCCAAAAGTAGTTTCATCTTTACTTCAACTGCCCTACCTGTGTATGTATATGTTTCCAACCCCATATCAATGGTTAAATCATCATCCAATCCAAAAATTGAGTTATTAGGTCGAAGACAAATTAAAGAAGACATTAACATAGATCATTTGTAAATTGAAAAATACTAATATAAATATTAAATTGCAAGTTTGTCATAGGAATTTCGAGATTAACATTCCATTAACTTTTAAAATTTCTTAAGATGTAATAATTATTAGGCTTTACGATTTAATTTTACTTTTGTGTCGATAATTTTTCAATATCTAATTTTGTATTTAATAGATCATTGATATGTTATTGACAAATTTATTGGATATGAAATTGAAGTTTAAAGGCTCTATGATAGACACAAACTTTAATATAATTATGTCGCTATAGATTTGTATATTTAAAAAATTGATGGCAAACAGTGAGGGATCAAAATTTAAAATCTTGAAGACTTATTCATATCTATTAATAACTATAAGATTTATTAGATACAAATTTAAAAGTTTAGATGCCTAATAATTAAATTTAAATTTTGTCAAAAAGTAAACTTTTAAATTAATAAACCTGCTTCATAAAAAATTTAAATTAACCTTATTCTTATCCGTACAAATATAGTTTATTATTTAATTTACTTTTTTGGTCTATTATGCGTTTGGTTTCAATATATGTTTACTTTCTAAACTTTGATATTATGTCATGTAGTCCCTTGGACTTTTGAAATAGGCTAATGAGTTGTCCAATTTTTACTTTTTAATTCAATATGTAGATTTAAAAAGTATCTAATAGCCAACATGTGACATTTGTATGTTTCATGGATAATAGGTCTTCGGTTCAATTCTCTTTCCAAGTTGTAGTTGAAAAAACATTTGTTTTTTTTAAAAAAAGTATCTAATATATTCTTAAACATAAAAATTTAGAAAATTGCATCAAATGACAAAAACATTTAGAAATAAAAATAGCTCATGACACCTATTTTTTTTCATATTGCAAATATGAGAAAATTAGTGATATCAAATAACTATTAGACGGTGATCATAGGCCTATAGGTAATGATAGGATTATCGACTTTTAAATTTGCTATTTTTGCAATTTAGAAATTACATGAGCTCAATTATTATAATTTTTTTTGCTATTTTTGCAAAGACCCTACACAATTTTCATTCTAAATCCTTATCTTTTTTACTTTTTAATTTGTTTTAAAAAACCTCAAATCTAGTAGGACACAAATTTAATGTTTAAAATATCGAATATATTTGTAAATTTAAAACAAAATTAATCTGAAAAAAAAAAGTGAAGGAACTAATTTTAAAACAATTAGAATTTACTAGTGTACATTTTCAACATGGTAGATGTGAGACATTGGGTGTCTCTTTTTTCTCACAAAATAAAAAAATGACACTGGCAAAAAGCATTTGAAATTAGTTGTGCAACAGAGAAGAAGAACAAGAGACGGATCTCACCGAAACCAATGTCATATTTCCAGATGGAGACACTGCCATGAGTGAAACTATTTCCTTCCACAAACTTATAGCTCTCAATATTTCCAGGGAACATTCGAGGAAAATAGTCCATTTTGTTCTTGAAAAACTCAAAGAATTTCTCCCCAGATGACTTCAGCTGCACCTTCTCAGCAATCTTAGCAATCTGAGCCATTTTTTCAAACTTCTTTTAAGATGATTATATAATTATTTCTTATGATCTCTCTGTTCATATCCATGCCCAAAGGAGCAGCCTTTTTATACCCAAAATGTGGGCAGTTCATTGATGGTGACTTTTGATTCTTCTTCTTTTAATTTGTTGCTTTTGTATTTTGATTATAATAAACTTATATATATTAGAGGATTTTTCAAATCCTCTCCATAATCATCTCCACAATTCTCTTGTCCTTTATTTTTGACTAAATTTATATGTGATTATATTGTAATCTTCCATATATATCTCTTGTATGGTATATTTATACCATGCTTTGTATGCAGAAATCAATAAGCAAAAATATGTTCTTCTATAAGGGTTTTTTCATGGTATCATAGAGAGCTCAAAAGTATTAAATCTTTTTAGAAATACCTTACCTTTTCAATAACCACCTCCAGCGCTCCGATTCTGACCCCACCCCCTCCTTTTATCTCCATCCGAATCTTCACCTTCAGGAAACACTTACGTTCTCACTTCTACTATTTTCTTGCCGTCCAACATTTGTAACCTTGTGTCCATTCGTATGGATTCCACCAATTATGTTATCTACAATTATCAAATCTCATCCATGCAAAAAGCTCACTCTCTATTTTGTCATCTTGACAGTTCTCTTCCCTGTCCTCTAGAACATATTACCTCACACATCCCTCCAGCCACCTCTGAAATCAACTCTAAACATCTTCAATGGGTTTCTTGTAATGAGGTCCTTATTACCTTAATCAATGCTACCTTGTCACCCTCTGCCCTTGTTCATGTTGTTTATTCTCACTACAACAAAAATTATCTACTACGACAATTTTGTTTACATTAGAAAATAGAAGGGAGGAAAAAATATTATCACAAAAGGTAAAAATACGCGTTTTTAGCGGAAAAATGAGAAATTTTTCAAATAGTATTTTTCGCGACAGTTATTTGATGTCGTAGAAGATATATAAAATAATTTATTTAATTTATTAAAATTAAATTAAATTTAAATGAAAATTAAAGGGTTTTAAGGCTTTTCCCCAAATCAAAATTTTTCCCAAATTAAAAACCCTCATTCCTCCTGCGAAGAAGCCATCTCCAAACGCGAAGAAGGCAATCTCTGGACGAAGCCCGTTCCCATCACTGCCACACCACCCTCTCATTCCCGTCTCCTCACTCTAACGCAGCCGCAACCTCCTCTACCGGACGACGAAACCTGCTCTGTCGTAAGCTGTTCAATTCGTGCCTGTCATCTTCAATCTGCTACAATCTCTTCAACGTTCAAACTGTGGCCGTCACCTCTTCTGCTGGTAAGTCATCTGTTCCTTTTCTCTTTCTCTCTCTCTGTGAAGTTGTTCTCTGTCACTATTTCTCTCAACTCCATGGGTCGTCGGTAAGGTCTGAAATTTTCAATTTCGTCTGAATTCCCTCTTTTGGACAAACACCCCTACGCGATGTATGTGAAATAAATGTTGGATTTATCTTTAACTTAAATTAGACAAAAAAATGTTAAGACTTGAAGCTAGAGCAAGACAAAAAGGGAAAAGATCCTGAAAATGTCCTTCATGTGTTTAGGTTTATGAGATGTTTATTTAAGGAAGTAATTTGGGTTTAGGATATATTCTTTTATTATATGACACCTCCTCTTGTCTTAATTTTATATAATACTATTTTGGTGATGTGTTTTGTTGGTTTAATTTTCTGCTGTGCATTTTTTCTTGAGAAGATTGTTCTTTGGTGTTTAGGGGAGCCTAATACTTCATCCTTAGTTGAGAAAGAGTTCTCTAACTCAAACTTAGGAAGAGCCTAAAGGTAATTATTTGTTGATGGCAGTAGGCAGTAGGCCTATATTGATCAAATTGTGAGGTCTAATTGAATTTCTTCAACTTCAAATTTTGTTTCAATCTTTCTGTTTTAGTATTTTCAAAATACTTACTTTTTGTCATTGATGTTTTAATTTTGCTTTACTTTTGTCTTTACACTCTTAAATTAATTAATTTTGGTTTGCTATACTTGTGCATAAACAAAATTGTAGATTTTAATGTTAATATGTAATCTTCAAAATATTGTTGTTTGCTTATGGAAACACCAACTGGCATTTCGACTTCTTGTTATATAAAGGTTAGTACTGACTTTTATATACCCAATACTCTTTCTTATTTGTAACTTGTTCCATTTTATTTGGATTTTTAATTACAAGTTCTTTTGAAAATTGTTTATTTATCTAACAATGTCGAGAAGATCATAAAATGTTCGCTACATTTTTTATGATTGAAATTTTGGTATGTGTGTGTTTTTTTTTTTTTTTTTTTTTGCTTCTCTTTCTGGGAGAAGAAAAAAGGAAGAAGTAAAACATTTTATGTTTTATTTTATATTTCACTAAAAATTACATAAATGTAACAAGTGTAATTTAGTGGGAAAAAATTTGCGTATGGAAGGTGTTTGTGAAAATGCCTGAGAGAGAAAAACAATGTTTTTTAGGGATGTGGATTTTGGCTCTATTTTATACCATTTGTTTTCTGAGCATATTTTGACTGTAGAACTGGAAAGGGACTTTTGGAATCCAACTCATTTGCTTTAATTGCACAAATTGCTAGTGGAAGGATTTGACTGCAACTCATGCAGTCTAAATAATGGTTGGTTATTATTATTAGTTTATCTGTCCAATTCTAGTGTAAATTATTAGAAATTTCCTGCCCTGTATTTGGTATTTACCCACTAGCTTTTCATGGTTGAATTTTCAGATCTATTTGAACTATCAACCCAGATTTGTAACTTCAATGTTGGGGCTTTGGTGAAAGAAAATGCTAGAACCTGAATTTGAACTGAACTGTATACTTATTAATCTCTAAAAAATATGGTAGTGTGACCTACAACAGTTTGACAATGATTCTAAGTATTAAGAAATGGTGGAGTTTAAAGGAAGAAATCAAAATTTCCAAGAAACAAGCAAACATAGTAAAGAAGAAAATGGGAAATGGTGAAATGAACGAGTTACACTAAAATTCAAGTTTTGACCGTTTCCATCCCTTTGCTGCCTTCTCATACTTCAGAGGGAGAGAGTTAGTTTCTTGTTTCTGTTATTGTTTTTTTTTTTTTTGTCCATATTGATTTGTTTTATATTGAGCAATTAAGATGAAATAGCATTCAAGTCTGTTAATTGAAAAATGTTGATCATTATTATTTAATTCTTGTTTTTTGTTTACTATGATTCCGGGGTTTTATTGTGCAAGGACTACTCTGGTCAGTTACTGTTCTATATCTTTGCTGAACACATGATAGTGATAATGGTGGTTTGAACATTTGACTTGAGAATGATTACAACACTACCTCATGGAAAATCTTCACGTAAGTTCTTCTCTTCAATAATTAAATATATTCTAAGATAATGAACATAAATTGAATATTTTATGAGATAAGATGATAGATACGTGTCAAATCTTTCCTTGTTTATTGAACACATGGATGGGTGGGTATGGATGAGAGATTCCAAGATATAATGAATACTTTAGTGAGTCATGTTGGATTGTCAGCAGAAGCCATTTTTTTCTAGGATTTTCTGGTGACTAAGTTGCATTTCTGTAGAACGGAGAATTAGAACCATACATAAAATCTAAACCTATACTAGAGCATAATCATGAACTAGTAAAAGTGGTGGTGGCAATCCAATTTTCAGTTGCATTCCAGGACACAGTTTTCAACTCAAGGAAGACTTTTTTTTTAGTGGCATGTGTGAATTAAAAGACTTTTTTTTTTTGTTTTCTATTTCGATCTCAGTATTTACATCGCTCAAAAATTGGAAACTTGACTTCATTGAAATAGGAAATTGAATATGTCAGTTTTGGTTAGTGTTCTTGCATTGCAGCTTTGTTGAGCAGTATCCAAATAAAGTTGTTAGTGTGAAGTGAAAATAAGGATTATTGTGAATTAATTTATGGTGTGCAACCATTGAAATTGAATGGAAAGACCTGAGATATTTAATATGGAAATTACGTACCTTATTGAAGCTTTGTTTGATAACCTTTTGTTCTTATTTTCTCACGACTTCTTGGTGAACTTTTCACATTCCTTGAAATCACATTTGAATCCTAAGCCATATTTAAAAAAAAACAAATGAAGTTTGTAAAAACTACCTATTTAGCTTTCTAACTTTTGGCATGATTTTTGTCCTTTTGAAAACGTTTTCTTTATTAAAAAAAGTTGGTGAATTATACATAGTGAAGGTAGTGTTTATAAGCTTAATCTAACTTTTGTCAATGTTTCTTGATGTTTTAAAAGGGCTTTCACATTTATGGAGGCTTTGGTTAGTAGTGAGGCTTGGGATGCTGAATTCCAGGTATATTGTCATTGGCCTTTTCACTTCTATCACCGTGGGCATTTGAAATTTATTTATTTTCTACTTTTTTGTAACCTTAACCGAATATCTATTGTTGAATACTTATGAGCCAAGTAAATGATATTTCGTGTAAATTAGTTAATTAGTCGTTTGGCATTTAAGGATTTAATTGATTTTTATCATTTAATGTCAATTTTTGAAATGGGTAATGGATTCTAAGCTCAATATATTATGTTGCCTAAGGTGGTTGCTATTTTATTAGGGTTGTATTGTTGCTCAACACTTATTGGTTTTTGCTACTACCTTTATAGTCTCTAGGATGCATCCATTGATATGTAACATGTGAGTGGCACTTAGATATTTGTTAGCATATCTACTCTTTAATCTAACTTCATTACATTATCCATTCGAGGTTGTGGAGATGGAGCATATCTAATTTTCTTTCCTGTTTTGGCAATTGGCCCAAAGTTACTCATTTAGGAGGATTCTAATTTTATGAATGATATTTCACCATATTGTATTTGGATTCATTCCCATAATGACACAAATGTTATATTTTTAGGAATACGATTCTTGTATTTCTGTTGGAGAGTCTGTAAGATAACTGATAATACATTAGCTATCTTACTAGTACTTGGAAAGATTGTGAAAAACTGAAAGGATCGGCTCTAAGACCCCTTTTTACCTTTACAATATTTGATGGAGATTTCACACCTCCAAAAACAGTATCTTTCATTTGTTGAAAGGTTTGTTGTTGAGGTATTCCATGATTTACACGAAGAGGTCATTTCAACAGCTACAAGAGACCATAGTCTTATGATTCGGGTGCAACAACTTGAGGCAGAGGTTCCTTCAATTGAGAAAGCATTTCTGTCCCAGACAAATCGACAAGAAGAATAGGAATTGACGAATATACGACAGGAAAAAAATATTATTGTCATTGACCTGGTTAGTGTACTGACAAAGCGACAAGAAGAATAGGAATTGAGGAATATACGACAGGAAAAAAATATCACAATATACGAATTTGTGACATTTTGTAACTGTTGTCAATATCAAAACAATGACAATTTAATTTTATAAAAACTGTCGCGATTGGCGGATCCTTGACAGGGAAAAAATTCATAATATACGAATTCATGACATTTTTGTAACCATCGTCAATATCAAAAATAGGACATTTATTTTTATAAAAATTGTCGCGATTGACATATCCTTGACAGATAACAAATGTCATAATAAATGAATTCGTGACATTTTTTAACTACCGTTAATATGCAAATGATGATAGTTATTTGTTGTCATAAAATAAAATATGACAGTTATTTGTTGTCATATAATAGTAATTAATGACAGTTATTTAATGTCATGAAAAAACTTTTTGTGATAGTTTTTTAAAACTATCATGGAAACACTTTTCACAGTAGGCAATACTATAACTGTAAATAACTGTAACAAATTTTGTGTGTGACAAAAAATAACTGTTGTCGTAGACCATTTTTGTTGTAGTGATCTGCCTCTTTAAAAGATTTATGGCTTTCTCTTGAAAAGCTGTATTCCTCAAACCCTAGATCCAACATCCTTGATTATTTACGAGATGCTCTTTATGTTGAAATAAACACCTTACCTTAGGACCAATTATTCCACTCTATGGGAATTTAATAAAATATTAATCAACTAAACTAAATAATAATAATCAAAGTATGGAACTCCAAATTGGCAAGCCATTTCTGTATATTGCAACTGGCAAAGATATTTGGGACACAACCCATACATTGTACTTCAACCGTGAAAATGCCTCTTGGCTTTAAACTTTGCGGAAACAGATCCAAAATTACAAATAAAGGACGATCAATTTGACATCTTATTTTAACAAAATCTCTCTCTTATCTGGTAGGAAATCAATTTGTGCAGAAAAATTGTCTGGAATTGTCCTAGTGATGGTTTACAACATTTGAGGATTCAGGAAATATTGACAGGATCTATGACTTTCTTACTGGTCTCCACTCTTAGTTTGATGTTGTACGAGCATGTATACTGAGCCAAAGACCTACCCTCTTTGATGGAAGTTTGTTTTGAAGTCCTTCTTGAGGAGGATCGTGAGAGTGCCATGAGTAGTCTTCCAAGCCTTGCTATTGATTTTGCTGCCTTCAATGTGAAGACCCCTGTTTATGATAGTGAAAATAATAGTGGAAAATCAAGCTCATTTGTGAAAACTACAAGAAACAGTGGAATACAAAGAAGTAGTGTTGGAAATTACATGGTCGTTCCTCGAAAGGTAAGAGGCGATATTCCATCGACAAACAAAACACAGGATGAGCCTATGTGAGTGAGACTGCTAGTTAGACCACACTTTCAACTATTGTTCAATCAGGTATACCTCAGTCCTTTAGTCTCATTAGTATTAATGGTTGGTGCCACAGATCATTTAACCTCTGAACATTTTGTGTCTTGTATTCCTTCTGTTGGGAATGATAAAATAAGCATTGCTCGTGGCTCCTTTGCTCCCATTACCAAGAAAGGACAATCTTCTTCTTTTGATGGGTTATCATTACACAATGTGTCGCATTATCACATGAACTCCCAGATCACTTACTCTCGATACAAGGAGACAACGTGGTGTCAACTGATATCGTTCCCTCCTGAACGACAATAGCTAACCCTTAAACCATTTGTAAGCGGAAGCCAATAAACAATCATAATAACCAAAGCTGATATACAACCCATTTAGTAAAACGATTTAATAATAAAAAATGAGATACAACCCATTTAGTAAAATGATTTAATAATCTCAATAATTTTAACAAAATATTTAATAACTAGATATTCATGAAAACCTTAAAACAACCCACACTTTTTTCTAACTTTAGCAAAGTGACTCAGTTTATCTTAACAATTTTTTTTTGCAATTAAATTCTAATTGGCTTGCCAGTAGTAAGTCTAGCACTCTGAGTTGCGCAATTTGTACGTGGAAGGAAAGAAAACATTTTGAAATGGTAAGTCAAAAGACTTAGTGAGTATACATTTATTTTATTTTTGTGAGTATACATTTTGAAAATTATTCTCTTAGGGAGTATACATTTGGAAATGGTAAGTCAACTATTTATGAAAATAATTATTTCTCTTACTATCTATACATTGATTTTCACCTATATCACAAAATTATTTATCTTTATCAACAAGAACCTTATCACTTGAATTTTCAAGTTTGGCATTGAACTCAACGTGTGTATTAGCATGACGACATTCTAGCATACTTCTTTCAACTAATAAATCGAGGGTGTACTTTCTTTGGGACACTGAGATACCTTCTCTAGGTCTACCAATCTCCATTCCGAGAAAGTACTTCAGATTCCCCAAGTCTTTGTGTAACCCCCCAGGCCTAGAATTCGTACCAAGATTCAAAATTCAGATTCCCCACATTCTCCTACATCCTCCAGAACTTGGCAACATCATCCTTAGTTGTCTTAAAGGCTTATTAAAGTGGAAGTTCTCCCTAAAAACAACCACAAGTCCTTTCAACATGTTTTGTCCTCACTCATATGCATCCTAAGAAAATTCTCAGGAGATTACCCAACATAGAATAGCTCCAAGTTAAGCACACTTAACTTTGGAGTTCCTATGATCGAGCTACCAAAGCAGAAGGTTCACCATATTGGTATAGGTAGTAACTTTTTAATTCTTTTAAGTCTTTCTTAAGATTACTTTAATGTTCTCAAGATCCGTCTCATACATATGTGATATCATTTCATTCATGTCCCTCTCTTAAACTCGGTGCATTACATTCTCCAAGTTCTTCCCAAAAATCAACACGAGTTCTTTCATCATGTTTTGTCCTTATTCACATGCATCCTAAGAAAATTTCCAGGAGGTCACCTTACATAGAATTACTTCAAGCTAAACACGCTTAACTTTGGAATTTCTATAATCGAGTTACCGAAAAGGGAGGTGCACCTTGTTGGTATAGTTAGTAACTTTTTAATTCTTTCTTAACCTTTCTTTCATGTCCTGAAGATCCATTTCATCCATATGTGATATCGGTTCATTCATGTCCCTCTCTTAAACTCGGTTCGTTGCATGCTCCAAGTTCTCCCCACAAACAAACACGAGTCTTTTCAGCATGTTTTGTCCTCACTCACATACATCTTAAGAGGTGCACCTTGTTGGTATAGGTAGTAACTTTTGAATTCTTTCAAGATCCCTCTCATCCAGATGTGATATCGATTCATTCATGTTCTTCTCCTAAACAAAGGGTGTTACATGCCACCAGCTTTCACTTGGTTTGTCCCTGAACCACATCTTACTGGGAGAGGTTCCACTCTGATACCATCTGTAACACCCTAGACATAGAATTCGGACCAAGATACGATATTCGGATCCTTCACATTCCTCTACATTCCTTGCAACCTGACAACATCATCCTTACTTGTCTTAAAGGCTTATTAAAAGTTCTCCCCACAAACAACACGAGCCCTTCCAGCATGTATTTTTCTCACTCATATGCATCCTAGGAAAATTCACAAGAGATCATCCAACATAGAATTGATTCAAGCTAAGTACGCTTAACTTTGGAGTTCCTATGATCGAACCATAAAAAAGGAAGCAGCACCTTGTTGGTATAGGTAGTAGCTTTTTAAATCTTTGAAGTTTTTCATAACCTTACTTTCATGTCCTCAAGTTCCCTCTCATTCAGATGTTATACCGATTCTTCATGTCTCCCTTTAAAACTCGGGAGACATTAAGGCAAGGTGGATAGTCTAGGGTATTGTACTAGAGTTAAGACTAGTAGTACAAGCTCTAAATTGTGATGAAGGATTCTCGTATGACACATAATTAGAGATGGAGTGCTTTGTACATGACCTAGTACCTTCCCTCAGTGCAATAGGAAGATCAAGAGATGGATCATACTCACTGGTATTTTCTGAATGGTCTGACTTAGTTTCATTTTCAATATGTTCAACAACATCCTTATTCTCATCAATCTTTTCCTCTCTACCTCTAATGACCCAATCAATAGTGCTCTATTCACCTATATCTTTAGGAACAATTATATCAGGCTAGTCATTCTTATCTACCTTATTATCGGTATATAAGTTAGTTGAATTCGTCTTGAACCTATCATTCTTACTTATTCTAGTTTTCTATGTTAGTTAATTGAATTAATTATACCTTGATCTCTTATTGGTTCAGAAACCTAGAGTGGAGTCGTTTGAACAATATAACACTCAACTTCCTTTTTAAATTACTCTTATAATATGTTTTCTAGGGAACTTGATTTATGGGTTGGACTGTACTGTGAGGACTAGGGTCAAGTAAAGTCACCACAATAGGACAAATAAACTTTAAAGAAAACATATAGTTAAACTCTTCAATCACAGTCTCCCCCTAAAGTACGCTACTGGTAAAGAAAGGACAATCCTTAATAAAGGTGACACTCATGGTAACAAAGTGCTTACGTGAAGATGGATGGAAGGACCTATAATCTCGTTGGTGTAGAGGATGCCCAACAAACACACAAGCCTGAGCGCGAGGAGTGAATTTAGTTTGGTTAGGGGCCATGGCTATGGACATAGGTTGTGCATTCTAACACCCAAAGGGAAACATCAGGCATGAGATGAGTGGAGGAAGAGGATTCACTATACTATCTAATGTTGTATGAAGGTGAAGGACACGAAAAGACATGTGATTTATGAAATGAGCTGCAGTGAGAATGGCATTTGTCACACCCGTCCCAAAAGTCACTTCATGCAACCAGATGGAGGCATGGCGCCTAGACACTCAATGTGTTTCACACCACATGATAAACATTGAATGCCTAGTAAGCGGAACGACTTCTTAAACCAGTCTCAACCCATAGCTCCAACCTTGAACGGAAGAGACTTTCTCTGCACAACGTAGGGTAAATAACTTAAACAATCAACTTAACTCTATTAAGCTTAGGTTTATCACATAGTCTTCAATACTTAGCTTAACTTAAACTCTTTAACTACTAAGCGATAAGCACAATACAATGCAGTAGAAATACAAAATCACAACATCTTTATTTACTTGGACCAATGCTTTACAATTAACATTTTCCTTTCTTTCTTAGTACAAAGGTAAATCTTGACCTCCTTCTCTCAAAATTGGGATGCAGCCCTCTGCGTTCAATTTGTTTAAGAGTATAATTACTCTCATATTACAAGAAAATATAGTATAGAAGAGCACAACTTACTCAGCTTTCCATGCATAGCAACTCATCTTACCCTTCTTGACTTGGCACCCCTAGGGAAGGGGAAACTCAACACATAAGTCAAATAGTTAAGGAGTAAAGCTTTTAGAAAACCTTTTAGATGAATAGAATACAAATACATAAATTCATTTTCATTTTCTAAACACAGGCTCACAACGCCTCATTTCACAAATCACACATTAGCTTTTTATTCCTTTCCACCAAGAATATAAATCGATCCCTACACCAAGACTACTAGGATTCACTCTTACCAACATCTTGCATTTAAACTATTGTAATTTTCACTCCATACATAGCGTTCGAGAATTTTCTTAATTCATTTCTCATTGCACAGGCCATCCACACAATGCCTTTACACATTATGTGCACTCCAGATATCAGCTGCTCACTTGATAGCAATAAGACTAATGATTTACTCGCACACAAGCATCACAATCATCATATAGAAATCAAAAGTTTTCTCTTTTCAAATAGCAACATCAATATCAACAAAAGAATATATAGGTAGATATACATGACACATTATGCATAACCATAGACTTAGAAAGAATACTTAAAACACATTTATTTGAAGAAATCATTCACAAAACACTTCTTTTACTTTTGAAGATCAACTCACAAAATACTCGACTTCCTTCCTTCTAGGGGACCTAGCTCACTTCCTCTTCTTGGATAGCTTCTTCATCAACCAACTTAACTTTTAGCACCTCTTTTTCAACTCCTCCGAATAATCACACTTCCTTTAATACTTTTGGTCCTATTATACTGATCCTTTGGTTTGGTTAATCACCATCAAAACTCACTTTACCCTCCATATCCTACTTATAACTTTACACGTTTCAACTTACTGCTTGTCGTGTCAAGCAACCAATCTAAGCTTAACAAGTAGCCAATTGTCCACTCCAGATTAGACATTTCCTTGAGATGCTAACCTTTTCTTCTCAATAAGCTAAACTCTACTTCGCCTTCCTCTCCTCGTGATAGACTACAAACTCCATCTTTTTTTTCCTGTGTTCACTTCTTGTTACTAAAACATAATGCCTAACTTTTCTTGCAACAAATGCCTACTGCACTACCGTAACACTTAACACAAACTTTTACCCCTCATTGCCATTCTTTATAATGCAACTTTTTTAGCTAAACACCTCATACTTAGCCACAATAATCTTTTTATCAAGCTCTTCTTCAACAAAATTTCCTTTTTGGATTTGGGCTTCACAGCATCACCCCAAAGATAGGAAGGAAGAGAAGTGGACAATATTAGGGAATGTGCAACATCCAAAGGGTGATGGTTCTTTCGCTTGGCAACCTCATTTTATTCGGGGGTGTAAGCATAAGAACTTTGGTGAACAATATCTTTTGAGGATAAGAACTCGTTAATTAAGAGAATGGTTTCTAAACTCACGACCACTATTACTCCTCAGGATATCAATCTTTGTATTGAATTGAATTTCTGTGGTGTGATGGAAGTCTCAAAATGTAGAGGCCACTTCAATTTATTAGAGATCAGAAAAACCCAAGTAAGATGAGTATGGTCATGTACAAAGTTCACAAACAATCGTTTCCCAGAGAATGTAGTGACCTTGGATGATCTCTAGACATCACTATGGACAAGAGTAAAAGGTTGGATTGACTTATAGGGTTAAGAGAGAAAAGAGACTTGTGTTGTTTAGCATGTATGCACACATCACAAGATAAAGAAGAAACATAAACTTTAGACAAAAGGTAACAAAATAAGTATTTCATATATTTAAAGTTTGTGTGGCCTAAATGGAAATGGCACAACATACAATCTTTTTCACAAGTAGTAAAGTAGGAAGATAAAGACTCCTAAACATGGTACTAGAGGAGGCATGATCATCAAGCAAGTAAAGTCCCCTACTATGTCGAGCAGTGCCTATCATCCTCCCCTACCTCAGGTCATGAAAAGATACAAAATCAGGTAAGAATGTTAGTTTAATCACCAGTAATCTTGTTTATTGACAAAAGATTATATGAAATTTGCAGCACAGACATGTCGCACACCCTCCTAGATCACCTACTCTCGATCTAAGAGATGATGTGAAGTCAACTGATAGCATTCCCTCCTGGACGACAATAGTTGACCCTTAACCTCGAACTCTTAAACCAATTGTAAGTGAAAGCAAAAACAATCATATTTATTAAAAATTGATAAGTACCCATTTATTAAAAAAGTTTTATAATCGGTTAATTTTCATAAATATAACAAAACAGCAAAATATTTACGACATGTGTGACAAAATTAAAAGACCCTTGAATAATGTTGACGATTTTTCCCTTCTTTTTCTTCTTCTTCTTTACGATTATTCATCTCCTCATTCTATTATTTCTTCTTCATTTTACAATATTATGGTTATTTATTTAAATATTTACCAATTTCACCATTATTTACCAATTTCTTCATTTTCTCTTCTAAAATTTATTTCTTCTTCTTCATTACTCATTTTCTTTGTTTTCTCTTCTTGGTACAAGATCTAAATGATATTAGTACAGGATCTAATCTATCATGTACCAATATATAAACGATTAGTTGTCTATCTCAAGTAGAAAAAGATAAACCACTATCAGCGATAGATCGTTTTGATTTGGGACAAGATCATTTAGACTTGCTACGAGATTGTTTAGACTAGGTAGAAGGGTAGAAGATCATTTAGACTAGGTATAATAGTACAAGATCGTTTAGATTTGCTATGAGATCGTTTAGACTAGGTAGAAGGGTACAAGATCGCTAGACTTGGTACAAGGGTATGAGATCGTTTAAACTTGCTACAAGATTGTTCAAACTAGGTAAGAGAGTACAAGTTCATTTAGACTTGGTACAAGATCATTTGGAATTGATACGAGATCGTTTAGACTTGCTACAAGATTGTTTAGACCACTAGGTAGAAGGGTAGAAGATCGTTTAGACTTAGTACAAGGGTAGAGGATCATTTAGACTTGCTACGACATCATTAAGACTAGGTAGAAGGGTGCAAGATCGTTTAGACTTGGTACAAAAGTACAAGATCGTTTAGACTTACTACGAGATCGGTTAGACTTACTACGAGATCAATTAGTCTAGGTATAAGGGTACAAGATCATTTAGACTTGGTAAAAGGGTATAAGATCATTTAGACTTGCTACGAGATCATTTTTAAGAGATCGTAGCTAATAGATCGTTGCTAAGAGATCATTTAAACTGTGCATGGGATCGTTTAGACAGGGTACAAAATCATTTTTTCACCCGTGTGTGTATTTTGGTTATTTCAGGTTGTGGGCTTGTGGGCTTTTTTCTTTTTTAAAATTGTTTTATACGGTGTAAATGTTTTCTTACTTTGTTCTATTTGAAAACCCCCTTTATAATTTCAATAATTTTAACAAAAACATTAATAACTAGATATTCATGAAAATCTTAAAACAATATACACTTTCCTTTAACTCTAGCAAAGTGATTCATTTTATCTTAACAATTCTTTTTCACTATTAAATTTTGATTGGCCTGGCAACAGTAACTCCAGCGCTCTGAGCTGCACAATTTGTACCTAGAAAGGTAGAAAAGATTTTGAAAGGGTCAGTCAAAAGACTTAGTGAATGATGGTTTTATAAAACATGTTTTCAAATCTTAAGTAGAAGCTTGTGACTGCACCATTCTTTACTGTACTACATAGTTCTGAAAGTTTTGTAATTTATATCGATGCCTTTGAGAAGGGACTAGGTTGTGTTTTGGGTAAGGTGGTTGCTTCTGCTTCTCATAAGTTGAAGAGTCATGAGCAAAACTACCCTACGCATGATCTAGAGTTAGCAACGGTGATTTTTGCACTGAAGATTTGGAGGCACTACTTATAAAGTGAAAGTAGTCGGCCAACTTTGGACATCAGCTCTAGATATCATTGTCGGCCCACCATTGGGGTGCCATTTTCTGCAACTCCGCCGACAAACTTCAGATCACCAATTCCAACGATCGTTGCCAACCTTTAAAAATTAATAAAAATGAATACATGAAAAAAAAAATTTATTCTAAGTTATTTCATCATAGTTTAATCACAATAATATTTTTTTAAAATCCACTTTTCCATTCTTCTATTATTTTTCCTTTGGCATCTTTTTAATAATTATTATCATTAGATTATCTTTTTTAATGATCTCTTTTCTCATCTTTGTTTAAAATTAATCTTTCCTTAGTTTTAGAAGATTTTGTTTATTTTGTTAATTATCGCGCTTCTTTTCCTTTTATTTCTTTTCGGTTCTTTCACAAAATCAATAAAAAATTCAAAATGAATTTATATTTTTGTTCACACCACACTTCTCATTCTTTTGTTGCTTATTAGTATGAATTATAACAAAAAAATGCAAACAATCCTCAACATGTCCATATATCTTGGAATATATAAGTGTAAATCAAAGGGTTCAACATCGATATTAAATATCCAATAGTATCTCCAATATCTTTTATAAATGATTGTAAAGCATAAAAGTGTAATATTTTTATTCTAATTTGGTATAATAATATGTTTCATATAACATAGTTTTGGAGTAAAAATATCATACCTATTGATCTAAATGAATTTTATACATTTTTGTGAATTCCACAAGTGTCTATCAATATCAATATTTTATTGTTATATATCTACAAAAATGAAATTTGATCATCGATATCGACACAACAATTAAATAATAATTTGCTTTCCCCAAAGCCATACAGACAAATGTCGGTCACAGTTTCCATATTTACAACGTGGGCCTTTATGGTGTCGGGAAAAATGAAATTATTATTTAATTATTTTCCTTTTCAGTACAATACACAGTTGTACTTACACCATGAATAGTCTCATATCCTAGGCCTAAGGCATGTAATTTTTGTTTGGCTTCGTAGAATGAAGTTGGGATAATAGTACTAACATTTGAAATGCTGCTTTTAACAGTTTTAATAACATGTAGAAGAACTTGTTACTTAAACCGTTGAGAACCTTGATATGCATCAATTTAACCAAAAAGTTTATGAAGGAAAATTCTGAACACTCGAGATATAGCTCACTACGTGCTTCATTCAATAACTCTTGAAATATGTTTGTTGTCTCTTGTTCTACACGACCAATATTATTAAACGACATCAAATTCTTCCAACCTTCCTCTGTTTCCTCTTCATGTTCAATTGGAGCTTGTAAACAATTAAGCATACCCAACATTTCATCTTCTTTAAGAAAAGAGTTACAACTAGCTCCTTCAACAAAGCTTTCTATACCTATATGTAAGTTCATTGTTGGCTCTCCATGATACACCCAGTCTGTATAAAAAGGGGATATTCCAATTGTTAATAGATGTCGCTTCATGCAAACCCTCTAATGAGTTCCAAATTGGGTTCATACATCTCTTGCATGGACACTTTGTTTGTCCGTAACCATCGACGTAAAAATTGACAACTTTCAAAATTGAGACACTCCCTCTTCTATACTCAACCGATAATTTATTCCTAAATTTCATTTACCCTTGTCCATCGTTAAAGACCTAAAACATAAATAAGTTTGATTAGTCTTAAACAAATTCAAAACTAAGTTTGAATTAAAGACGTTACCATAACTGTAGGATAGCCATAAAAAATCAACCACAAATTACTTCAATCTTTACAAGCTACCTAAAAGTTCGAACAAATAAAACTACTAAGAAATAAACAACTAAGTTTGAACAAATCTCAACAAAAAATTACAGAAATTTTAAAACAATATAACCACCCCTAAAATTCAATAACCTCCCCCCCCCCCCCCCCCCCCCCCCCCCCTCCAAATTCAATATAAACCCTCCCCTTTAAAATTCAATATAACCCTCCCTTCAAATTCAATATAAACCCCCACCCCTCAAATTGAATATAACAAATTCAAATATCAACAATCTCAAATTAATTCTTAAATCCTACAAACACTTCAAAGTCAAATTCAACATTAAAACCTAAAACTAATTCAAAATCTAAATCCTAAAACTAATTATAAATCTAAATTCTAAATCTAAATCAAAATATAAACCAAAACTAAACCACCTACTAAAATTAAAAGTGGCGGGGTAGACAAGAACCAACGTTGGGAAGAGAACGGCGGCGAGCGACGACAAGCATAGTGTAGAGGCGAACGTCTATCCTTCTCGGTCTCTCTCTCTCTCATAAAATTTTCTTTTCTCTTCCAGTTTTGTGAATTATAGAATTGAAAGGGGGCTATTTATAGGGGAACTCCCGACGCATAACGAAAACGTCGGGAGAACCCCCTATACTCAACGCCATTAGTAATGCGTCAGACATTAAAATCCAAATTACCGACATATTACTAATGGCGTCAGGAATAAATATTCATTTTTCTGAAGCCATGCAATGAACATTGGGGGAAAAGGGAAATTATTATTTAATTTCTTCCTTGCCATCGACGCCAAGAACGGACACGTCGGATCTCCCTAGCACATTTTCGACGTACCCTTGCATGGTGTCAGAGAAAGTGAAACAATTAAATAATAATTTCCTTTCCCCAAACGTCATAAAAGCACCCACGTCAGAAATATGGGAGCCATGTCTGACGTTTGTCTGCATGGCATCAGAGAAAAGCAAATTATTATTCAAGTGTTTTGCTTTCACTAACGTTGTTTTGTATGGCATCGGGGATGGTTGAGATTTTCGTGACATCAGAACCCAAACGATGGGACAGATTCACTCGCTCGATCCACCGCTTACGACATCAGTGGAAGTTCTGTTTCCGGACGCCTCTTAACTTGATGGGGGTTTTGTGCATCGAGAGAGCCCCATTCTCTTGTAGTGATAATTTTTCAATTTTGTTTTAATACTTGTTAGGTTAAAAACGTTAAGTCTAGATTTTTCACGATTTTTCTCCAAATAATATTTTCCCTATTCCCCTCCCCCCCCCCCCCCTTCTTTTCCTTTCTCCATGCCCACAATTTTTCCTTTCTTCTTCCCTTCCTCACAAAATTTCCAAGTACGATTCTCTCAACTGTGACCCTAGCTCCTACTGCCACACTCTGCTCATGACTTCTGTTAGACGTTCGCTCCACCGCACCAAATCTACTACCCACAAATCTTGTCAAAGCCATCTCGCCCATTCTGTGTTGACACTTCATTTCGTGTATCTTGTCAATACCAACGCCCTTATTCTGCTTCACGCTCCGTATGCTACTAGGTTTCTCAGTGTTGCTTCTGTATCCACGTCTAGCCTCACGTAGTTTGGAGGTACAACGTTCTAGTTTGGGAGTTGAAGGTGATCGTTGTGATTCTGCCATGGAAGAGCTCCGAAACTGAAGGTAATGCTATTTCTTTCATTAATGGCAATCTATTTGCGTTTGAATTAGGGTTTTTAGGGCTATTTTCAAATATAACAAAAGAAAATCAAATTATGTACAAAATATAGTAAAATATCATTGTCTATTTACGATAGATTTAGATGACCAAGATAGATTACTAATTTATGTTAGAAGTTTTGTTATTGAAATTAAAAAATTTATTCTAATTTTGTTGGTTTAGATAAAACCCGTTATCATATATTCTTTTTATATATAATTATATCTCATTGGATGATGTAGACAAAGTAATAAGAATACAAAATATTCTCTTGAAATGTGTGTTTTATATTACATCTTTTCGCATAGAATCTTTTTTGATTTGATAGCTTTGAAGTTGAACTCCGTTTTGGACCACCAACTTTCTACATATTTTGTTTACTTGTAGTGCTTTGAACAAACTAGGCAAGTAGTTTTATCCCAAAAGGACTTCGAAGCTCCTACTTGTTTTAGCAATAAAAATAAAACAAAAAGAAAGTTAGATGTCTTCCAACTCATAATGGTTCTTTTCCCATCATGTGTGGACGGAAGGAGATTGAGAGACTATAAAAACAAAGATATTTTAAGAGAATTGGGAGAGAATCCCAAAAGTTTGATAGGACTAAAGTTAGGGTTGGACGAAGTTAAGACAATGACTAGCTTAATAAAATAGATCTTCTTGCATCCCAACAAAATAAATTCAAAAAATTAGTTTTTAACACACACTTCTTTGCTTTTGTAATAATGACAAAAAAAAAACTTGATGCATATAATACAGTATTTGATACACCTTGATACCTTATTGATACACACCTTCTAGATTCAATACACTACTAATGTACACGATACTCAATATATTACTAATATACACGATACTCAATACACTACTAATGTACACTTGATACTACTAACTTCCACTTTAATATACTTGATACTATTGTGTTATACATACATTTGATACCAATCTAATAGCTAGATACCTGATACACTTAATACATGTGATATGCATTTGATACACATCTAACACACACTTCAAATACTTAATATTTGAATTTATGTTAAAAGATTTTAAACTTTTGTTAAAGAATTGGGAAAATAAAAATATATATTTATTGTCAAAATATAAACCTTAAACACATACTATTATAATCAAACTAAAATAATCTACACCTGAAACACAAACTATTATAACCCAACTATAATAATCTAGGACTAAGTAACTTGTTCCTTGTCCCAAACGCCCCATAAAAATGTGTTTCGTGTTTTTTACCCTAAAATTGATAAAGATCAACTTATTTAAAAAAAGAGATAGTTGTAAATTTAACAATTAGATTCAAAATAATTAAGAGTATAGCAACATTTTAAAAGAATTGCAAATATAGCAAAATTTGTCAAATTCTATTAATGGTAGAAGTCTATCATCGATAGACCATGTTGCAAATATTGGTCTATCATTGATAGATCATACGAGTCTATCAGCAATACAAATCTATTAGTAATACAAGTCTCTCAGCGATAGTTTTTGCTATATTTGCAAATTTTTTAAATGTTGTTATATCCTTAATTATTATTCCTAAAATGGCCATCAATTACAATTACCCTTAAAAAAATGTCATACTATTTTTCTACTCAATCGTTACGGGACATATTTACATAACTGCCAATAAATTAAAAGCTTCAATATTTTGTCATTTTCAACATTTATGTCTATAAATTTGCATATCTCAGGTGTATTATATGTATAAGTGTGTATTCAAGTGTATTAGAAGTATTAGGAGTATTAGGAGTATCACGTATATATCGGATGTATCACTTGGATTGAACTTGTTTGTTTGCATTATTTACAAAAAAAATTAAAAAAAAAAAAAGAAAGGTGCGACGAGCCTGCAAATTCTTAAACTCAAATTGTCACCTTAGGTAAAAAGAGTGACACCTGTTGGACTACAAATTGGAAACTCAATAAAATTAACCATTGATTCAGAACCCACCTCCAGCAAAGTAATAGGTCGGAATTGTGAGGTTCTCTCTCGGTAACCATATGGATTCCCGAACACCATCGTATTTCTCTCCAAACCCAATATCCTTCTTCTAACACCAACTTCTTCCCCAAACAAGACTCCTCCATATATTATTACTACAAATATATTCTCATCAATTCTGCCGTGGATGTATAAGCATAGTCCGAATCAGTTACATTTTTTTTCACTTTTTCTTTTTCGGTTGTCATTTAAATTTAAGCTTGTTATTTATATGTAACTTACTCAGGTTTTACAAAATTTTAAAATTCAAGGCAAATGAAATTTACTAAGTCTAAGAATTAATATATATATATGTATAACTGAAAAATATAGATGTAAAAACTTGACAACAATTATTATATTTATATATACGAGTGTTCGTAACTGGGCTTAAGACCCAAACAGATACTGAATTAGAAATTTAAAAAGGAAAAACAAAAAAACTAAATTAAATAAATGAATAGAAAATAGTCGCATCTTTTATTCAGTAAGTGTTTTTGTTTTTCTTTCAGAGATGGATAGAAGCTATTGAATACACATTTAATTGGTGGTAGGCACAATTTTATTGTGGAACACCCCTGCGTTGAAAATAAATTTGACACGACTTTTTATATGAATTGTTTAAGTCGATCGTGGTCTCGAAAGTCATTCTCAACAACCCATAAGAAATATATATACTTATATTTTGATAGCTTGGAGTTATTGCAACTTCAGTTTAGACCGCAAAGTTTTTCCATCTTGTGCTTTCCTTTTCTTTTTCTATAAACAAACTGCATACAGGTTTCTCATATGCTTTATTCGGGACGATTAAAAGATTCTCAATGATTCTCTCTTTTTCATTGTGTGGAGGGAGGGAGATTGGGAGTCCATTTGACAATGCTTATATAATAATGTTGGCGTTGGGGAATATAACAATATTAGAGAATCATTTGATAAACATTTTTGTAAGTGATCCAAATCTTTCAAAACAAATGAAGATTAACAAAGGCTCGTTACTATGGACATGCTGCATCTGTTGACATATAAGGAATTGTTGATGTTTAATAGTCGTCAACTTAATTAAGACTACGATTGACCTTCTAAACTGTACTTTTATTGAAATTTCTCTGAAGACAATTTGCACAAAAATCATTTAAGAAAAAAACTAATAGAATATACAGCACAAGGATAAAATAATGGTTAATTTTCATAAATATAACAAACAGTAAAAATATTTACGATCCGTGTAACAAAATAAAGAAACTCATTAACCTGACCATAGTTTTAAAATTATTCCAAATTTGCTCTTCTTTTTCAGTGTCTTTTTTCTCTTCCTTTTCTGCGATTTTTTTCTCTTTCCATCATCTTTCTTCTCTTCTTCTACCATTTTTCTTTGGAGAATTGTCAAAAATAGCAAACTTGACAAAATATTTACAACCTATAACAAAATTTTCAGATTCTATCAATAATAGTGGCATTGATAGTCAGTGATAGAAGTCTATTAGTGACTATCATTGATAGAATCCAAAATTTTGCTATAGCTTGTAAATATTTTATTTTATTTTGCTATTTTTAAAAAGGCCCATTTTTCTTTCTTTTTCTTCCATTTTCTTTTATTTTTTTTTTCAAAATATTATTTGGTTCAAGATCATGTACCAAATATAAAATATCTATTTTTTACTTTTGTTTTTCAAACGGTTGGTTGTTTAAGATCGTCTATCAACTATAAAAGATCTTGAAAAGACGTCATTTAGATTTGGCTCCCAAATCTAAACGATCGTATAAAAAAATAGTCAAATCTAAAAGATCGTATAAGAAAATAACCAAATCTAAACGATCGTGTACCAAATAATCTTAAAAAATCATTTAGATTTGGATAACCAAATTTAAATGATCATATTCCAAATATAAACGATCTTGTATCAAATCTAAACGATTGTGTACCAAAAAAATCGTTAAGATTTGGCTACCCAAATTTAAACAATCAAATCTAAACGATCATGTACCAAATCTAAACGTGTACCAAAAAATAATGAAAAAAATTGTTTAGATTTGGCTACCTAAATCTAAACGATTAAATTTAAATGATTATACCAAAAATAGTCAAATCTAAACGATTGTGTATCAAATAATCTTTAAAAAATCATTTAGATTTGGGTAGCAAAATCTAAACGATCAAATTTAAATGATTGTGTAGGAAAGAATAACCAAATCAAAACGATCGTTTTCCAAATATATTACGCAGTGTGGATGTCTTAATCATGTGACATTTTTGGTATTTCTCATTGTGGGCAATTATTGTGGGCCTGTGAGTTTTTTTCGTTTTTGAAATTGTTTTATAGAGTTTAAATATTTTAGCGCTTTGTTATATTTTTTAAAAGACCCCTAAAATAATTGCATATATAGTGTAAAAATTGGTAAAAGACTAAAAAGCCCACACCCAACTACCATTTTCTTGGCTTCTTCCCGATTTCTCAAAATTGAAAATCATCAATTATAGCAGTCATCACCAATAGTTGTCATTAATGATGGATGTTATTTCTGATAACTTTCAATTTGAGAAATGTGTGATCATTTGTTATCAATGGCAACAATTATCAGTGATAGCTTTTATCAAGATAGCAAAAATAATTAAAAAATAAAAACAATTTTGGCCATTTGTGTATCCCACCTCTTATGCAAGAGCTATATCTAAACAACAAGTTATCTATTTCAAACCTACTTTTTTATATTACTAGCCACTATCACTATCACACATATTTCCAAACTACCTTCTCTTAGCCCAAGAGACGGTGTGAAGCCAACAAATACCATTTTCCTCTCAACGGTTCCTGCTGATTATTCACTAAATTAAACTAAAACTTAACCTTTAAACTAACCTCTGAACACACATTTTTATACATGAAATCAAACTTTCTATAGCTGTAGTGCAACCCATTACTATGAACAACTAAGTTCTAACAAGTTATATATAGACAATATATACATCAAACATAGGATAAACTCTATACAACGCCCATAAACTCCCTCTAAGCGTATCTATATATACAAACAATATTCATGTTACAGATACATGACATACTGAAATGGAACTAAAACTCTTTAGCAGATGAACAACAGTAAGCAAGACTTCGGGTCCATAATCTATGCATGGAAAGTGAGAAAACATTTTGGAAAGCATGAGCTAAAGCTCATTAAGTGGCTAGCTCTAATACAAAGCATGCTTTTTGAGCAACAAAACAAGGAAATCTTAACAGAAATCTTTAGCATTCATCTATGTAACTCTCTAGGACCAGGATTCGGAATTCGAATCTCCAACATTCTCTGGCATCACCTGTGACCTGGCAACATCATCCCTACATGTCCTAAAGGCTTATTAGAGTGAAAGTTTTCCCCATAAACCAACACGAGTCCTTTCAGCATGTTTTGTCTTCACTCACATACATCTTAAGAAAATTCCAAAGAGGTCACGCAAAATAGAATTGCTCTAAGCTAAGCATGCTTAACTTTGGAGTTTTTATGATTGAGCCACTGAATAGGAAGGTGCACCTTGATAGTATAAGTAGTAATTAACTTTTAATTCTTTTAAGTTTTTCTTAATATTACTTTCATATCCTCATTTCATGTCCTCAGGATCCCTCTCATTCAAATGTGATACCAGTTCATTCATGTCTCCTTCCTAAACTCAGGGCCTGTATCACTCACATGCATCCTACGAAAATTTTCAGAAGGTCACTTAACATAGAATTGCTCCAAGCTAAGCACGCTTAACTTTGAAACTCCCATGATTAAGCCACCAAAAAGGAAGGTGCACCTGTTGGAATTTATGACCTAAAACTCATAGATAGTAAATATAATTCATTGATCGTTATTTATTAATAAAATGTTATTGTTATAATTTCAATAAGTGTGATTGATTATATTATTAGTTTTGCCTTAATAACCCAAATCCAATAAACAAACATCCTAAGTTGTTTGATGAGTCTTGAACAATATGTAGAGACATATAGCAATCAATGTTTGAGATCAGCTTAAAGAGTCTATAGTATAGAGATAAGGCTGGGTACCTTATCCTAGTAATACTATGGATACGACTCACTTTGTATTTGATACAAACACAATGATCAAAAGCGTTCGTGTAGGTGACATGCAAGTGAGGGTATCCTATGCTATGAGTTTGCATAAGACCGAACCACGAAATAGTAACTACTAGATGTAACTCCGTTAACTAGTTCGGGTTCTATTTCATTAGGATGACCTAGGCAACTTAGTCTTAATCCTGAGTGTATTATGAACTTCTCCTCGCGAGGAATTGTCCTTTAATTTTTATTAGTGAGAGTGGCCAAATTGCCAACTCAATATGCTTATCATTTTGGGGACAAGACTGTGACGACCCAGACTTTTCGACCTTGTCTAAGTCGTTACGTTTACTCAAAACCGTTTGTTGACAAAAGACATAGCAAGATTCAGTTGAAACCGTAATAAAACAAAGGAAATTTTAATCGGGCCCTATTTCCAAAATACAAAATTTCAAATGTTGTTTAGAAAAAAATTTAACTATTTGTAAACTTAGTTAAATAAAAATATTTTCAAACCGTCAGCGGAAGAAGTTTAAAGACAGTCCCCTTATAGCAATTCACGAGTCCTTCTTGTCCCTCGTCGGTCTGCCCCTCGTGTTACCTTTGCCTGAAAAGTTAAACATAAAAAAAGGGTGAGTATTAATATACTCAGTAAGAGACCCACTACTGGTCCCGTTAGGGGAAAAATAAATTATTAGCATCCTATGGTGTACCCTGCACATATCAGTCTAGTGCTCCCGTAGGATGCACATATCAGTCTAGTGCTCCCGAAGGATGCACATATCAGTCTAGTGCTCCCGAAGGATGCACATATCAGTCTAGTGCTCCCGAAGAATGCACATATCAGTCTAGTGCTCCCGAAGGATGCACATATCAGTCTAGTGCTTTCGAAAGATGCACATAAAGGGGGTGATCCCGAAGGACACCCGCAGGGTAACTATCCACTAGGAAAACTAATAATTTATCCCCTCAGTCCATTCTAAACATCTTAAAAATCATTCTCAATACAGTCAAATTTCCTTATCACATAAGCTCCCCATTTAACCTCGAACAACCATATTATCCAAATTTCACCCAAGGACAGTCAAACATATCACTACATCAGTCATCAACATAAATAACCCAGCAGTCACAACATACGCTAGACAACAAGTCCACGTCAATCCATACATACATATATAAATTTCATTCAGTCAAGCACAATATACGTTAAACTTTCAGTCTACACCCAAACAAACATCATAAACGTCATCCCTACTCAGTCCAGATATAACATTTCAGTCCATATAGTCAATACATCTTAATTCTTGTTATTGAGTCCAGTAGAAAGTCCCTTACCTTGGCGTTAGGTAAGCTTCTTAACCGCGCAAGGTATGTGCAGACGAACCTAAACATTAAGATAAATACTCAATATCTTTCTCTAACGCATCATTCGTTTAAATCAACGCAATGTGATGTTTCACAACTTACCCAAATTGAATGAACAACACTTCCAATGAGGATTGCTCCGAAGCTTAGAAATTCGAGTACCACCTTAATCAAACAACAACCAAACAAATAATCAACCTTACAACTTATGCTAGCTAGGACAACATTACATAACCCACAACATTTTTTTTTCTTACCAACAACTCACAACAAACAGCGGCAGTGGCTATCGGTCGACTGATGTCGACAGCAGATGCAGCGGCGGAGCTCCGATCGTAGCTAAATGGATCGGCTTTGCGCAAGGAGGGCAGCGACGACAGGTTCGTCGGAAGTCGGAACCAAGGAAGGCCCGGCGCGCGAAGAACGGATCTGAGGAAGGGGGGCAGTTTCGACTGGCGGACGGGGCGTCGCGGCTGCTGGGCTTCGTCGGAAATGCTGGAACGGAGGCAGGCGGCGGCGGACAGATCTGAGGAGGGGGGGGTTTGGGCTGAAATCCTTCGCGGACGAACGGCGGCGTCGCGACGGGGCTGGGCGGCAGGCGCGATGCTGCTGGGAAACGGTGCTGTGCGGCTGGGCGGCGGTGCGGCAGGCTGCTGTGGTGGTTGGCGGCTAGGGCAAAGAGAAGGGGAAGAAGAAAGAAAAAGAAAAATGGAGAGGGGGGGGGGGCACGCGAAGAAGAAGAAGAAAAAGGGAAATTGTTTTTTTTTTTTTTTTATTTATTATTAATAATAATAATAATAATAAAAATAATAATAAAAATAATAATATTTAATAATTAATAATAAAATCTTATTATTTTCATTATTACCCCTTTTTTTTTTTTTTTTTTTTTGTCTTTAGGGCGTTACAAAGACCGAGTTGGGAGCTGGGAACATAATTACACAAGATGGAAATAACTTTTTCTTGACTTTAGGTTAAGTAGATAAGTGTTCCCTTAAATGGTATCTTCGAGACTTAAACAAATAGCCTAAGGACTAGAAGTAACCCAGGGGTAAAATGATAATTTGACCCAACTGGTGTTATGAACACTTGTGAAGGACTAACTTAGTAAAAATTTTCAAATTCGTCTTAGAAATAATCTTTTAATAAAGAGATGTTTTTTTAAACATTAATTAAAATCATTTTTTCTTGAGATCAAATATTGGATTCCCAAAAATGTGATCCCTCACTTTAAGAATTCTAGGAAATCGGTGTAACACAATAAAACTATTATGGTAATTTTAAATTTTTATGTTAAATTTTGGGTGTTATTTGAGAATTTGTTTGAATTGGTGGAAGTTAGGTATTTTTTTAAGGATATTTAATTAATTTTGAGATTTGGAAATCTTGGTTTTGTTAGAGATTGTGTGACTTTGGTAAGATTAAGGTTATTGGTGCATTATAATTGTGTTTTTGGAAAAAAAATGTAAGTGTTGTTGGGGAAGATAAAAAGAAATTGGATTTGATGGTTAATTAATGAAGAAAGAGAGAAGTAATTAATTGGAATAGGAAGAGAGGAAAAAAAGGGAAAAGTGAGTATTGAGATCGATTATTCACTTGAAAAGGAAAAGTTTTTATTGGGAAGGAAAAAAAAGGAAAAAGGGAAATATAATAATAACATTTATTATTTTTAATAATAGTATTATTATTATATTAAGACCCTCTTGAACTTCATGCATCATCTTCTTCCCCATCTCCTCCCTTCAACCCTAACCGCTGCCAAGATCTCTACCATCCCCATCTCCTCCCTTCAACCCTAGCTGCTGCCAAGATCTCTACCATCCCCATCTCCATCAACCTTGCTTCATCGGCAGCCGCACGTCGCCACTCAGGTACAGATGAAGCCATCGATCGTCTCATGCCTAGCTGAAACGTTCGTCGCACGTCCACCCAAGGTTGCCCAAGCAGGAGCTTTTCCCCCCGTGCCTCTGTTTCTTCCTCTGTCGCACTCCACAGATAAGCCACCGCCGCTAACTCGTCGTTCGCCACACGCTTCACAAGTCACACACCTCTCTATTTCGCCCTAGTCTAAGCCACATTTTTTTTCACCGAGCCGTGTGAGCCGCGATCTTTTCTTGCATGAGCTGCCTCCATTTTTCCAAGCCACACGCATGTTTCCTTCTCCACCCATCCCCTGTTTTGGAGTCACTTTTGGTGAGTTTTGCTTAGTTTTTTTATTGGGTTTGGTACCTCAATTAATTACCTATTTTGTCCCAAATGAGTTAAGTTATGGATTTCAGTTGATTTTTGTTAAATTTGCTTGAAGGTTCAAGTGTAATTTAAGGAATTGAGGCTGTGAATTTTTCCATTTAAGGTTGTGTTGGATTCAACATTAATCTTGGGGTAAGTTTGGATAAGTTTGGTTGCCTAATTAAATAGTAGGGTGATTGTTGACAAAATTATTAATTTTAATTTTGTTCATGTTTAGGAATGAGGATTAGGAGGACTTGACTGTCAACCAAGGAGTTATTATTTTAGCAAATTTCCAGGTAAGAGATTTTCCTATTAGACCCCACTTTGAAGCTGCATGTATGTTCTATATTACTCAGTAGTGTAGCTAAGGGATATATAATATGACTATTTGAGATGACCTTATAAAGGGTTACTTCGATAAACATATTATGATTGAGATACAGTGTGATTGAGGCATGCTATGATTAAATATGCTATGTTTGAGTTATGTTTGACTGAGCTATGATATTGATGTTATGATATATATGTATAGGCTATAGTGTTCTGTTAGGTCTACTTGTTAGAGTCGTACCATATGGGTGCCATTGGGATCACCACATATGTATGCCTGTGTGGCTAGTTTTGATGTGTGATTCGACGGGATCACTAGCCCGACTCTCCTTTAGGATGATTCCTTTGGGTTCATCGAGAGCGTAGATGTTCTCTATGGGACCACTGGATAGTGTGCATTCGAGAGCACAATAGTATACGGTACTTTATTACAGGATTCTAACGGAAGGTTAACAGACACATAGCATGACTAATAGTGGGTCCCTTACTGAGTATAAATTTATACTCATTCTTTTAAATGTTTAATTTTACAAGTAAAGGTAGAGGTAAAGGTAAGATGGCAAATGACAACAAGTGACCGTGGTTCGCCATAGGGGATGCTTCAGTTTTCTTCTGCATTTAGATTCTAGTAATTATATTTTCAGAAATTTATTTTGGAACGACTCATGATTATTTTTTTAGTATTTCTTTTATTTTTTTATGGGGCCCAAACTAGTATTTTAATTAGTTATTTTGTTTAATTATTTTATTCTTTCTTTATATACAATTTATTTTTTTTTAACTGAATATTTAAAACATTTCCTTAAATTTTAATATTTTCTTTTGTTTAAAAAAATAAAAGGTCTATATTTATTTAAGTGGTAATGAATTCAACTTAGTAGGAAAGTTGGGTCTTTACAATCGGACTCCTAAATTTTCATGATTTCTTCGTATGTTTTTATTAAGAAAAACGATATAAATTATTAAAAAAGATTTATTGGAAAACCTTATGAAATCATAGATTAAATTTTGAACGTTTGAAAAAACATGAAAAAAATTATAACTTTAAAGACAAATTTTATTTATTTATTTTTTTAAAAAAGAGTTTTGTGAAAAATTTGAAAACTTATAAAAAATTAAATTAGAAGGATTTTAAATTATTGAAAATTTTAATTAGAAAGATTCACTAGAAGAAATATGACCTCTGATGTCAATTGAAAAAAATGAAAACAAATCTTTAATGTCACTTTTTAAAATGCGGATATTTAATGTCCACTTTAAACCGACATCAAAGAGAAAGGATTAATGTCGGTTTAAAATTGACATTAAATGTCTGCATTTTTAAAACTGACATTAAAGATAATAATTTCAGTTTTTGTTTCTCTCCTCACTTGTTTTTTTAGGGTTTCATATATATAGTAATAGATGGAGCAAGGGTGACAGGTGTGCAGGCAGTAGTCACCATAAAGAGATAGAGTGTGAGTTTTTTCCCTACAATTTGTGAACATCGTCACCACCAGCTGTAGAGTATTTGAAGGGATAAAAGTCTTAGGCAACAAAATATTTTACACAACCATTCCTCAAATTAATTTGGGAATCCCAAATACCAATACATTCGCAAAAATAATGAAGAAACTAATTTTCTTATTAAGCATGCTTTCGTAAAGTATAGATTAGAGAAAGAAAAACTTACGTAGTTTGACGTCTCTAAATCTACTAAATCTCCAAATTTGGGGCACCACCCATCGGAGACCTTCTTATCCTTTGGGATGAGATTGGTTTGTGGGAACCAGTTGGGATGAGAAAATTTTTAGAGAGAACTATTTTGAAGAAAAACAAAATCCACTACTACAAAACTGGCAATACTTGACACTAACAAGTTGATATTCTTGACAGTTTTAATAAAAACTGTCAAAGTAAAAAAAAAAAAAACGTCAAGAATAACCAAAAGTGAAAAATGCATAATTTTTTATTTTCAATACTTGACATATTAAAACCGTCAAAAGTAATTAGTTACTTGGCATTTTTTAATGTCAAGTAATGTGTTTTTTCTCCATTTTCTAAAAACAAAACTATTTCCTTCTTTTTTTCAAATTTCTTAGTTTTCTCCAATTTCTAAAGCAAAAATTTTCCTTCTTTTTTTCCCCAAAATTCCATCCCCCCCCCCCAAAATTCTAAAAAATCCCTAATTTCCCCCTCCCAAA
>CM046888.1:12356430-12382650 GCA_025688845.1 Cucumis hystrix | reverse complement strand
TAACAAGTTGATATTCTTGACAGTTTTAATAAAAACTGTCAAAGTAAAAAAAAAAAAAACGTCAAGAATAACCAAAAGTGAAAAATGCATAATTTTTTATTTTCAATACTTGACATATTAAAACCGTCAAAAGTAATTAGTTACTTGGCATTTTTTAATGTCAAGTAATGTGTTTTTTCTCCATTTTCTAAAAACAAAACTATTTCCTTCTTTTTTTCAAATTTCTTAGTTTTCTCCAATTTCTAAAATAAAAAATTTCCCTCTTTTTCTCCCCTAAAATTCCATTATTTTTCCCCCACATTCTAATAAAACCCTCCCTCCCCCCCCCCCCCCCCCCCCAAATTTTCCTCATCCTTTCTTCCTTCCACGATTTCTTCATCTTCTTGCAAACATCACCGAACGAAAACTCCAACTCCAATTCCACCGTCGCTCTCAAGTCTTCCACGTTCTCCTCCATGCCGTCCCTTCGTAGAATCTCCACTTGCTCTATTTTCCCCATCTTTCTTACTCTCTCTATTCTTCTCCCTTTCTTTTTCCTTCGGTTCACTTTCTTGCTCTTCGAATCCATCGCCGGTTGTTCTTCTTCTCTCGTAATTCTACCAATTTAATTTCTCCATTAGTCTCTCCATTTACTTTATTTATTAACTTCATTTCCTTCTTCTTTTTGACAGATTGCTCTAACTAGTTGGTCATCGATTATATTAGTGAATGCGATTTTTATTTTTATTTATAATTATTGGGTATATGAAATGTTGAATTTTGTTCCCTTAATTTTTCTTTTGTTTATAAAAACATAATGCTAAAATGCAGGAGCTTTTGACGATTTGTGGAGGGTGTCGGTGGCGCGGCGAAAGAGGAAGAAGTTGAAGCAACCAAAGAAGAAACTGATTTGAAATTTAAGGTTGTGTTCTAATCGGCGGCCCCTTTCCCTTCATAATCAATCTCACCTCTTTGTTTATTTTTTAACATTATTATTATTATTATTATTATTCAACAAGTTTTGATTTTGATTTTGATTTTTACATTTTATGAGTTCGAATTTTCTTCCGATTTGACCTTTTAAAATTTGTTCAATGCCCAATTGAATCTGATCTTAATGGTGGCATCACGCGGCTACGAGACCTTCAATCACGACCGGAGAAATTGGGCTTCCACCCCTTATTATTGGTAAGAAAGATTTAGACAAAAGACCTAAATCTACTCAAAAATTTCACAAATGTCCTAAATTATGATTTATTTTCTTGATTAGGTTTTCGTATATTTTTAGGACAATTATAACCTTATCATAATTATTAACTATATATAATTTTTAAAGTTCAATTCAAATTATTTCCTTATTTATATTATACTCAATTTATTACATAAATGATAACTTCCTTATTTGGCCTATTAATTAATGTATAACTTTATTATGGAAATTAATTACAAATATTTTATTAATTCAATATAAAAAAAATATTTTCTAAATATAGAATAAAAAATACTCAATTCATCACCCTTTAAGTGAAAAAAATTTTGACGTTGACGAATACTTCGACTTCTTCATAATTCAATTTTGGTTATTTCTTCCATCAATTCCGTTGTTTTTAATATTGTTCTTCAGTTTATTTCGAAATTTCATTTTCTTTAAACTTTCGATTACTTGTCTTCCTCAATTACTTTTGTTTTCGTTTTCGTTTTCGTTTTCTTCAAATTTCGTACTTTACCTAGATATTGTTTATACATATATACCACTGCATATATACAATATCACATATATAATTATGTACAGTAAGACGTTTGAATTTTTCCATTCGTTAATTTTTTTTTTGTTATTTTGTTTATCATATAAACTACATAATTCTGACAGAATATTTGTTTAAATTATATGTTTATCTAGTAAATATTACTATAACAGTAGTAAACAACACATTCTCAATATATCTCTAATATACAGTGAGTATATCATACATACATACTATCACTTTGTATATATTTTAAATGATCAATATATACTGTAATATATCCATAAGTTATCATAGTTTTGTTCTGTGATTTAGTGTATATATACCTCATCTTATTTACAACATTGTTTATGATCATTAATGTTTGTGTTTCATGTTACGGTAAGAAATTTACATCTTTAATATACACCATATTATAACAAATATACTGCAAAAAATTACTATTTGATATGTTCTCTTCATTCATACAATTTTTCATACAAATACTAGAGAATATATCATTTGTGTTCATGTTAACATAAATAACATTCCAATAACATCGTCAAATTTAATTAATTTTACTAAAATCATATATTACATATACTTATCATAAACCTTTAGTTCTAAAATACACACCATGACTAAAATTTATACTCATGAAACACAACATTACTGATCATAAACATTTATGTCTGTAATGTACACTTGCTTATTCTAAATATATTTATAATATACCTAGTGAACATTTTATCTCCATTAAACCAATATCTCATAAAATTTTCGAAATAATGAACACGATAGTATAATATACTGTATCATATTAAAAATATATGCATGTAACGTTTCAGTGCTTCCATAATATTAGAAACAGAACAATTCATCATAACATAAATTACACATAAAGTTTTCAAAAAACCTAATTTTTTTCTTAAGCACATAACCTTCAACATTAAATCTATTCTATTCAACTTCAACTTCAAATTCCTAAAGTCCTTGTGATAACAATTGAAACTTGGTCCTTCGAATGGTTGACTATTAAGCTCTAATTTTTCTTTCTTTGGCTCTGCGAATCCAAATTTTGTTGTGAATAGTGACCTCATTATCTTTGATGATTGATTTCCTCTCCTCAGGCTCCTCCTCACAACTTGCTTGTAAGCAAAAATTTCTCTTAATTTCTCTTGCCGGATTATTCATGTCAATCTTATAATGGTATATAAAATATATTATGTTATATATTTAAAACATTTATGTTATACATATACATTAATTGTATTGTTTTTTTCAGCTTCTCTTTGCTGATTATGATTATGTATATATACTTATGGAACAAGTAATATGCATATAAAACATTAGCATCTTACAACAGTTAATATTAAATATACCTTCCTACTTCTCGACACAAGACATCTTTCACTTCTTCTAATCATTTTCGGCACTGCATTTAAATAAAATTTTACAAAATTAACTACAATTTAACATATGTAAACCATAATGCATTTTAAATCAACACAATAAGTTTTTGTTACATATGTAAATTAAATCATAATGTAAGTTAAATAAACATAGAGTACATTTTCGTTATGCCCTAAAATGTATCACAATGCAAGAATTTTGATTACTTTGAAACGCAATAAACCCTAGAATGTATCACTTTCAAAACTACATTTTCGTTTGTTTGCCTATTTAATCGAATATCTAAAATATACCCAGTATATCTAATGTTTCATATGTTTTGAATCTATACAATACTAACCTCAAAATCTCTCAAATTTCTTAGTACAAACCGTAACCCATGTTGGCTTCTGCAAGTATAATGGAAGGAGTAGACCACGATTTTCGTAGAAAAAAAGTATTAAACATTTTGCACTTCTTTCCAAAATCGTAACCTACGAAATTTTCCATTTATATTTTTGTTTTAAATTAATTAAATAATAGAAATTGATATTAAAGTAATTTCGGTCATACATTGATGTAATATATAGGCTCATTTAGGACATATGTGAAATTTATTATAAATTTGGATCTTTAATGTAATATCATATAGCAACTTAGGTCATATTAGTTAAAGACCCTATTGGTAAACCAATTTCTCTACACTTGTAATCTCCAATTTATCAATTTGCATGTTTGTTTGTGAGCCTCCACCCCTTATTATTGGTAAACCAATTTCTCTAAACTTCTAATCTCCAATTTATCAATTTGCATGTTTGTTTGTAATTTTTCATCCATTTCCACACCCCACCCCCCTTAAATTTAGTATCTACAGAAAATCCCAGAAGAAAATTTGAAAGATTTTTCTTTCTTTGATTTTGATAAGGTTAAAATAACAATCCAAAAAAAACATTAAAAAAAAAAACTATGGAATCCTTTCCTTCCATAACTAACATAATACAACTTAAATACGGACTTATATACTACTTAATTGAAACACTGAGTACACAACTTCATTATGTGATTGAATAGCCTCGAACCTAAGTAGTATTCACTGTTTATTCTTGTAAATAACTATTAAGAAAACATTATTTTAAAAAAATTATTGTTTTTGAATATTCCAAGTTACTATCCATTGTATTGAACTTTTTTTTCTCTTATGGATATGTGCTTAATTTCACAATTGAAAAGTTGGCTTTTAGTGATTTTTTCTTTTCAGTGATTTACTTGTCTGAGTTTTGTTTTAGCACTTTTTTAGTTTTTGAAATTTATGTTTTAATTATTTCATTTTTACTTTGTATGCTAATTGATAATTTATGTTTTAATTTTTAATTTTCCAAATTAGAACTAATATTGTTCATAGCTTTCTTGTATGGCTGTTAGTTGAACAAATAAGACAGTAGACCATGTTGCTTTTAAGGTATGGGTTACCAATTTTTCTCTCCATCTTTGTCTCATTTGGCTACCAATTAACCCTCCAATTTCCCCCTTGTATTAAGTATGATTTGAATATGATAGTACCTTACTCTACACACATCAATGTATTCTTTCAGGAATAATTGCATCTTTTGGCTAGTTTGTGTATATACACACCCAATAATAATTGTATATAAATATTGGAATTTGTGCATGTACGTATGTTCTTGCTTAGTTCTCAATAAACATAAAGAATATATCAGCTTCTGATGATATTTAATTTCCATCACACATTTTCTTTCCTTTTTTTTCATCCTAGTAGTTGGTCATCGATTAAAAATATAGTGAAAGTGATTTGTGGGATTGATCAATAAACTGGAAAACTTGAAAGTAACTTATTTTCAAGTTCATATGTATGATTGATCGATAGAGAAGGAAAAGAAAATTTTAGTTGCAAACAATTTTTCTTTTCCTAATATCTTTTTTTTTATATTCAACTTATTTACAATATCATTAGTTTCGATTAAATTCTTCTAAAGATTTAAAGTACAATACTTGTTGGGACTGATTCTTTCGCTTTAACCCTTCTCACATTTTCTCTCTTAATTCATTTCAGTTATGATGATGGACTTTTGGGCAGCAGTACACCATCAATCAGTAGAGTACATCTTTTAGAGTGCTAGTGTGTGACGACCCGGACTTTTCAACCTTATCTAAGTCGTTACGTTTCTCAAAACCGTTTGTTGACAAAAGACATAGCAAGATTCAGTTGAAACGGTAAGAAAACGAAGGAAAATTTAATCGGCCCCTATTTCCAAAATACAAAATTTCAAATGTTGTTTACAAAAATTTAATTATTTGTAAACTTAGTTAAATCAAAATATTTTCAAACCGTCAGCGGAAGCAATTAGAAGACAGTCCCATAAGGCAAATCACTATTCCTTCTTGTCCCTCGTCGGTCTGCCCCTCGTGTTACCTTTGCCTGAAAAGTTAAACATAAAAAGGGTGAGTATTAATATACTCAGTAAGAGACCCACTACTGGTCCCGTTAGGGAAAAATAAATTATTAATTTCCTATAGGGTACCCTGCACAGTCACAGTCTTTTGATCCCGTAGGATGCACATATCAGTCTAGTGCTCCCGAAGTATGCACATATCAGTCTAGTGCTCCCGAAGAATGCACAAAGGGTGATAATCCCGTAGAACACCCGCAAGGTAACTACCCACTAGGAAACCAATAATTTACCCCTCAGTCCCTTCTATACATCTTAACAGTCAATATACAACCCAGTCAAACGTCCTCATCACGTAAACTTGCCACTTAACTTCAAACAACCATTTCATTCCAATTTAACCTAAGGTCCTTCAAGAAACACATCGATACATCAGTCAACAACTAAAATAATCCTAACATTCATTTCAGTCTACAATGGCACTGCCATGATGTCTCTTCCGTTCACAATAACACTACCATAGTTGTATATCGTACATTCGGTTTACACAACCATCTACCAGTTCAAGCCCCACCTTATATGAGCCGCATCTACAAGGTTCATTCATTCCCACATCCTTACAATTGTACATATACATAACCAGACAGTCATACATATATTTAAACATACACATCATGGTCGTTATCCCTACTCAATATAACAGTTCGATCTATGCAGCCAATACATCCAAATATTTTTTATTTGAGTCCAGTAGAAAGTCCCTTACCTCGCTTTTATGCAAGTTCTTCAATCGAGCAATTTCAAATGAATAAATTCCTAAACATAATCAAACGTAAAATTAACATCCTTCTAAATAGTTTCATCAATTCAATTCACCCATACGTAAACTCCACAACTTACCCAAGAAGTGGAGAGACGACTCCAACGAAGCTTATGGCAAAACTCAAAGTCCCAATTCTTCAAATCTCCTATATCGCCTTCAAGAACAAACATCCAAACACCCAATTAAACAACATCAAGTAATCGAGATTTCAATTAAGACTCTTAAATCCATCAATTTCATCCTTACCCAACGAATTTACAACGACATAGCGGCAGCGGCACACAAGACTAGGGCAAGCGACATTGTGCAAATCAATTTGGGCATGGGTCGACTTCCAATCTGCGGTTGGAAGGAGATGCACGGCGGCTGGCCTCTTGCAGAATGGAGGCAGATCGGCTCGGATCCGCGTCCGGCTTTGCGATATGTGCACGCCGACGGCTTTGCGGACTGTACCAGGCGGCGGCGGACGGACTGCTGCGCGCGGCTGGCTGGGCTTCGTCTTCAGGTGAACGGAGAAGGGGAGACGCGTCGGCTCGATCCTTGAGGTGGCTTGGTCGGATATAAAGAAGAAAAGAAGACAGATCTGAGGAGGGGGGGTTTCGGCTGGAATCCTTTGCAGACGAATGGCTGCGTCGCGACGGGGCTGGGCGGCTGGTACGATGCGGCTTGGCGGCGGTGCGGTGCGGCTGGGCGGCGGTGAGTTTGAACGGAAAAGAAAGAGGAAGAGGTGGGGCGGCCGGCTAGGGCGCGGGGAAGAAGAAGAAGAAAATAAAAATGGAGGGGGGGAGGCTGGACACACGGGGAGGAAGAAGCGGGAGAGAGAAATTTTTTTTTTTTTAATAATAATAATAATAATAATAATAATAATATAACTATTATTATATTAAAATTATTATTTAAAAACTCTCCTTCACTAATTATTATTTAAAAACTCCCCTTCACCAATCTTAATTGAATTAACACCCCCCACAATTTCTTAAAATCTTAATAAAATTTAAGGAGTAGATTGAGAAGATTACCTCAAAATTTTGGGGTGTTACATAGTGAAAATTTTATATACTACTTCATAAGCACTGACTTGTTTGTTTTAGTAATTGAAATTAGAAATATATTGTTGTTGAGAGAAGAAATATTTATTGAATTTCAGCATTCATTTAGAAGAATCATTTTCCTAGAGCTTGTGGCAGAGAGTACCTTAAGTGGAGCTAGAAAGGTTTGTTATGGATCCAATGGAATTTGAGCATTCAACCACTTTACCTTTGATTTTAATCATCAATATTCAATAACCAATTTCTTGACTTCTATATTCAATAACCAATTTCTTGACTTCTATGTTTAAGATGCTTAAGAGTTTTTTTTACTTAGAATCAATTTAACAAAACCTGAACCAAACTATGTTTGTTCAATACAAGATATTTCTTCTGTTTCGCGATTGGAAAATAAAGTGCACCTAAAACTTAAGAATGGAGCCTATCTACAGATATCTTTTTTCATATAATCACTTTGTTTTAGATCCAAAGTATGAACTTGTCTATTGTACTTTCTATGTAGACCTCTGCATAATTTTTAGAATAGAAAAATTGCAAAAGTAGTGAAGAGTGAAACAACTAGCAAGGCTTTTTTTTTTTTCTTTTTTGTTCTTTTTACTTTTTAGTCCGTGGAGTTACCAAACAAACTTGGTTGTTTCTTTGAATTGAATCTTAGGATTTTATATCATATTATGTTTCTTTGATAATTAAGTTGTATTGCTTCTTCTTCCGTGGATATTGAAACACATAGCACATATTTTAATGTGCTCTCCGTTTAGCTTTGATCATATTATGTTTATTTACGAAATAAAGTAAGCTATAGATGGTTTGTTTCTTTGAATTGAATCTTAGGATTTTAGATCCTATTATGTTTCTTTGAATTAAATTGTATTGCTTTTTCTTCCTTTGATATTGAAACACATAGCTCATACTTTAATGTGCTTTCCGTTTAGCTTTGATCATATTATGTTTCTTTAGGAAATAAAATAAGCTATAGGTGATATGTTACTGTGAATTGTTGTAGTTTACTTTTGATTTAGCATAGAGAAACTTGTTTTGGATTATGTTAAGACCATCTACTTATATTCTTTCTATGTAGTGGTCATTGGGCACTTTTGGCTATTAACGGATACGATGAGACAGTTTATTATATTGACTCACTTAGAACAACATCAAGAGTAGATATTAGATATGTAACTGACACATAAGTAAGCTTTTTTAATATATGATGTTTACTGTCTTAAAGTTCACTTCATGACTAAAGTGTAGTTGTTTCTTGCAAATAGGCTATTACTATCTTTCGCTTTCAGAAAAATATTCAAACAAATCGAAAATAGTCAATATGAAAAACAGTTAAGGTAAAGTGTAAACATATTTATTTGTTAATTAAAAGTATACAGTATATGAGCTATTTGCACCATTAAATATATATTTTGGTAATTTATGTATTTATAGTGTCCTTTGCAAGTTGGAGTACTTGAATGTGGGTACTATGTGATGAGATACATGAGAGATATAATCACTAATGGGAGCATAGTAGTCACAAATTCGGTATGTTGTGTTTAAATGATTATTTGAATTATTTTCTACAATTCAAGTAATCAAAGTATTAACTTTAATATTTTGGGTTTCATATCAGATTGATACATGGAATTCATATAGTCAATTCGAGTTGATGAAGTGCGGATGGAGCTTGCTGATTTTTTGGGTGGCCACATTTGATTTTATGTTGAATTATTTATATTTTGGGTTAGATAGACAAGTTTTATTGATACTGGATATAGATGTGATGTTTTGTTGATATACTTGATATAGATAGGTGAATTAGTTTAGTTGATATTTTGTTGATACACCTATAGTTAGGCTACACATGGATGGAAAGTTTAGGCTATTGTTAGAAGAATATGTTAAAATATTATTAGTTCTTTCATAGAAAAAGTTTAGTTGATTCAATTGTTCAATTAATGTGTACTTTAGCACATTTGTACGTGTACTCTCTTGCTTTACTTATATACATTCGACATTGTTAAACTTCAAAACAGGTGCACGATAAATTACGAGGATATTTTAAAATATATAATTAAAAAAAACACTTGACATGCAAAACGTGTCAAGAGTAAACAAATTCTTGACATGTAGAAAATGTCAACAAATCTTATATACTTGACGTTTATAAACTATCAAGTATAATTCTACTTGACACTTAAAAACTGTCAAACAAAATCCCTTTTATTCTTGACACTGGGTTACTTGACGTGTAAAAACCATCAAGTAACCTCATATACTTGATGCTTATTCTTGACAATTTTTAAGCGTTAAGTAAACAGATACTTAATAGTTTTTAAACGTCAAGTAAAACCATTTTTGTAGTAGTGATCATTAGTTTTTATTGATTAAAAAAATTGTTTTTCTTCTACATATTTATAACGAGGGAGTAGGAGAGAATCGTGAGATTCTATTAATTTAAAAATATTATATTAATAGAAATTTCAAATCTACAAATTAATTAATTAATTAATCAATTAATAATTAATTAAATCATATTTAATTAACATTTCATTTAAATCATATTTAATGAATATCTCTACAATATCTTATAGTTTTAAATTAATTTAATTAAATCAAATTAAACTAAACTATTAATTAATTCTCCAATTAATTAATAGTTAAATTAAATATCTTATATTTTACTTAAATTAAATTTGACTCATATTCAACTATAAATTTCTCTCATAACCAATAATTTTAATATGAATCTAATTTCAATTAAATTAATATTTGAACTCATTCAAATATTTTATCTCTCATAAATTAATTTTGAATCATATCCAAAATTAAATTTATATAATAAAGTTTGATTAAAATATAAACTTTACATTATAATGCATTACCATACATTATTAAACTAGTTTTCAAAGTAAATTTGAACATTTCAAATTACAACCAATATAAATAAATTGCATTACCCTTTACGAGCTAGAAAGAGGACCTACCTACAGATCACACTACAAGAAATTTCTTTTTTAGTGGCGCACTAAAACGCAAAAAACATGTCACTAAAAATATTAGCAACGCAGAGTCATTCGTCGCTAGGACTGTTGATGAATAAGCGTAGCTAAAAGTTTTAGCGACGCAACATTACACTTTGCAAAAGATATACTTTTAGTGACGTTTTCGCGTTATTAAAAGCTTACTTTTAGTAACATGTGTTATGTCACTATTTATTTTTTATAGTGACATATTGAACTTGCCACTAAAAGTGATATTTTAATGACAAATAATGTTGTTTCTAAAGGTTAATTTCATACCGTTATAAACATCTTTTGCGACATATTGAAGTGTGCCACTAAAAGTTCCTACAATTTTTTTTAAACACCAATGCTTTTAAAAGTATTTTATATAAAAAATAATATCCAATTTATTAATTTATTATATAAACCTGTTATAAAATGTCAAATATAATTATATTGCATCTGTTTTGCAGTCCAACAATGATATACAACACGATCAACTCAAACAACACATAAGCAAGAATTTAAGCTTTCCTTCAATTTAACTATGTAAGTTTCTTCAATCAACCCAAACTTTCAATCAAAAAGCTAACAAATTGCATATATATCCTTGAACATACATATAGTTGGTCATTACAATTCTAGTTCAAGGAACACAAACTTAATTAAAGAAGTTTGAAACTCAATGACCTTGTATGAACTTGGCTTCAAATACAAACTTGGATTCCACAACCTAAACCAAAATACAACAATGTCAAGTTAAAAATAAACAATCAATTGCGTATCAATGATAAAGAAGACATAGTATGGCATCTAGTATTACACATATAAATGGAAAATTTCTAGCAATTGCATTATCAATGCTCAATTTACTTCATCTACTAGTTTCGTCGATATGTAACCCTTACTAATTTACTTCATTTAAACAAAATAATCTTCAATTAGTTAAAGAGAATAAGATTGACAACCAATTATTCGAACACGATACCTTTTCCCTTTGTCTTTCAAACTTTTTTTCTTCTTTTCCTTCTCTTTCCCTACTTGATCCCTAAACATAGGAAAATCAACAAAATTTTGATATTAAGACACCTTTGGACTAAACAACTCCAAGTTTTAGATGACTTGAGTGAAATAAAATGGCATAGTGATTTGTGAAAAAAAAGGTGTAAAGCATTGAAGTCTTTGACAATAAATAAAATATGATACTATACCTTAATTCCTTAGCTTTTCTTCTCATTTCCCATGGGATATGAAATGGTTCAGGAGATTCAATATCAATTTTAACTGCTACCTGCATGGAATTTCTTAGTTATATTTATCAGTGTGAAACTCAAATTCAATACGAAAAGCCACATAGATTTTTACCATTTATAAAACTTCATAAAACATACATCTTTAACAATAGATATACATATCTACATATCCTATATCAAAACCAATATTAACCAAAATACATCAAGTTCAAATTACATGTAAGTTCATTCTTTAAAAGATTGTACTTGAAAATCTCATCTACGTAGAATCAACAGCTCTAAAATCTTTATAGCCAATTTGTTTTTAATGCATACATAAAAGATTAAGAAACAAAATTGTAGTCTATGCATAACAGTCTAAACCTTCTTACAGGTTTCTAGATATCAAGATTTTCGGTTTTCTAGCAAAATTAACTGAAGAATATGATAAAATCAATAAAGAAAAAGTAGGAAGTAGAAAGATCATCATAAAAAAGAATATGAAATATATGTTACAGGTTGAGAAATGCATGCACACTCAAAATCTTATCATAGATTGAACAAGGACCGAATTGGTTTTTCCAGCAACAGAACATACCAAGGAGTTATAGAATACATGATTACATGGAATTTGAAAGCAAATAGATATATATACACACACAGAACTTAAGCCACATATATGTTAAAAACTTACCTAGTTTCCATCCCACTTGAGTCTAAACTATTGATTCTATGTGCAAATAAAAATATTTTAAAACACTTAAAAAGTCATTCCAAACATGCTCTAAAATCAATTGGCTAGCAAGTAGGATCAGAAGTGAATGCAAAACCTAAAAGAGTAACTTTATCAACTAATTCTGACCTAAAAGAGCTTGTATCTTTGCTGGAGAAAGTTCGAACCCACAATTCGGTTGAAATGCAATACTGATTTATAAAACAAGAAAGCTTTGTGTACCTAAATAAGAATAGTTGCTTGAAAATGACAATTGTCAATTACTTCTTTTCTGTTATTTTTAAGAACATAAAATTCTCCCCCTAATATCAGAACCCGGAATTTCCAGTAAGATAACAAGAATAAAATACAAATATTTTGTTACCTTTTTATTATATTGTTAACAGTGGAGAAGAAAAAAACAATACAGATTTATGCTTCTAGGTTTTGTAGTTCTGAAGATTCTCATCATTCTTTCTCCTTCCATGAAGTCGTGAACATAAATTTGAAATATAAAATAAATTTGAGAAAGGAAATATCTTCAATTTAACATAGAATGAAGTTGTGAACATAAATTTGAATCAAAACACTTATCTTTGCAAAGTTGAAAAGAAAAATTACTGCTAAACTCTTTTTTGAGTTGAGTGAATAATTTATATTTCCTATGGAATTCAAACCATGGAGAAGATTCACTTAAACTCGAACATAGGCGAGGTCATTTCTCTCAGCCACATTACCATGAAACAGGCCAGTGTCACTTCTTTCATAAGCAATAGTACTATCAAATATGAAATATCACCAAAGAAAAAGAAATACATTGAATGATAGACAGGTCAGCGTCTCTTCTTTCATAAGCAATAGTACTTTGACGTTGCCCTCGTAATGGTTGAATTCTTGTGCCAAGTAATTATCATAATTTACCAAAGATAAAAACAAGTGCAACAATTGAGAGAAATGCCTATTCTTACCCATAGCAACTTGCTTAACTGAAAATGACATTATTAATAAGAAGCTACAACGATATGAGATTAATTGACTAAACTCATTAACCATATTAATCAATATTTGTTAACTATGTGTACACTCCACTAAAGACTCTCAGCTGAACTCTTCTCACTGTAGATATATTTATATGTCCATGGATATAGACTAAAAACAGTTAGTCCTTCACGAGTGTTCGTAACACCAGTTGGGTCAAATTACCGTTTTACCCCTTGGTTACCTCTAGTCCTTAAATACTAGTGCTTATCTAATGAACAACCTGTTTATGGTCCAACCAATAAACAGAAACCTCTCTCATGTCATAGAGAAGGTAGAACCCTTTGTTCAAGTCTCGAAGACACCATTTAAGGGAACACTCATCTACTTACCCTAAAGTCGGGAAGGAGTTAATTCCATCTTGTGTAATTATGTTTCCAGCACCCACTTGGTCTTGTCCCCAAAATGATAAACATATTGAGTCGGAGATCTGGCCACTATCACAATATAATAAAGAAATAAATGTAAAAGAAGGAAAATAGGAAAAGAACAAGAACACAATAACGAAAAAAAGGAAAAAAAATGTTGAAATCTAGAACACTACACTCTTGTTGTTTGAGGTGTAGATCATTTGGGACTTAAGCCCTACCATACACTTCTAACTAAGCTAGAGTTTTCCTTGTGTGTTGGAGTTTTGGTATTGTAGATAGCTTTTTGAAAAAAGATGAAGATTTAGGGGTTTGTTAGAAGACAAAACAAAATGGATGTTGTAGATCTTTTGTTTTTTTATTTTTAAGAGGAGAGATGAAGGCTAAGAGAAGTAGTGGCTATGGAGGTTAGAGGTTTGGATGAAGAAGAGGAGATGTGTGTAAAAGTCTCTAGGGTTTTTTTGTGTGTGGATTTTTTTTTCTTTTGTTGCTTTCTCCCATGGATGAAGAAGAAGGGGTTATTTATAGCAAAAAAAAAAAAAAATCTTCTTGAAATGGCTAGATTTTTTTTTTTTTTTTAATTTGAAATAATACTATATTTCACATACATTTCAAATGGCATGGAGCATTTAACAACCAAAACCAATTTTAAAAAGTTACCAAATTTAACATTTCTCCATTTACTCTAGTTAGTCTAACTAATTGATTTAATTACTCTAAAAACTATATCCACAAAAAAATTTAATAGTTAAATATATAATTATTTTTTTTACAAAAGTTGGTTAACCACAACATTAAAAACTCCAAATTAACGCAAAAATTAATCTAGCAATTGAATTAATTTTAAACATATCACGCCTCGCCCCACACATGTCTTAACCTTACAATGCAGTACGCAACACGATCTGAGCAGCCTTGGCGCCTCTAATGCGAAACGCTAGAACGCTCGGCTTTAAGTTCTTGAACTTTAGCTTGATCGCCTAAAAAACTATTAAATAACTTAACTTCAAACTTGATGCTTAACTACTAGGCGATAAGAAATTTATATAACTCTATATGAAACAACAAACTCTTTTATTACTTGGTACTATGCGATCTCAAAATACATTATACATACTTTCTCTTTACAATAATACTTTTAAGTAAACTTTAGATCTTGAACGCCTAATTCAGATTTAACATAAATAGTTTGGCTAACACTTCCACTCGTAGCATTCATCCAAACTCTTCATAACTTGGCCTTAGCTTCTTGTTAACTGGAGAGGGAAATTTTAACACATACGTAAGTCAAATACTTAGTGAAAGATATTTTGAAATCCTTTTGGGAAATACAATACATTCAATAACTCATGACATAAAACAGGCTATTATGCCTCATCTGAAAACATATACCACACTAATGCTATTCTTCTTCCTTTTGCCAAGAACATGGACCATTCTTACGCATAGACTACTGTGATGACCGGATCATCATCGACATCTCAATCTTGAGAATCTCCTAATTCATTCTTTATTGCTCAGAATGCTAACACAATCACATTGGTTAAATAATTAGCTTTTTACTACCATCCAATCCTTTCAATATGGTTGCCTTAACCCATTATGTGCACATAATGGTTAACACATGGGTAGGAATAAGACTAATGGTTTATTCGCATACATAATCATACAATCATCACATAAAATTTAACACTAGAACCCTTTCTTATAAAACACTCGAGCTTTCTTATAAACATATATATATAAAAAAAATTGTACATGCTTAAAACATTAGCATAACTATACAAAAGAAGAAGAAAGAAAGCTTGAAAACTCTATTTATCTTTGTGAAACCACTCACAAAGTCTAAATTCCCTTTTCCTCATAACGTCTAGCACCTCCTCACTTAATGCTTCTTCATTTCACCCCTATTTATACTAATCTCAAATTGGATTAGCCATCATGTAACGCTCCAAAAATTAAGATAATTTTTTGAGTTAATTATCTTAGTTTTATTTAATTATGTTTAAATTTATTGAAAGATTATTTTGAAGATTATTTGATTTTGTGGACATTTGAATTAATTAGATATTTGTTCGATGAATATTTAATTAATTAGAGGATTTGAATTTGTGGTGTTTGTTGAGAACTTGATTTAATTGTATGTTATGAGGTTTAAGTAAAGTTGTGAAAATTATTTGGTTTTATGGAATTGAAATTTATTAAATAATTTGGATGTTATTTAATTAAATTGAAGAGGGAAAATTTTGTTGAAGATTTGATAATTATATGTATATATGGATATATATATAATTATTATGAAAAAAAAACACTAAAATAAATCTGGTGTTTAATGTCAGCCCACTAGGGGTATAATCGGGTTGGGTTGGGTTGGGTTGGAAGACATTCTCAACCCAACCCATATTTTCGGGTTATATGGGTTGGCAACCCGAATAACCCAAATTTAGTTTCCAACCCAACCCGTAAAATATGAGTTGGGTTGGGTTGTGTTGTCTGGTTGTGTTGTTGTTGTTTTTGTTTCTACTTTTTTTAATGAAAACGGAGGTGGACGACGAGATTGTGAGGGAAAAGATCGAAGACTGAGGTGAGATGGAAGAGAACAATCGAACACAATGAAGACGGGTGAGTGGGACGTGAGGAGATGAAAATTGAAGAAGGAGGAGGACCTAATTTTTAGATTTTATTTTATTAAATAAATAATATATATATATATATATATATATATATAAATACGCTTGGATAATTGGTTTATATAGATCCTTTCTGGTTGTGACCACACATAAAAATGACATTGCCATAAATTGACAAGGTAATATTTCCACTTATTAATCAGAAGTGGCGTATCTTTTGAAACCAGAATAGATTTTGCTTGATATCTAACATAATGTATCAAAGGATCCTTGAAGACCGGTAAGATAGCCGAAAAATAATTAGCAAACACTTTGACAAGATGTTCGATTTTTCCATAGAAATATATTCGCTCAAAAAGGCCCTTATAAGAAGTTAATCGTATATGAGAAGATTGGTTACATAGAAAAAGGAAAATGGATTCGTATTCACATACATAAGAATTGTATAGGAACAAGACTAATCTTCGATTTCTTTTTGAAAAAAAAAGAAATCAATTTTTTTGAAGTACTAAGACTATTCAAATTACAATACTCGTGAAAAAAAAACCGTAATAAATGAAAAGAAGAGGCATCTTTCACCCAGGAGCGAAGGATTTGAACTAAAATTTCCAGTTGGAGGAGAAAATATATATATATATTAATTCGAGTTGGGTTGGGTTGACCCAAATTTTTAAACCTTCCAACCCGGGACTCAACCCAACCCGAAAAAATTCAATTTTTTTAACCCAACCCAACCAACATTTTAACCTAACCCAACTCAACTTTTACAATATGGGTTGGGTAGTCCGGGTTATTCGTGTTCAACCCATATTCTTACATCCTACAACCGACATTTTTAATTCAAATTTAGGCTTATTTGGAAATTAATTCTTTGTGTGTATTATTCTTCACAATTGGTTGCTTTTGAATAGAACATATCAATCCTATTCATAGGATTTCCGTGGTAATTTAAATTCATAACTCTCATTGTAGAAACATTTAACAACGTAGTGACCTCTCAAATTCAACACTTTACCAACTTCTATCAATTTAATATATTTAATTAATTACTCTCATTAACTTTCTCAACCTTCTCATTAATAATTAAATAGAAAATTGCCAAAAATGAAAAAATTGATAAAATAAATACAAAATATAGCAAAATTTCAAATTCTATTAATAATAGATATTGATGGACACCGATAGACTTCTATCAATTTTTGTCTATCAATTTTTATTAGAGTTATCACTAACATTGATAAAAGCTTATAAAAACCTATAAATGTCTATCCGTGTTTAACTGGGTACAAAATCATTTTTTCATGCATGTGTGACTGATAGTATAATATTTTTGTTATTTTACGTTACTTGTCTGTGGATTTTTTTTCTATTTTATCATTGTTTTATATAGTGTAAATATTTTAGTGGAGTATTTTAGTACAAAGTAGGTTCGTGAAACAATTTTTGTGCTTCCAATTCTAATAATCCTTAAATCGGTGTTTTATACAACAATAATATAATGTCATTTGACTGGGGACTACACCTTATCCACAAGTCTATTTTCTTGCTCTCATCATTTAACTACGATTATTTAAAAAGTTCTTGTGTTTTTTAAAAGTTTTCTCTGCTGGGAAACAGCATGTCAAACTTATTTTTCCTCTTCAAACACAAGAGTAGCTAATTGTGATTTTATTTTATTCATTTTGTTTTGAGAATCCTGAAATTTTGAAACTAATTTATTTCCATGTATATCAACAAAAATTTAAATTATCCATTTGGATGAAAATATTCTTAATTTTACGAAATCTCAATGAAAATTATCGATAAAATGTAAATTTCAATAAACATTTTTGGAAAATTATAAAAGACAAAATTAAGTTTAAACTAGTAAAAATTTTATTACTTATAAATGAACCCTGTCTCTATTATTTCTATTATTTCTATTAATGACATTTTTATGTTTATTTTTTAGAAATTTTTTCAAATGACGAAATTGTTGAAAATATTTGCAAAATACAACAAAATTTCATAATCTATCGTTAATAGACATTGATAGACTTTAATAGACTTCTATTAGTATCTATCACTATCAAATTAGTATGTATCACATATAGATTCTAAAACGTTTCTATGTTTGGTAGTATTTTGGTTAATTTTACTATATTTGAAAAATCTCTTAAAACTATGGAACAAATATTAAAATAATTAAATTAAAATTTATAGTATAAATAATTCAAAATATATAGTGCGTTCTCATGAAAAAAAAGATATATAGGATATGATAACAAAGGCAGCATGCCAAATATTTGTTGATTTTTGTCATCATATATTACCATTAACACAACCTTGAAATACACATACAAGAATGGAGGTTAAGAGAGAAAGCCGATCTTATTTAAAGGAAGTAATTTCAAGAACCAATCCCAAGTGTTGATATTATCTGAGTTTTTCCTCAGTTTAATTGTTGCCAAGGAAGGCATCAACCTTTTTGCATAGTTTAAGTCCAAATTGGAGATAGTTATTTGGTGGATCCACATTTTCATTTGCCTTCACATATTCCAAACACCAATTAACTGAGCTGTTGCCATTGTTTCCACCATCATTGACTTTAATTTTCACATTGAACATATCAAAATCTTTGAACAAATCTCCTTCAAGACATTTGTAGATGATTGTTTTGTTGGGCTCATCCACAAGTACCTTCATCTTTACTTCAATTGAGCTACCTGTGTACATATAAATATGTTTCCAACCCCAAATCAATAATTAAATCATTGTCGAACCCGATAACTAGAGTTATTAGGTTATAAGACAAAGAAAAGACGAAACTAAAGATAGATAAATAAAAAAAAACTAAAAAAAAAGTTAAGTTACAAATTTAGTTGATACTGAATTACAAGATCGGATAATGTTATATAGGTAGTCAATGAATTCTAAACAGGTCTAAAAACATATGTAGATAAAATTGGGGGACTTATTTTGAATGCTCCATGACCTATCCTTGAAATTTATTAAATTAAGTGAATCTATGGGGACAAAAAGTTGAAGTTTATCAATGGTTTTTAAAACAATTCACACATCTACCGGACATAGAACTAAAAATTTAGTATTTCATTAGTCGTAAAATTAAAATTTATACAGAAAAGATTTATAAAATTTTAATAAACTTAAAAAATGGTTAAATATATATATTATACACAAAATTGAAAGTTGAAGGAATTATTAAACATTTTTTAACGCATTTGTAAGTTTTCAATTAGTGTGATGAGATAGAGCGAGTGTCTCCTTTTACTTGAAAAGAAAAAAGAAGGTTCAACCACACTAAGAAAACATTTGAAAGTTAGAGGGAAAAATAAAAAGGGTGGAATTGGAAATTAAAACATTTCAAAGTTTAGGGACAAAAGACAGAGCAACAGCAAGAAGAATCCTCACCGAAACCGAAGTCATATTTCCAAATGGAGACGCTGCCATGAGTTAAACTATTCCCTTCTACCAACTTATAGATCTCAAAATATTGAGGGAACACTCGAGGTAAATGGTCCATTTTGTTCTTAAAAAAGTCATAGAATTTTTTACCACAACACTTGAGCTGCACCTGATCTGATATCATAGCAATCTGAGCCATTTTTTCAAATTACTTTTAAGACGATCTGTTCATCCATTTCAAAAGGAAGTGCCTTTCTATACCCAAATGTGAACCTAAAAAGTGGGCTGTTTATTGATGGTGACTTTTGATTCTTTTTATTTACAACCATCATTTTTCAAGTAACATAGAATATATTGCACTATTCATTTTATGTGTAACATCATTTTTTATTTTTTTGCTGCTCACTTGACACAATATGTGGTAGCCAACTATCCACTATAATTTGACTGTAGATAGTTTCACATGAAATCTCCACCGTTTAGAATGAAGACCTTTGTGCCAATAATGTACTGTCAAAATTTAAGCTCGATCAAACCACGGATCGATCCCCAAATGGTTGAAGAACAAACTGCACGAAATTTGCTTTTTCTATTTTTTTTCACTTACTGTTTTTATGTCTCACTCTCACTACTCATTTGTTAATTGCATAACAAAATTAACCTAAAAGAAATGGACTGTGCTTCACAAGTGAAATAAAGTCCATCAAATTTCACTACAAAAAATTTATTATTCACTGACAAAGGTTTATCGGTGCAAGTAATATTTTTGTCAGTAAAAATTCGTTTATAACGACGCAAAAAAAATGTCACAAAAGATTATTATTAGCAATATGTTTTTAATTCGCGTCATTAAAAGTTAATAGTTTTAGCAACAAACTTAAATGTTGCTTAAACTTTAAACAAATAGATTTTTATTTATATTTTAACAACAAACTTAAAATTTTGCCTTCTTTTCATTTTCCTCCCACTTTTCATTAAAAAAAAATTTAAATATATTTTTATTTTTATCTTTTCCTTTCTCTCTACCATTTACACGAAAAAAATCTTCCAAAAACCCCCCAACGTCAATCTTCTTCATCTCCACCGGTCAGCCACACAAGGAAACTCTTTTCTCATCGACGGCGACCCACAAACGTTTCGATCAGCCACAGAAAAAGCTCCGACCAAATCGACCAAGAAAGAACAGGTACATTTCTTCTTCACCTCATCGGTAAGGTGGTTTAGGACAACAGAAAGATGTCCCATCATTCTTCTCATTTTCATTCTTAGTTGCATAAGAGGTTCTTTCATGAGTTGATGAGTCTGCTCGAGCAACCCAAATAGCCCTTGGTCTTGATTGTCATATCTTGTGTTTCTATGAATGTTTCTTAGTGAGCCGAGAAGGATTTTTCCAAGATTCAGTATTTAACAAAAATGCCTACACGCAAGTGAGGCTTGATTTTCTCAGTTTTTCTTTGAATTGGTTCTTAATTAGTGATTTTAAGATACGATTTGTAGAGTAATTGTGTAAATGACTGATAATTTGTGGGGGTTTTCATTTCATACATTTAGAATTTTTTTTAGGTTTTATCTTGGAAGCTTGTAAATTAGTGCAATTTATTTGGAATTTGGAGTTGATAATGATTGGGGATGATTTTCTGTTGTACCGTGGACGAAGGAAGAACACAAGCTTTTCTTGTTGGGATTACAGAAAGTGGGGAAAGGAGATTGGAGAGGAATTTTGTTAAGACTCGAAACCCAACTCAGGTTGCTAGCCACACCCAGAAATACTTTTTATTTCGAAGCTACCTCAATCGTCGTCGTCGTAGATCCAACCTCTTTGATATATCACCACTGATACAGTAATTGTCATCTTTACTCAATTCATAACTTATGTATGTATGAATGGATGGTTTGGTTTTTTCAATTATTGTGCATTATGTTGTTTGATTCCATAAGGTTGCTAAGTTGTAGTAGCGAATTCATTTAGGATAGAGGCTAACTAGAATTTTGGCCTACTGGTTCATGAGTTGATGCATCCCCTTTATGAGTTTTCTTCTTTGTTCTAGCTTTTCTTGACCAACCTTCCAGAAGAAAACCACTAGTTTCTTGCAGTAAAGTTATAGACAAAGCTGAACAAGATAATATGATGAATGGTTTTGAGGATTTAGAAAATGTTTAGGAGTGGTTTGAAATGGTTAAAATTAATTTAGTGTTCAATCACACTTTTAAATGTGATTTTTATAGTGTCAAAACATGTTTCGAATTGATTTTAATCAAGACATGCCATATATATTTTAATTCTGCAGCTATTCATTTACTGCTGTTGTTCCAATAAGTTTATTTGTAATTAATAGACCAAAGATCTATGTGGTTTCTATTTGGGTTTTCCACCTTGTTTTTGTTTTGGAATCATATGCAGAAAAGTTGAAGGTATTCTCTTATTTATTTCTTGTAATCTTCTAATAAAGAACATCATCAATCAATTCTACCTTGAAACTTAAATAGGATTTCTTTCTTATGAGATTATGAGAAAATATGATATTAGCTTGTCCTTGTAAGGCATTTTGACGATATGTGTCAAAAGCTTAAGAAGTTTTTTCCTTTTTGTTTTGCACTGTATGAATGTGTTCTTTTAGAGTTACTTTTGTGAATGTGTTTTGACATGGATAGGATATGATAACCTCTAAATATTGGACTTGGCTGGTGTTTGAGATTGGACATGAATGTGTTTTGAAGTTCGGTTTGGGCATCTAAATGTAAAAGCATAAGTTTATGTGGGAAGAAGAGCATTGCCCACAATGTTCAATTTCTCTCCGGCCAACATATTAGAGGTAATGAAATAAACTTTCAGGTGACAAGGGAACTTTCAGATTAACAAATTGATCTTCTCATTGCCACCATACATAGCGACTTTTATGGTAAATACTAATCTCACTTAAATTTGCATTTCTGTCCATTCAATCCATAAACTTTCAGAAGTACATATTAGAATTGGAAGAAAGTTTTGGAGGTTGAAAGTCATTTGAAAAATAGATTTGAGATAGAGCTACTGATAGTGTACTGATCATGTTTTGTTTTGATGTTTTGTTCTCATTTGGGTTGTCATACCCCGCCCCACATACTTACTTGCTTTTCTCGCGAGACGCGGTGCAACTTGAGCATCCTTAATGCGGTTAAACGCCAAAGACACTCGTCTTAACTTCCTTAACTTAGCTTAATCGCCAGAACACTTAACTTAACAAAAGTACTTTAGACGATATAGAACTTAACGCGGAAAAGATAAGACAGACTTTAATTTTTATTACCAACAAGGCGTTTGGTACATGAATATATAGATACAATACTTAACCAAAATTACAAACAATACAGTTAAGCTTATAACTAAACGCTTGGCAGCTTTTGGCCTGGTAAGCCCAAACTTTCCTCTCCTCTTGGTCTCAACACCAAGTCCCGGAAGATAAATTTTAAAGAATAAGTCTAAAAGACTTAGTAAAGTTTTATAAAATCTTTTTCGCAATATCTTTTCATAAACATTATTTTGCAAACCAAGATAACATATCAAATAATATAAATATATCAGTTTGCATAAACACCATTTTGCATAAATGAATCATCTCAAATAAGCACGCATTAGTTATCAAACATTCCCTCCGTCAAGGATCCCGAATCACTCTCTACGCTAGGACACATAACTTTGCGTTTAGGCTATTGAGTTCTTCAGCATTTGAGAGTATACAGATCATCCTTGTTGCTCAAGTCCCTAAGCTTTATACGCTTCTTTGAATGCATAAGTCAGCTTCTTATCACCATGTAGTCTCGTACACCCCATGGTGGTCTTGACTCTTTATGTGCACATAAAAGTTAGCATCATCTCAAGAAAACAACTAATGGATTGAAAATCATTTCATAGCATTGAAATCATAATCATCAAATCAAGCTTTAAACATCATAAATCATGCTTGAAAACATCTAAACTTTTCATAGAAATTTCTTTTTGAAACATTTTCTTATTTGAAATCACCTTTCAAAATAGTAAAGAGGAATCACAAGAAAGATTTTAGCATGAAAGCATTTAAGAAAATCACTCACGAAAACTTTTGTTTTCTCTGATTTTTTTTTTCTTTTTCTCCATAGAAGTATGTTTAGGCTTTACTTTTGTTTTCTCTGAATTTTTTTAAAAATTTTGTTTTTCAAATTGAATTCCATTTGCACGACGTTCATACGCTTCCACTATGGAAAAATTCTTTATTCCTTTAGTATGAACACAGTTATAACTAACCCATAACTTTGCATGTGATCTATAGGTACACCCCTAATGGTGCACACATCATAGCCTTGCCGTAGACTCTCTTGCGTGGCCTTTAACCGTTTTTCTTGCATTGGTCGTATGATATGCAGCTCGCCTAGCACACCTTTCTCGCTTAGCCAAGCTTGCCAACCTAAATGCCTAGCACAACTAATCTCTTCGCTTAACATACTTTTCTTGGTTGCATGTCTTCGTCCTTTAAAGGTTTTCATGACATGGTTACCTGCCTAGTCTATTTTCAAAACGCCTAGCTCACTTTTACATGGCTGCCTACCTCATGTCCTTATAGGTTCTCTTTACAACTTTGGCCACATAACCTTAGCTCAAAATGCCTAGCTAAACACTTAGCATATTTCCACTTTGCTAATCTCTCTTTGGACGCCTTACACCAACACTTAGTAAAAATTCCCTCCTCAACGACGCCACCTTGGCTATGGTGACACACAAATCATGTTCCTTGGGTTAAAATTTTCCTTCCATCTTTTCTAATAAACTCAAAACAAACTTCAACTTCCAACTCCTCCACTATAGCTCTAGAAAGACTTAGCAGTGCATAGGTCTAGGGTTTATAGATAAAATCTATCAAGTTACAAATAACCTTGATATATAGATCAAGAATTTTGGTATACTTGACACTTAAAATAAACCAACTGATTTCATATATTTGAAATTTATATGTCACTACAAGAAATATCAGTTATGATAGCATAAAAAAAACGTTATGGTTGATTTTTGATAACATTTTCGAAATGCTGTCGTAACCGATATTATTGAAAGTACATGACTTTTTATAGCGCTTTTACAACGCTGTGCAAAACGCTATAATATGTCTCTATTCATAGCACATATATGATGCTATAAATATTTTTTATAACGTGAAAAAAAACGCTATTGAAAATTGGATAGCGTTTTTTATTTCGTTGGAAAAATTGTTATCAAAATGTTTCAATAGCATTTTCAATAACATTTAAAAAATGATATAAAAGACATTTTATAGCATTTTTTATTGCGTTCGAAAAACATTATCAAAACGTTTCAATAGCTATTTTAATAACATTGAAAAGACGCTATCAAAATGTTTCAATAGCGTTTTAATAGCATTGGAAAAATGTTATAAAAGACTTTTTGTAGCGTTTTTATTGCGTTCGAAAAAGTGTTATCAAAATCATTCAAAGCATTCTCTGTCACGAGTAATATCAAAGTGTAAGCAAGTTTTGAAACTCAAAACTAGTTTTAAAAACTCGTTTTTCTTACCGAAATTTAATGATCGGAAATTGTTATCGAAATTGTTTTATGAAATATGGATATATGAAAACAATGGGAACAAGAACATCACACAACAAAATTTATTTTGAATAAGCTAAAACAACACTGCTTTATGCTAATGGCCAAAACCAGAAACTAAGAAACAATTCAACTACATAAGTTTGGTATCCAAAATTTAGAAGCATATTAAGAAGATTGTACAATTCAAGCAGTTCAAATATCAATCAAAAATAAGACTGACAAAACAAGGCAAAAGTACAAAGGGGAGAAAATTCTAATAGCCACCCTTGAGATCATTAACCACATCGTATAGAATGGGAGTCACAATCTCCATTAAAGCACCTTCAACCATGAACCCTGGTTTGGGGCCTTCCGGTTGCCTCTTGGTGCAGATGATTGCGCCTTTGGCCTTAGCTTCGACCTTCAGCTCATCATTATTCACCTTCCTCAAGCGAAATTCCTTGATTCATTGAGAAGGTTGAACGTGCTTGACTCCGACATGAATCTCTTCTTAATAATTTTGTTCATCACAAGTTTAATAAGAAAAAGACTCCAAATCATAATGGAACTTTCTCTCATCAGAGTCCAAAACCCATCAAACTAACAAAGTTTAATAAGAAAAACAGAGTCCAAAAACTAATTAAGATTCTAAAAAATCAAACACAATCTATTACCCTAAATCACGAGATTTACATACACTCTAAAAACTATGAACAGTTCTTAAAAAAGAGTCCCAAACCTACTTATATATTGATCTCGATGCCGATGGCACGCTTTGTAACATTCCATACGCGAGCTGTGCGACCGTGGTAAAATTTATGAGGCATAGCCTTGTGGACGGCGCCGTTCACCTTGATATCGACATAATCGCCAATTTTGTATGTCCTCACTCAAGTAGGTAGTCAAAGCACAAAGT
>CM046888.1:12328322-12346598 GCA_025688845.1 Cucumis hystrix | reverse complement strand
TTGAGTCAAAACAATATCTTAAAACCAACTTTAAGTAAAATGATTTTAGCTAGCAGCTTGAAATATTATTTCATTCGATAGAAACTTAAAAAGGAAGACCTAAATGAACTACAAGCATAATCTAGAAAACTTAACGAACATTATTAAAGGTAGTTACCATAAAAAACTACAAATATTATTGTAACGCCCCAGGCCTAGGATTCGGACCAGGATTTGGAATTCGGATCTTCGACATTCCCCTGCATCCCCACAAACCAACACAAGTCCTTTCAGCATGCTTTGTCCTCACTCACATGCATTCTAGGAAAATTCCCAGGAGGTCACCCAACATAGAATTACTTCAAGCTAAGCACGCTTAGCTTTGAAGTTCCTATGATCAAGCTACCGAAAAAGAATGTGCACCTTGTTGATCTTGTGAACCATCTTATGTTGAGAATTGAGGCATAGAAGCAAACATAATTATCTTGTGGATCCTACATTTTGGAGAAGATAAGAAAGTCAATAAATACGATTAGTTTTTAATGACAGTAAAAATTCATGTACTTAGCACATTTACAAATTTGAGAAGAGGCTCAATTTCATGTCAAAATAATGCTACCTACACCCAAACATAACTTTTATTATAAAATATTTCTATAAAAAATAAATAAACTCCCAGCATAGTGGGCGTCACCAACATGAACCTACTCCTACTACTAGTTCAAATGAGGATAGCTTGCAAATAAATAAATACTCATTAAAAAACAGCAATATTTGTCAAACAATTGTAGAGAAAATTAATCATAACTCAAGGTTAGATCAAAAGAAAATGTTATGGGTTATTCAAAAGAATTGATTGAATTACCCACCTAAGAAGTTTTCTCTTAATAACAGAAAACGATTACTTGATTAGCCGACAGTGACACTTTCCAACACATTCACTTGAGAAAACTTTCAAGCCAAGAAATAGGACATTCTGATACACTGAAACACTCACCAACTGAGTGAGGAGGACACCACTTGCATGCTAGTTTTTAAAGTAAAATCAAGTGGAGCCTTTTGACCTACTATGCAAATTTGACCACATAAATCACTTGGATAATTTGATGAAGCATTGTTGAATCTCTTAGAAGAGTCTGATGGTAAACTAGGATCTTAAGTGGTTTCACGAGCAAAATGTCCTTTTAATGCTTTGCCCTAGAAAAGCAAATAAAACTTCAAAAAATACTTGATATGAAATAAAAAAAAATCAAACATTGCTCAAGAATTCTACCATATGTCAATGTTTGTCAAGCCAGTTAATTTTTCACTACCAGATGAGACACTTCGAAATACACTTTGGCTACTGCTCTCAATTGTTTGAGAAGGTTTAACATTCTTATCCAGGGCAACATCAGCAGGACCAACAGAATTTTCCTTGCTGCAATTAAACAGAATTATGTAACCAACTGCTACAGAAGAAACAATTAAAAAGTACAAATCATTGAAGTAATTAAAAAGACAAAAAAGTAGAGTTCTTACCATTGACTTGTATTCAAATTCGAAAGCAGAGATATATTCATGAAATTGCTAGTCTGCTCCATCGGACTATTTTCCTAAATGTTATAAAGCAAGTGACATGAAACTAAATACAATTACTTCAATACATCTAATATCAATGCATTCATTCAAGTTTTCAAGAGAAGTGCACTAACCTTAGGATTATCTTTCCCGGATAAGATCTTAAGCCTAGATTTTTTACTTGAAATACCTCATCCATGCGTGTATCAATGTATCTAGGATTTCTGGGTAGCCCGGGCTTCTTGAACCCATTGCCCAAAGCACTGTTTAAACTTATAAAAATAAGAACTCTAAGGGAATCATAATTGCAATCATACAAATAAAAGAAATGAGTAAGCTCACTTGTTAGAAGCAAAACCAGTGGAAGGAGATTCTTCCAAAAGATTCAAATCGTTCGATCTCTTCAATGGCTCTCCCTGCAAAATTTTGAGCATATATACACTAGATTTAGAAATGTTGCTTCAACCTAACCACATTCGCAACGAAAGTTTTTGGTGTGAGCTAAACATCATTGGGCAAAAAATACAAAAGTCTCATTCCATTTGAAATGAGTAATGAGAAAATGTAGCAAATGCCAAAAGAGAAGCTTCATAATACAGAAACATATCTTTACTTAACGTACCATCTTCTACCACTTTAGTCACCTTGAAACTCTGTCACTACAAGAAAAATAGTTTATGACGATAGTTATTTTCTGTCGCAAAAAAATCCGTGACAGTTATTTACAGTCATAGTATCGCGTGTCGTGGAAAGTCTTTCTATGACAGTTCCATAAAAAATGTCACAATATGTGTTTTCATGACAAAAAATAAATGTCATTAATTAGTATTTTATGACAACAAATAACTGTCATAATTTTTTTGTGACAATAAATAACTGTCACCATTTACACATTGACGACAGTTACAAAAATGTCACGAATTCTTATATTATGACATTTTTTTACTGTCAAGAATATGCCAATCGTGACAGTTTTTTATAAAATTTAATTGTCATTGATTCGATTTTGACGATAGTTACGAAAATGTCACAAATTAATATATTACGACATTTTTTTTCTGTCATTGATAGACCAATCGGGCCAGTTTTTTGTAATATTTAATTGTCATTGATTCGAATTTGACGACAGTTATGAAAATGTCACGGATTAATATATTACGACATTTTTTTCCTTTTATGGATAGACTAATCGTGACAGTTTTTTATAAAATTTAATTGTCATGGTTTTGGTATTGACGACAAAAAAAAATGTTACGAATATGTATATTATGATATTTTTCCCTGTTGTGTATTCCTCAATTCCTGTTTTTCTTGCCGCTGAACCATTACACTACCAACTTCAATAACAATAACAATAATACATCACACCCATACGAAAACAATAAGTCAACACTTTATAAAGATACACTTTGAAGTATTCATACACCCATTGACTAATAACCATTTGTTTAGTTCAAATGTAGTTTCCATAGAAAAAAAATATACATTGACATTGGAAGCAAGAAGCCTAAACTAAATACATTGGAAGCAAGAGTTGGCTACCGACCATACAAAAGATGTTATATCAATCAATTACTCCAAATTGGCTTCAATGCTTCAAATGGATTCTTCCAAACCTAGAAAGAAAACAAAATCTCATTTAGAGGATGATTAAAGAACATTATAACCTATGTGGAGGTTCTACTTAAAGCTATTTAAAGGTAATTAAGGAACATTACCGTTGATGTAAGATTGAAAAAAACAATATTGAGCTACTTCTGTGATAACATTTTCAGCCCCTTCCTCCTAACCCTTCATTTCAGTCCCCTCCCAACACAATCAAAAAGCAATGAAAATGGCACACACAGAACATATGTCTTCAGTCAATATACCATAACACAATGTACCAAATACACAAACAAAATCCAAATACATTATACCAAGAATATGAACAAAACAGAGAAAGAAAGAAAAAAAATTACATGATGATAGTTTGATTCTAACTAAATTCCTACAACCAGAACAATTTACATGATAGTTTGATTTTAAATAAGTGAAGCTGAAGGAAACATTTTGTTGCACCAGTGAAGATTGGTCTTATATAGAAGGTTCAATCAAAACCATTAAGAAAGAAATATTGAAAGTATCAATAAACCTGTGTATAGATGGTAGCATTCTCCTGGTTGAACACGACCAACCCTTCCTCTTCTCTACAAGGCAAGAAAATAAAACGAGGAAATTAGAAACAAAGAAAACCCCACTCGAAAATGAAGTATTCGATTGCAAATTGTATGCATATATCACAAATGAAGTATTGGAGAAAATATGAAGCTCTTGAATTACTAGTGTTAGGCTACAACAAAACTCTGCTATTAATGAGTGCTTCCAATTACTAGTGTTAGGCTACAACAAAACTAACTATTTCCAGCCCTAAGGAGTTGAAATACATTTCATATCTCTTTATTCCATGTTACAACATTTGTTCTTACATCACCCTTTTATTCTATTATACTCGGTTCTCATTAAGTCATCCATATTGAAGCATATAGGTACAATCAGGTCATTGTAAACCATGAAGGCATATATCCACAAGTCATGTAGCCAGGGGATTTTATTTGATTGCTAGCTTTCCAATTAAGCCATGACAATTCATATTTCATCCTCAACTAACCTAATAAGCTCACATAAACTCCAACAGAAAAAAAAAAAAAGGAAAGTTTTGATGTATCAAATGGAGAAAACCAGAAGAAATGCTCATAAATTTTACGAAAACTATCAAGGGATGAACTAAGATCAAATAAGACTTATGTGGATTGAATAGCATATTAAACATCCTACATGCTTCCCTGCTTTTTCCCAAGTTAAAACATCCTAAACCAGTCATTAGTCTTCAGCCCCCCCTCCCCCCAACCCTTCATTCCAGCCCCCTCCCAACACAATAAAAAAATATTGACAATGCGGCACACCTTAGTTACCTACAGCTTGCTATAAAAGAGGCAGATTTGGTATAAAGAATACCATTATAAACCAGTCATTAGTCTTCAGCCCCCCCCCCCCCCCCAACCATTCGAACACCAGTCTTATTTTCAACCCAATTGCATTTGAAAAGTACAACCTTAAACGTATTGTAACTGACTTCCCAAATCTCTTGAATCGTCCCATAGAAAGACATGTCACCAACGATCAGATTTTTGTCCTTCGCACTAGACACTTGCATTGTTGTTGCGACTAACATAATCCCACTTTTTTGAGAAGTTCGATGGTCATCACGGGACTTTGTGTGGTAACAAGTTCCATTAATCATGTACCCCTCATACGTCATTAAACCAGGGTGGGGACCATGTGCAAGCCAACGTATTGTGTTTGAGACAACCTTTCCTTCCTGTAATTCACTCATAACCTATTGAAAAGGATAATCAGTCGCTCTAACTGTTCATCAATAAGAAGAAAACATAGATGCAATTAGATATTTCAGTTACCTGATCTCGTATCCATGCACCGAAGAATCGATTATGTTCAACTTGTAGCCACTGTTCATTTTTTGTTGTTCTTTGGTTTTCCATTTTCAACTGGTTCAAATGTCGTCTACAAAATATGTCATACATTAATTTCATGCCTTGCGAGAGGTAAACTAAGGGCGGTGTATAATCGTAGGAACGCTTACTCTATGTATGGGTGAACTTCTTCAGTGTTCTGTAAAACGTGAAGATGTGCTTGCTTCAATTGTTGTACATCAGGTCGAACGTACGTTCCGGCTGACAGTGGTCTATCGCTATGTCTGTCTTCCATTGAATTTAGTGACCCAAGACCAATAGGATCTAATCCAGAAAGAAACTCCAAATAGAATTTCACAGCCTCCTCACATATTTGTGCTTCTACAATGCATCTTTTCGATCGAGTTCTATTACGAACATAACTTTTCAAGACTTTCATGCATCGTTCAAATAGGTACATCCACCTCAAATATACGGGTCCGCAAAGTTTTACTTCTCTCACGAGATGAACGACAAGATGAACCATAATTGTAAAAAAGGAGGGTGGGAAGTACTTCTCAAGATTGCACAAAGTAAGAACTATATCTTCTTGCAATGCATTAAGCTCTGAGACAAAAAAACTTTTAGCGCAAATGGCATTGAAGAAGAAGCACAATCTACTGATAGTGTACCTCACATTCTTCGGTAGGACTGAGCGTATTGCAATTGGAAGCAGTTGTTACATTAAAACATGACAGTCATGTGATTTAAGGTCGGTCAATTTTAAGTCATCCAAAGAGACGACTTCTAATATTTGATGAATACCCTTCTGGAACATTAATATCGGACAAAGTCTTACAAAACTGATACTTCTCTTGTCTTGACAATGTATAGCATGTTGCGGGAATGTAAGTTCTGTTACCTGTAAACGTTGGTGCCAATTCTGGTCTAATTTTCATTTCAACTAAATCAAGTCTAGTATTCATCTCATCTTTACTTTTTCCTGGTATATCAAGCAATGTGCCTTCTATGTTCATGCATACATTCTTTTCAATATGCATTACGTCTAGACAGTGACGTACATGCAAGTGTTTCCAATATGGTAGTTCAAAAAATTCTGATGTTCTTTTCCAATAGTTTGCTACATCCATTATGCAATTTCTTACCACACTTCTTCCCACATGAAAATACTATGTCTTTCAGTTTGAAGTACATGGCCTCTCCCGACAGGGGTTGTGGAGGGCTTCCAAGTTCCTACTTACCATCAAAAATCTTTTTTTTGTATTCTATATGGATGTTGTATTGGAAAATACTTCCTGTGTCCCATGTATGAGTTTTTTTTTCCATGTTGTAGTCTTATCGAAGTAGTCTCCTCTTCACATATTGGACAAGTCTTATATCCTTTCACACTACAACCGCACAGATTACCATATGCTAGAAAATCATTGATCGCCCACAATAAGACAGCCCGTAATGTGAAATATTCTTTTTTATATGCATCAAAACACTGAACTCCAACTTCCCACAAAATTTTGAGGTCATCAATTAAAGGTGCTAAGTACGTGTTGATATCGTATCCCGGTTGCTTTGGACCTGATATTATCATTATCAACATCAAATACTTCATTCTCATACACAACCATGGTGGAAGGTTGTATATTGTAGTAATAACAGGCCAACAACTATAGGTTGTCGATAGATCTCCAAATGGGTTAATTCCATCAGTGGACAAACCCAAACGAAGATTTCTTGGTTCGGACCCAAAGGTTGGCCACATGTGATCAATCAATCTCTATGATGAAGTGTCAACCAGGTGTCTCAAAATACCATCAACTTTTCTATTCATCGCATGCCAACGCAAGTTCTTAGCATTCTCAAATCTCTTGAACATTCTTACAAATCTTGGAACTATTGGAAAGTACCACATCTGCTTGGCAACCACTCCACTTTTTTCATTGTTTGAGTTTTTAGCAATCTTCCACCTTGACAAACCACACTTAGGGCATTTTGTCATGTTTTCATACTCTTTTCTATACAAACAACAGTCATTAGGACATGCATCGATCTTTTGGTAACTCAGTCCTAAGGCACCTAGTGTTTTCTTCGCTTCACATAAGGAATTTGGAATTTCGTTGTTTTCAGCTAAGAGATAGCTTATTATGAACAATAATTCAGAGAAGCGAGTGTTACTCCAACCATACCTAACCTTTAAGTTGTACAATCTCACGAGGGCTGACAACTTGGTGAATTTCTTACATCTTGGGTATAAGGGTTTCTTTGCGTCATCGAACATAGTATCGAAGGTATTGGATGCATTAGAAGATTGTTCGTGAACGGAATTAATCATCGTTTTCATCATTTTCGTCCACTGTATTTTCCATTATGACGGTAACGTTCTCTGAGTTCAAATCTTCACCATGCCAGAACCATACCTTGTAACTTTTATCAATGTCATGGGCATACAAATGATACCGAACTGTTGAGACATAAGTAAACGATTCCCGCAATTCAAACATGGACATCTAATTGAATTAGAACCTTTGACATGACTCAGACCAAATTGAATGAACCTTTCAACTCCCAAATCATATTCTCTAGACATCCTGTTTTCCATCATCCATGACTTGTCCATTATGTACATGTATAAAAATTCAATCTTCTAAATGAACCTAATTACAAAAAAGATATTGGCCAACAACTTAAGGAAATCAATGAGTAATTTCATCCTACAGTACACCGATTTCATATACAAACTTGGGAATTTCTTAACCCATTGCTTCATTAACGTTTCAAAAAACTTGGAAAAAAGAAATTCAAATCAAATAACTGCATCCATATGCTTTAACAAATGAACTTGATGTATTTTACACTTTCGTTTTTATAACTTTGTCGTAAATTACTATGCGTCTATTTAGCATGGAACAAGTTATAGGTGAATATAGCTTTTGAATATAGGTGAAAAAAAATACTATTTTGACAATTCAAACACTTCCTTTGCAACAACTTATAAAGTTGTATTTGAAAATTATAAAACCAATTCAAATGAGAATTACACTTTTGTGATGAAAACTATTTGTAAGGTGCTTTAGTGTAATAACTTTGCTTAAATATTTCAAACATGTATAAACAGAAATATTACAAATTTATAGACGAGAGATGCACAAAAGAGGAAATATATATATTAAAAGAAATAATAACATAAATGAATACGGTTATCTTTAGCAATCAAGAGGCAAGTAGTAAGAAATTCGGCTAAATATTGAAAGAAAAACTTGGACAAGAGAGAGAGGAATAGTAAGGTGAAATTATTCAAAGTTCTTACCAAAGGATTCTTTTAGTTTGAATTACTTTAAAAGCAATGAAGGAAATAAAAAGTTATTGAATAATTACCCAACAAACTAACATCTATGAACTGTTTATTGGTTAGTAGTTTCCCTTAGCTTTTGCATCTACGGATTCTTTGCTTCCCCAAAAGCAAATTAAAGTTATTTTCCTTTCATCTCATGCTTCCTTAAAGTTTAGTCTAACAACTTTGATTAAATATTTCAAACATATATATTTTGAAGGCTGCTGATGGAATATCAAAATCAAATGAAACACATACTATGAAGACAATAGACTCAACCTTAAATAAAATCAATTTAATTGTTCATAAGAGTGAAGTTTAGAAAGCTTCATTAGACATCTACATTCCAAAAACAAATCAAACATACCATTAACAATAACAGTAAGTAAATCAAACATACCATTAACAATAACAGTAATAAATTTTTAAACAAAACAATTATTTGATTAAACTACTCCTTTCTTCACAAACAAATTCAGCAGTTGTGGCTTCTATTATGAACAAACAAACATAGACAACAAAAAATTTCAGCTCAACCCATATTTCAAATTAAGCTAATGACCCAATGTACACTATCTAAAACTCCTCAACACTGCCAGAAATTTCAAGAGAAATCCACCGTTTCCTTTAGGGATTTTACTTACCTATATAACAGAAAATCAACAATTAGAAAAGAGAAAATGGGAAGAACTCAAACTCACGAAACAATCCCATGGAGTTGCAGGAACGAATTAGGGACCATATAACAAAAGATCAACAATTAGAAAAGAGAAAATGGGAAGAACTCAAACTCACAAAACAATCCCATAGAGTTGCAGGAACGAATTAGAGAGAATAACTAAACAGAGAGAGAGAGAGAGAGATAAGGAACAGAAGCTTACCGGCGAAGGGGGTGACGACCTCAGTTTGAAGTTTGAAGTGATTGCGGAGGTTTGGAGATGACGGACACAAATTGAAAGGTTGAGGCAGAGGATGTTTCGTCGTTCCAAAGAGGAGGTTGTGGCAGCGCTGGATTGAACGGACGGGCACGAGGAGGGCGGTGGTGGTGACGGGGCCAGAAGATGGCCAGGTTGGGGATACTCTTCTTCGCACACGGGAGGAATTGGGAAAATTAAGGGTGTATTTGGGAAAATTAAGGGTTTAGATTTGGGGAAATTGTTTTTTTTTTAAATATAAAGTTGTAATTTTAATTTATTCTTTTTTATTTTAATGTAAAATAATAAATTATTTAATGGTAGCATTCTATGACATCAAATAACTGTCGAGGAAAGTGTTATCCGAATAATTTCGTCTTTTCCCGCCAAAAACGCAAAATTTTCCAATTTGTGACAGTTTTTTCTTCTCCCTCCCATTTTGTGAGATACACAACTGTTATAGTAGACAAATTTTGTTGTAGTGTGGCTTTACCTGGCATGAAATTTTATAATAATCGTAATAGGACAGAGAGCAAGACACTTGAGATCTAAAAATTACTTAAGTTACCTCTTTCTCCCAAAACAACAACATGCTAATTAATCAGTTTTAAACAACAGAAAAGGCAAGGACAAATGCCAAAGACAATATGGAGGGGAAAACATCATAATTTAAATCCCCATGGATTACTACAGTTCTACTCTTTTACAGATTACTGCATCTAGGGAAAATCTAGGGGAGATCAAAATATGGCCCAAATGCCTGCCTCACTATGCAATGGCTAAATCATTTAGCAAGTCAGACACTTACTCTTAGTTCTGATGGGGCTTTTCTTCTAATTAAAATTGATTTCCCAGTCTTTGGAGCCCCTCTACCAATATCATGAGAAGCTGAAGGCAAAGAACTTGGAGCAACGACTTCTGCCATGCTCAATAGAGACTGCAGCTTTAACAAAGTGAATGAGTCGCTGCATACCAGTGCCAATCACATCATCATGTCACGGGAAGATGGTAGCCGTGAAGAAAGTATTCTCTCTTTTATATGAAATCCACAATGCTGCATTTGATGAAGACAATGAAATAAATATAACACTTTGTTGTCGACGTCAGAAAATGTCAGCATCAGCGGATTGATGTAGATGATATTCCGATTGTAAAGGTTGGTGTTTGGATTTGAGAGAAGTTGAAGGAAACCAAGCTTGTTCCATAGCCCCAACCTCCGAAGTTACAATGACAGTGTCAATGCCAAAATCCCCCAAACCATCTTTCTCTTCCTTTGAATCAATGTCTCAATCATCCTTCTTATCGTCTTCCTCAGTCCTAGATCTAGAAATGTAAAAGGAAAATTGAGGGACTAGTCTTAAGATAGAGCGTTTGAGACCATGGCAAAACTTATTAGAGGGATTTGAAGTTGACGGAATCAAAAGAAAAAGAAATCGAAGAGAGGATTGAATTGAGGGAGAGGAGAGAGGATCGAACTGAGGGAGAGAGGAGAGGATCGAATTGAGGGAGAGATCTCACCGAACGTTTGAAAGAAACAAAAAGAAGCATTTGGGGGGAAGCGTACGCTTTTTTTAGGAGATCAAAATCGAATTGAGGGAGAGGATCTGAACGTCTGATGAAGCAGTAAACGTTAAACCATAAATAAAATGTTAAAAAAAAATTCTCACTTTTATGTTTTAATTTTCCGTTTTTTTTTTTTTTTTTCACTTTTTATAGCTTGTTAATAAAAATGTTATGGTTTGATGTTATTAAAGGACATGTTTGTTGTAGTGTGTATTAAGTAAATTATAGTTTGGCCTGCTTTTGCCGCAGTAAAAAAATTATATTTTATTCTTCACACTGACTAGAAAATAACGTCAAGTAATACAATTTTTTTTTATAGTAATCCTTATCAAGAATCGACCCTCTAATCTCGAGGTTAATGTTTAAAAACTTTATTATTTGAGTTATATGTTCATTGTAATCCCCATATATATGATGTGTCTAGTTATTTGTTCATTGTAATCCCCATATATATGATGTGTCTATTGTAACTATTGGTAAGAAAAAAATATATCCAAATTTTTATATCACATTATATATTATTTAAAATGGCTAACTAAGGAAAAATATATGTTGAACATAAGGCATCATCAAGCATAATTATTTCTTCCATTTAAACCTTGAAAATACATATCATAAAAACATAGAGATAATTAGGAGAGATCAGTTTATTTAGATCATATTTGAGTAGTCAAGTGAAGTTGGGGATATAGTTTTTGGTTCAGTTGTTGCAAAGGTAATCATCAAGTGTTTTGCTTGTTTGAGCTGCAATTGTGAGATATGGATGTGGTGCAGCCACATCTTCATTTGCCTTCACAAATTCTATAGACCAATTAACTGAGCTCCCATTGCTACCTTTCTCATTAATAACTTGCATTTTCATTTTGAACACTTCAAAATCTCTGAATAGATCTCCTTCAAACACCTCAAAAGCTATTGATTTGTTGGCATCGTCAAAGGCTAACCTCTCTTTAATCTCAGCTGGGCCACCTATGTATTTTGTTCCACAAAGGGGTAAGAAATTAAATCCATAAAGCTACATTGATAGTAATAACTACGTTATAGGGAAAATATATAGCAAAAAAAGTAATTTAAATCTCATTTGCAATTTTTTTATTATTCCAATTTTAAGTATGTGTATCAACAGTTGGGTATATACTTGGGTTTACATAGTTCTATAATTATTATTGGAACAATGAAAAAATAGAGTAATTAGATTCAAAGTATTAGAATATATATATAGTAACATTTTTTAAATTTTGTAAATATAAAAAAATCGGTCAAAAGTTTATCAACGATAGAAGTCCTTTATTGATAGGTCATATTGCAAATATTGGTCTATCACACCGATAAACTAGCAATGATGAAGATCTATAGCTGATAGACTTTGTTATATTGACATTTAAAAAAAAAAACAATTATATATACTAATATAATTTTGCTAGACAGCGATAAAATTTTGCTTTATCTTGTATTTTTTTTTCACTTCATCCATTCGAAAATATTCCTTAACTTAAATTCTAATTTGGAACACTTAAATAACGTCTATGTGGTTATCTAAACTTCTATCAAACATATGGTAAGAAAAATATATATCTATGAGATAAATTATTGTCTATCTTTTATAGACCGTGATAGATTAAAATTTGTGTCTATGATGAATTGTAGTCCTTTTCAGATAATGTCATGATGAACAAAATACCAAATCTGGTTGATATTTTATTTATCATGCCACTATTTTTGTTTATCAAAAATGGATTTTTATGTTTTATTATATTTGTAAATATTTTATTTTATTTGACTATATTTAAAAATAACTCATTTTATAATTCATACTTGATGTTCTTCTATGTTAGAAACAAAGTTTTATTTGAAACACTTTAGAAATTCTCGGCTTAAAATAGGAAAAGGTAATCTAGAAAAGAACCTAATTCAATTAAGCTAAGGAACCTAAAAGCTCGAATTTATGAAACTATTGGTAAATATTATTTTATGTTTCTTAATATGTTTAACATCAACTAATTATGTCCTTCATAGACCCAAAATGTTTGTTGAGTTATTTTTGTAAATGCTTAATTATAACAATGATTTTAAAGTAGGATAATTATTCTTATATATCTATCTATCTATATAGTTATTTTTACTTTTACTTTTTTTTACTTAAACACATAGTCGAGGTATTCGATTGAACAACGTACAATGAATTCAATAGTTGAATAAATTAGCATAGGTTTCCAAATATCTTCATGTAATATGCCCAATCTTTTTGGAAATATATTATTGAATAATGTACTTATCGTTATTCCAAAATGGATTTATTTAGGCCTATAGATATAAAAAAAAGTTCGCTCACTCACTATAGAATTTATTCATAGTCGTTAGGCCAAAAAAACAAAGGTCAACTGATATAAAAGTGTAGTAATAACCATGAGATCTGTCGTTTGAATCATCTACCTCAAATTGTTGTACTAAAAAAGAGATGCATATATAGCCTTTTTCTAGTGTGGCACATTTGTAAATATTTCTTTGGGATTTTCTTGACTTTCAATGGTGGTTTAGAATAGCCATGATAACCAACCCTTCTTTTATCGGTCATCATATATGACATTTTATGTCAAAGCACGAAATTTTCTTGAAGAAATATGTGTTTTTCTAAACCACTATCATATATAGTTTATCCATCATCTTTTATAAAATACCAACTGAAAATTATACCCAAAATTTTCATGATGTTAAAGACATTTTTACAATCGCACGAAAATTTTTGAAACTTCGTTCTCATGCATACTTTGTAGAACTCGATCGAACAAAAAAAAAAGGTAATATATCCTAAACTTTGATCATATCTGCATATAAATAATTGAGTCTAGAATATGTATAAAGGGCTTAAAATTGTTGTTAAAACATGAAAATTTTATTTGAAAGTTTACCAACCAAAAACAAAATAGAAAAAGAATATGGTAAATGAATATCCTCACCTATGTTATATTTTAGATGGATGACGCTGCCATGAGCGAAACCATTGCCTTCTAGAATTTTGTAGCTTGTAACAATGTGAGGAAACATTTGAATGATAGAGTCCATTTTGTTAGTGAAAAAGTCGTAGAATTTGTGACCAGAACACTTGAGCTGAACTTGCTCTGAGATCTTAGCAATCTGAGCCATTTTGAAGTATAGCTTCAAACCTTGCTCATTCTTCATGTCCATAGGTAGGTGGCCTTTATAGCTAAAATAAAGCAAGAAGGGGGTTTTTCATTGATGTGACTCTTTATTCTGTCTTTTTTCAAATATAAATGTTTTCAAGTGGGGAATTCTTTTCAATATGTGTTGTGAGAATTGTGGAAAAAGCAGTACTTCTCAATGTGTTTCTCTTCGAAGTTGGAATCTCATTAGTGAACTTAATTAGGTTTCTTATTAGGAGATTGTGTTAATTGCAAGAGAGAAAAATCGAAGCAACTTTTTTTACAACAAATGTGGAGTAGGCGAATTAATTAAACAATTTGTCAATAAGGAGGAAGTTTGAACAATATTGGAGTTCAATAATAATATACGTGAAGTTGATGAAAGATTTGAATCTGTGACCACCTGCAGACTTTGAGAGTATAATTATATTCCTAATAAATGAGTTGAGTTGTGTTATTGTTTGTCTTCAAATTTACCTTCCTCAACAATTATTATTAAAGTAAAGTAGAATATTGTGATAATGTAATGCATCAAATTTTTGACGTCTTCGTTCCTTAATAATTCCATTTATTTTTTTATTAGCTTTGAAAACTGTCTTTATAGTCACAGTATGTTAATTGTGCAGTTTATGCACAAATATATGAGAAGAAAAAGCATTTAATTTTAAATTTCAAGAGAAAAACATTATTTTAGATTTTTTTTTTTTTAATGTTGTTAAAACTTGACTACAAAAAATGTGTCATCTTAGCCACTCTAATTTGACCCATTTATGATATTTAATGTGCTTAACTAAACGTTTATATTGGTAGGAACACCTAAGGTAATACAAACATTATAAAACATTATTCGTCCGGGTTTAATTTGGAGCAATTAGAAGCTAAAAAGGACACTCGAGGCTTCAAATAGGAGAGAAAACATCACATTTGACCTTAGGTAAGAGCGTTGTGGCGCTTCACGGTGCCGTGGCTCTCGGTGCTCTTTACATAATGCTGTAAAATGTGGTAACATTGCGGCACGTCGGACGGTTAGAAATCTACAACATCATTTTCAAGTTATATCTTTCAATCTGAACATTAGATTTTAATTAGTTTTGCTTTCATCCATTCTCTGTAATCAAGCAAAAACGATGCAAGTCTCTATCTTATCTTCCATTATGACAAGGTAAAATCTTTGTTTTTTCAAGTTTAGAGGATTTTGGAGAAATCTATTATATTTTTTTTGAGGTATTTTGATAGTATGATTGAGATTTTTTATCTATGGGTTTTCCTCTAGCTCTATTGATTATTATGAATTACATTTTTTTTTTGTTATTGAGTGACCGTAAATGCTTGATTATGCTATTCCATTGCTTTAGATTAATGTATAATATGGTGGCATAGAATTGTATGTTAATCTCCAAGAATAAATAGACTAGGTTGGCATGTGATTTGCAGTCGACAACAAAAAGCATTGTTCTATTGACCAGTGGCGGATCAAGAAAATTTATTGACAGGGGACTTCGAGTTGTAACTTAGAGAAAAAATAAAAATCTAGAAAAAAAAACTACACAAGGAAGACTTAAACTTTGGTTGAAAGGGAGGCTAACAAGCATAATTACCACTAAACTGTCTACAAATATTAAACATTGATTGATTTTGTTTATACATATTATATAAAGACAATAAAGTTGATGAGGGCTCAGCCCCTTAGGCCTATACTAAATCTGCCAGTGCTATTGACCTAAGGAAAACCATATTAAATTTCTAATTAAGCGCCTTTTCCTACTAGAAATTTATCCTAGTGTAGTGTAATTTGTAAAAGGTAATGCAGTTAGTTAAATTGATTAGAATGTTTCTCATTATCTAATATATTAAATTGGCTAATTTAATGTTTAGGACTGTTAGTTAGATTTTTCTAATCATTTGAGCTAGACGTAGGTAAGGAGTTAAGTCAAGGTTTGATAATTCGATGATCAAGATTTTATTGGATGATTCTATTCCTTTAAGCGAACAATATGATCAATTACATTTTTCTTGCAGTTTTCTGCACAGCATTTGAATCTCAAATAACGTCAAACTCCCACATTTATCACTTTACCTAAATAAATTTATCACTTTACCTAAATAATTAACTTTGAGAAACTATTCTTTGTGCTTCCTCGCAGATCGATCCAATCTTGCCATTGTATTTACTTAGTAGTATGGGTAATATTGATCTTTTTAATATAAATTTTATTTGATTGGTCATTTACAGAGGACAGTAAAAGGTAAATTAATATTAGACATAGATTTTGAAAATATTTGTAGATAGTTGAAAGTAAAATAATTTTTAAAAAAAATTATAAGCGAAAGTATATATTAGAGATGATTTTAATATAATAAGGTTGAACCAAAATAATTACAAAATATAGTAAAATTTAATATTTTGTCGTACAGAGATATTAAACGATTTCTATCGGTGTTTATTCGTAACATTGATAGACACTGGTAGAAGTCTATCAGTATTTATTATTGATAAATTAAAAAATTTTGCTACATATATTTTTAAACATTTTCAAGAATTTTGTTATTTGATACAATTTTTCTATATATTATTATTATTATTATTATTACTATTATTATTCTTATTATTATTAGATAACGTGTTTAGTAATAGTGGAAATGATGCAACCGTACAATTTTATGAGTATCAGTGGTTATTGTTTGAAAATGCCTTTTTTCTTGGATTATCTTTTTAGTTTTTAAAGTGCTTTTTCTCTTGTCTTTTAGGAATGCATTAGGGGCAGACTTGTTAGTTTTTTGGACAATTTGGTTTTTATTCTTTGACATAATTGGTAGGAAAATGAGAATCTTAGTGTTAATTGTGTGCGAGTTTTTGAGAGTTATAAAATGAGGTTTTAAATTGTATTTGTGATATGGGAGAATATAATGGACCTAAAATCTTGCTCTTTTTTTCTTTTTCTTTTGTTTTTATGATGTTGGCGGAATATTTAGTTGATGTTGGCGGAATATCTCGTGTCTATCATTTTTTCTCGTTGAACTGACATTAGTGGACGACTTTTATGTACTAATTTCCATTGCATAAACTTGAGTGTTGTTTAAACGCTTTCAAGATTGAATCCAATTTGGAGTTGAATTGTTATTTGATAAGTTGATTATTTCATTTTTGTTATTTTATTTTCTTGTTATAATTTTCATAAAAAGAAAAACAAACAAAAAATTTTACATAACAGATTATAACTGAACAAATTGGTGGAATGCACAAAAATAAGTGCTTGGTGGAATTTATATCCTAAAATTTGTAGTTTCTAGTTTAAAGTTATATTATATTCAATAAAGTGGTTATTGAGGATTTATTATTGAAAATTGAAAACTATAATATTGAATTCAATAAACTAAGGTCCCGAGACTATCTAAGATAGACTTGAACTTTATGTAGAGACATAAACGTAGATCAAGTTTGAGTATATAGCTTAAATGGTCTTTAGTATATGAATAAGATTGGACACCTTATTTTGGGACACTTTATTGATGTGACTCGCTTTGTAGTTAGTACAACGATGTAATCCTGGATTGTTCATGTGGAGAAATGGAACTGGTGGTATCCTATGTAAAGAGTTTACGTAAGACTGAAAGAATGAAATAGTCACTTTTACGTTATAACATTGATGACTGTATAAGACTGACTATTTCAATTATTGATGACCTGGGTTAACTTAATCTTAATCCTGAGCTAACTATGAACTTTTGTTCACACGAAATAATCCTTAGATTTGCATAGGTGAGAGCAGTTCAACCACCATTAGCGACTAGGCCTCCCATTTCAGGGGTAAGACCAGGTGGATAATGCTGTGACGACCCAGACTTTTCGGACTGACCGTCTAAGTCGTCAATTTGACACAAAACCGTTTGTTGACGAAAGACATAGTAACTTTAATTGAAACCATATGAAATCGAAGAAAACATTTAATCGGGCCCTATTTCAAAATATGAACTTTTAAAGTACTGTTTACAAAACTTTAACTATTTGTAAATTCAGTTCAACAAAACGTTTAAAAAAAAAAAATCGTCAGCGGAAGCAGTTTAAAGGACAATCTTCTATGGCCATTCACGAGTCCTTCTTGTCCCTCGTCGGTCTGCCCCTCGTGTTACCTTTGCCTGAAAAGTTAAACATAAAAAGGGGTGAGTATTAATATACTCAGTAAGGGACCCACTACTGATCCCGTTCGGGGAAAAATAAATTATTAGTATCCTATGGTGTACCCTGCACAGTCACAGTCTAGTGCTCCCGAAGGATGCACATATCAGTCTAGTGCTCCCGA
>CM046888.1:12232215-12328312 GCA_025688845.1 Cucumis hystrix | reverse complement strand
CCGAAGGATGCACATATCAGTCTAGTGCTCCCGAAGGATGCACATATAGGGGATAATCCCGAAGGACACCCGCAGGGTAACTATCCACTAGGAAAACTAATAATTTATCCCCTCAGTCCATTCTATACTTCTTAACAGTCAATTTACAACTCAATCAAACGTCCTCATCACGTGAACTTTCCCCTTAACCTCAAACAACCATTTTTTATTCCAATTTAACCCCAAGGACAGTCGACACATATCGCTACATCAGTCAGCCACATAAATAGCCCAGCAATCACGACATACGTTAGATAACAAGTTCGCATCAATCCAAACATTTATATAAAATCGTATTCAGTCAACACAATATACATTAACCTTCAGTCCACACCCAAACACGTAACATAAACATCATCCAAATTCAGTCAGCACAATATACATTAACTTCCAGTCCACATTCAAACATACACCTCATGATTGTTATTCCTCCTCAGTATATCAGTACAAATCATACAGCCAATACATCCAAATAATATTTATTGAGTCCAGTAGAAAGTCCCTTACCTTGGCGTTACTCTAGTCCCTTGACTGAATCCTACGTTTGCCAACAACTCAATGTCACGAAACGAGTCCCAAATTAACAATTGTTCGTTGTGAACCCAACGACTTCAAGCGTTACCCTCAACCTAAGATTGAACATCCAAGCAGTCAATTTAACAACATCCACAAATCGAATTTTTTTAATGGAAATCCCCAAATTCATCAATTTCATCCTTACCAATGAAGTTTCCAACATGGACGTTGGATCCGCGTCTGGATGGAGGACGCGCGGGGAGTCACGGCGGCGCGTGGAAACACGGCGGCGGCGCGTGAAGTCACGGCGGCGCGTGGAAACACGGCGGCGGCACGTGGAGTCACGGCGGTGGCGCGTGGAGACGCGGTGGCGGCGAGTGGAGACGCCGGGAGGTAGATCTGAGCAGGGGGAGGGGTTCGGCGTTTCGGCTGGGCTCGGTTGGACGGAAACGGAAAGAAAAGGGGCGCGCGGTGGTGGTCTCACGGACGGAACCCGACGGCCACGGGTTTGGCTGCGGCTGCGGACGGTTGACGAAGCGTTGCTGCGGCGCGAGTAAAACAGATCTGGGCTTCGGCGTGCGGCTGGGATGGACGGCAACGTGCGGCAGACAGCAGGACGCGAAGATCTGGCGGCTGGGTTTCGCGGCTGCGTGCGGTGAAGCTTCGCGAACGGCGCGGCGCGACAGCTGCGGCTACTTGGCTTCACCGGACGGAAGAAAAGGAGAAGAGGAGGTGATGGCGGCCGGCGTGAAGTTAGGGCACACAGAAGGAAGAAGAAAAGAGAAAAGAAAAAAAATGGAGGAGAGGGGGGGGGCCTGCACGCGGGGAAGAAGAAGGGAAAAAGAGAAAAGAAAGAAAAAAGAAAAGAAAAAGAAAAGGAAAAAAATAATTATTTAATTTTAATAATAAAATAATATTATTTTATTATTAACCCTTTTTTTTTTTTTTTTTTTTTTTCCAAGGCGTTACAGGATAATGGTGATTGCATTCTCTCAAAATATTGTATTGAATGCGAGATGGGGCACACAATTGGTTACCATCCATCTCATCCCTTTCTAAATAAGTTCGTTAATTTTTCATTTAAGGTTCTATATCTGCGATTTCACTATGCGAGGAGACAAGGTTATATGGTGAAAGGTGCTAACTATGCCTCTAGGCTAGGATCATGTAATAAAACATACACATCCTACCTATGTGCTACTGCTTCTACTGAGTTTGTGTTGAGTACAAGTTTTTCTCTCAGCTCCCAAGTGTAAGTGAAGCCAGAGGTTTCCTAGGTAAGCCAGGGTCGAACATAGAGAATTTCGTATCAATCTTAGCTATAACACCTACTTCCAATTTTACATAGTATAAAATCTACACGGTATAATTATAAATGTAAGAACCCAACTTTTTAATTAAACTAAGTTAAGTTTGTTACTTTAAAGTTCAACCCAAAACAAATCGGTAATGAAAAACAGGTGAGATGAGGTTAAGTGCCCTTTAGCTATATCACAAGTATTTAACCATAGGAATAACTAGAGTACACGGAAGACAAATAACACAATGCACTTTGGTAACCCAGTTCGGCAAATAAGACCTACATTTGTGGAGCTTCTTTGCTCAGATAAGAAATATTATTGAGATTCAAAAGTTTGTAACTTAACCCTAAAGTTACATTAACAAGTTATCACCATAACTTAACCGTATAAACTCAGGTTCCCCTGACGGTAAACTTGAATCTCCTCGAAGACGAATTTAGGCTCCCCCTGAATTCATTGACCGTAGTACAATTATCTCAGACTTCATTCATATTGATTATCAATTGATACTCTATCAAATCCTTTAACGATATTCAATAATCTATCATAATGCAGAAGGTAACCGGTTTACTTTCTTACAAATTCTTCAACAAAAATATAAATTGTTGAACATCGATGTAAAGAATAATTTTATGTTCACAGAACTTCTTCTTTTTAAAGAGCCAAAAAAGAAGAACTTACAATAAAATATTCCTAAATATGAGGAATATATTCTTCTTTAAAGGAGATATTTAAGGAAGATCTTTTGACTCTTTATTGAAAGATATTGATAAATGATCCTAAACATAAGGAAGATATTTCACCTTTCTTTAAATAAAAATAAAACTAATTTCATATTTGTCAAAAAATGTAACAGGTAAGACACAAAAGATTATAAAAAATTTGTTTAAAAAATAAACATCAAAGAAAATTTTAATTCGGGTCCTACTTCGAATAAGATAAAAATACAAAAACATTTGTGTTTTAAGACACAACACAACATACAGTAGTTTTAAACATGAAACTCATTTCAATAATCAAAACCTAAAAATAATAAAAACGTTAAGTGGGAGCATTTTGAAAGATTTCCTTATGGCGTTCTCGAATCCTTCTTGTCCCTCTCCGATCTACCTTTCGTATTACCTTTGCGTAAAAAAGTTAAACACGAAAAGGGTGAGTACAAGAATATACCCAGTGAGAAACCCACTACTGGCCCTGTTAGAGGTAAAACTATTAACTTCCTATTAGGAGGTACCATTCATTATAAAAGTCTTGTGATCCCGTAGGATACACATCATTCAGTCTAGTGATTTTGAAGAATGCACTTATCAGTCTAGTGATCCCGAAAGATGCACGATATGTGGTGATTCGTACGACACCGTGTTTGCATGGTACACTACCCCATAGCTAAAGCTAACAGTATCCCCTTAGTCTAGATAATCTCAATCCAGTCTAAACAGTCCAATACAGTCAACTCAAAAATATATTCCCACCTATTTACAATATTTTAGTTCAACACATAAGCAGTCAAATTAATCATACTAGTACGTATTCAATCATCAGTGTAGCGAGTCATCAATACATCCAAACTTATGCATAACCAGTCAAGATAGACAAGATATGAAAGTTCACACTATGCATAATCAGTCAAATTGTCTCATACGATACATCACATTTTAATTTGGGGTCCGGTAGTAGAAATCTCTCATGCAATCGGTATCACATATGATTGAGAGAGATCCTAAGAACATGAAAGTAAGGTTAAGAAAGACTTAAAAGAAGTAAGAACTTACTACCTATACGAACAAGATTCACTTCCCTTTTCGGTGGCTCAACCATAGAAACTCCAAAGTTAAGCATGCTTAGCTTGCAACAATTCTGTATTGAGTGACCTCTTGGAAATTTTCCTAAGATGCATGTGAGTGGCGACAAAGCATGCTGAAAGGACTGAAGTTTCTTTATCGGGAGAACTTTCACTCTAATAAGCCTTTAGCACAAGTGAGGATGGTGTTGCCGGATCGCAGGAGTTGCATGAAAATATCGGGAGATCCAAATTCCAAATCCTAGTACGAATCTTAGGCCTGAGATTTACAATAAATGTATGCTACTTCTACTATTTACACTAAGGGGGTTTTGTAGAAGGTGGAATGGAATGGAAGGATTATGGAATGCAAACTAACTTGCATTAATGAAAGAGTGTAGGAAAGTCTACGTGTTGTACGCGATAATGCCTTAATGCGATATAGATCATTTAACCATCTTCTAATTAAGGTGAGCAACCTCTTGACTCTTAAACACCACACTTGTTTGCCTTTTGGGACACAAATGATGAAAATATGCTACGCGATATATATATTTAGGTTTATTTAATTATAAGCATCAAATTTCCACTCTAATTAAGGCGAGCAACCTTTTGATGCTTAAACACCACCCTTGTTGTCCTTTCAGGACACAAATGATAGAGGCAAAATGCCAGAATGAAGTTTGCTCCAAACTCCTTTTCGTGCTTGTTTAGTGAGGTTTTTGTTACTTATTCTCTCAAGTAGTTGGCGACCAGTGCTTGACTCCTTCTCTTGAAGAGAATTAGACATTTGGATTGAGCTCAAACTAAACACGATGAGTCTTATAAATTAAAAAAAAAATCCCTTATCAAGTACATAACACATGGACTTAAACTAGTTATAACACTTCAACAAGATTGTGAATAGCAAAGGGATGAGAGAATGACAGTAATAATAAATACGGATTATATTGATTAATGTAGGTGATGTACTGTACTGTGTTGGTTTTATATTTCCCTGCTATAATGTTTTATAAATTTTCTTGATATTTTAGTTGACTATTGGGTTTAGTATAAAAACCCCTAGTTTGTCATTTAAAAAAACATTAGAAATATTCCAAGAAAAAAGGACTTTAGTCTCTTTACGTGATCTGTCCAAGGATCGGACACACATCAACTTGGTATCAGAGCCTCACCGATGAAGGGAGCTATGACCGGCAAGAACACCTCCGACAAGGGAAAGGAGGTAGTGCCGACAGAAGAAGATATCCCATCTCCACGCACGGCGACTGCCCGTTTGATGGTTCTTAAAGAAAGCATGGCAGAAATATTCGAACAAATGGGAATTCTTGAAGCTACTGTGGAGAGACTTGCTCACCGGCTTGAAGAGGCGTTGACTATCCTTTCCCAACAGTAAGAGATTGGAAACGACAACCACCAAGTACTCCGGCGGATTGCCGATCGAAATCCCGACCAATCAGATCGCAAAAACCGTCGCAACACATCAGAATCATCCGAAGACAGCCAAGCCCCTCTTAGAAACCATCGACTGCAAGAACCCATTATGGGTCTTCAAGATTCGAAAGCCTCTAATGAAGAAGAAGACTTCCAGCCACGCGAAGGAGAAGGGAGAGAAGGCCGACGACAGAGTGAGACATCAAATTTCACAACCCAGTTTTCAGAAGGGGTCAAAATATAGGGGAAGACTTTTTTGAAGCTAGATTAGGCCTGCCCGATACAGAGGAGATCGAATGAAAGTTATGATAATGGTTGTTTTTATCTCATCTACCATTGAACAAGACTCTTAAAAGTTTAGGGTTCATAAGAATAGATTGTTCAGTCGATGGGATGAAAGACAAATTGGCTATGAGTTAAAAATTAAAATTTCAAAAATAAATTAAGATCTAATATGAAAACTAATTTTAATTTCTAAATTATTAAGGGTTGAGATTATGCCAATAACAAACAATAATATAGTTATTTTGAGATTAAAAAAATTGAATAAAGTTGTTAACATCTTCAATCAAATGGTTAAATCTCGAGATATTACGAAGAGGTTATGATAGAAATTGCTATATCTCTAATACGTCGAAATTAATTACAAACTCATAAATGCATAACACATATTAATTACACTAGCGAGACTTCTGATAAGAGCGTAAATATTGAAATAATTACAGTCCGCGAATATGGGTATTTTGGTATTTTGTAAAAAGCATGCATGTGCCAAACATGTATTTTATTCAAAGTAAAAAAATAATAAGTTTTTCGTTTCTCAACATGATCTCTGAAAATATTGTTATATCTCTTATTACCCCTTTTAAATTTGGACAAAAATATTTTGCGCTGAAGACTTATAGGTGTAGGGTTTCCAATAATTTTGTATGTGTTGGATTCCATTTTTGCTTTATTTGCAAATAAATTTAAGTTATGTTATTCTTATAATTAACTTGAGCTAATTTGTTACGTGTGCATTCTAACCCTTAGGTAAATCATCAAGAAAGGATTATATTAATTTTACTTTTTTACACCTATATTTTCAATTATTATTTATTTACATCAACCATTTTTAACGTCGTTATTTCCCTTTATATAGCTTTTTTTTCTTGTTTTGATTTTTTTGTTTCAGACTTATTTTCAAATAAGGTAATGTGAACTAAATTATTTACAAATATCACAAAATTTCTCTGTCTAGCTATTATTAGTTATCTTTGATAGATAGTGAAACTTTGATATATTTATAAATATTTTTACTATTTTTGACATTTTAAAAAATTACTTAAACACAATATATTAACACAAGGTTTTAATCATCAATGAACAAGTATAAGTGAGAAATTCAAACTTTAATTTTAATCATCTCTCAGCTGAAGTCATGTTTAAGATATGCTTAATTTGACTTGTAGTAATACATATTTTAGGTGTCATGTTTATGAGTCAACGATCTATATGTTGGAATTTATGTCCTAAAACTCGTAGTTTGTAATCATATTCTATTCAATAAAGTCATTATTGAGAAATTTAATACTATAATCTTAAATCCAATAAACTAAAGTTTCGAAGCTTTTTTCTAAGTAAACTTGAACTTTATGTAAAGGCATAAACGTGGATCAAGTTCAAATAGATAGCCTAAATAGTCTATAGTATATGAATAAAGGTTGGACGCTTTACTCAGAGAAAATATGGAAACGAGGTGATCCTGAATAGTTCATGTAGAGACATGAAAGTGGGGGCATCCTATGTAAAGTGTTTACATAAGACTGAACCATGAAATAGTTACTTTTACATTATAACGTCGTTTACTGTTTAAAATTTACTATCTCGGTTATTGATGACCTAGGTAACTTAATCTTAATCCTAAGCTAACTATGAACTCCTATTCACACGAGATTATCCTTAGATCTGCATAGGTGAGGGTAGCTCTTCAGCACTGGCTCAATAAGCCTTCCATTTCAGGGGTAAGACCAAATGAATAGCTTGAGACATAGCATGCAAGACAGAACTCACTCCTACCTGCTTTAGGGTTAGTAGATAGGTTGTTCTCTCTTAAGACTAAACCCAAGTCTTAAACAAGGGGCCCCACTCTCTCATTGGCCCAAGAGGGATTCAGTTTATAGATTAGACCTTAAACCAATTGTTTAATAGTGGATTAGTAGGACTTAAACATAAAGATGTAGTCTCAGGAGTAAAACGATATTTTTACCCAATCGAGGTTATGAACAACTTGTGAAAGATTAACTTACTGATCATGGTTATACCAAATGGACACAAATATATCTATATTAAGGGGAGTGCATTGGTATCCATTTCCTTTTTCTCAATTCTTTTTATTGGTTTCCTTTACCTCTTTTCAATTCTTTTTCTATTTCATTTTCGTTTTCCAGTTTCCTAATGTAATTTTCTTTTTCTTCCTCTTATTTCCATCGTCTTCCCAAAATAACCACTCTCCACGTGGTTTCCTTTTTCTTCCTCTTATTTCCATCGTCTTTCCCAAATAACCATCCTCTTCCACTTCCTCTCATCGTCTTCACTGTCTTCCTCTTTGCCTCTCATCGTCTTCATCTACACGACGCCTTCCTCTTCGCTAGATCTGGGTTTTCCTCTTCCGCTTTGGGTGAATTGTGTTTTCGTTGTGGGTTTTTCGTCAAATTTGTAGGTTTTTGCAAGATTTTTGTTTTAGCCGTGAGTTTTTGTCTTTCTCTTTGCCATGGGTTTCGGTCCTCCTCTTCTTCGTGGATTTTCGTCTTCCTCTCGTTAACTCTATCCTTCAGTTCTCAATGTTCATCTCGTTCTCCATAAGATTACAAGAAGACCTTCCTATATAGGTTTGATAATTTTATTTTTTTATGTTTAATGGAGGACATATATTTTTGGTTGATGTTTAATTGAATTAAATACAAATAAAATAAAAAATAAATCTCAAATAAAATCAAGAAATAAGAAGCAGTTATCAAACGCATTTTCTGTTTCTATTTCTTTTTTCCAAGAAACAAGAAACAAGAAACAGAAACAGTTATCAAACACATTCCTATTTCTTGTTGTAAAAAAAGAAGGACAGAAAACTAGGAACAGGAAATAAGCAATAAGAAATAACCAAACATACCCTTAGGTTCCCCTGCTAGCTCATATGGAATAGACTTAGAACAGTATGATGGAAGGTGTCAAGTTGTTTGATTTAGTAGAGGAGAGAGAAACTAACAAGTATATGTGATATAACCGTTTGATTTCATATTTAGATATAGAGCTTTATGTTTGAATGAGATTTAAATATTAAAGATATGAATGCGGATTCATACTCGAAAGCTGGAAATGGATGGAAATAATCAAAGTTATAAAAGGTCAAAATGTTGACATTTTGTCTTTGAAAAGTCAAACTTTGTGTAAAGCCCGAGATTAGGAGGGAGACATGAATGAACCGGTATCACATCTGAATAAGAGGGATCCTGAGAACATGAAAGTAATGTTAAGAAAAACTTAAAAGAATTAAAAGTTAATACCTATACCAACAAGGTGCACCTTCCTTTTCGGTAACTCGATCATAGGAACTCCAAAGTTAAACGTGCTTAGTTTGGGGTGATTCTATGTTGGGTGACCTCCTAGAATTTTCCTAGGATGCATGTGAGTGAGGACAAAGCATGCTGAAAGGACTCGTGCTTGTTTGTGGGGAGAACTTTCACTCTAATAAACTTTTAAGTATAGTAAGGATAATGCTGTCAGGTCACAAAGGTACAGAGACTTATTGTTTGAAGTAATTGGGACAACGACAGTCTGCCCCTCAGACCTAGACAACTTCTGTTCAGGCACCGACTGCAGGTGTTCAGATTCCAGCTATAAGAGTTCAGACCCCAGTTGTAGACCAGAAGGTGCAGTGTGTCGTGTACTTACTGATTGACAGATGCGGAGGCTGGTGGGAGTCCACATAGAGGATGCTGGGTGGAGATATAGGTCAGATTACATTGGAGCAGTTCCAGGAGAACTTTTATGTCAAATTCTTCTCTGCCACAGTGAGAAAGGCCAAGTGTCAAGAATTCCGAAAGTTGGAGCAAGGCAACATGATCGTGGAAGAGTATGATCAGGAGTTCGATGTGTTATCTCGGTTTGCACCTGACTTAGTGAGAACCGAGGCTGAGAGAGCTGACAAGTTTGCCAGAGGTCTCAAGTCAGAGATTCAGGGGTTCGTTCGCGTCCTTAGACCTATCACCCAGGCTGATGCGCTACGCATGACAGTAGACTTGAGTTTGCATGAGAGGACGAAGTTGGCCAAGGTTGTAGAGAAGGGGCCAACTTTAGGGCAAAAACGGAATGCTAAGCAGCAACCTATAGCGGCACCACAGAGGAATTTAAGATCAGGTGGTTTGTTCCAACGGCACCAACAGCAAGCTGCTCAGGCAAGCCAAACTTTGAGACAATTACCCATGTGTCCTAATTGTGGAAGACCTTACACATGTCGTTGCCTAGCAGGAAGTGGAGTATGTTACAAGTGCAGGCAACTTGGGCATTTAGCTGATAAGTGCCCTCAGAAATCATTCGGAGCTGTTTCGAACCAGACTTCCACAACCCATCAGGGGAGGGTTTTTTCCACTAATAGGTAGGAGGCCGAGAGAGCTGACACAGTGATGACAGGTACGCTCCCAATCTTGGGACATCTTGCTTTAATATTGTTTGACTCGAGGTCCTCTCATTCTTTTATATCCTCGGTGTTTGTTTAGCATATGAGTTTAGAGGTAGAACCTTTGAGTCACATGTTGTCTGTCTCTACTCCATCTGGAGAAATTATGTTGTCAAGAGAGAAGATAAAAACATGTCAAATAGAAATAGCAGAGCATGTTTTAGATGTAACCTTATTAGTATTAGAGATGCGAGATTTTGATGTAATATTAGGCATGGATTGGTTATCTGCTAACCATGCAAGCATAGATTGTTCCCGTAAGGAGGTAGTTTTTAACCCTCCTAAGGCAACTAGTTTCAAGTATAAGGGAGTAGGGACTATGGTCCTACCCAAAGTTATTTCTGCCGTGAAGGCCAATAAGCTGCTTAACCAGGGTACCTGGAGTATTTTAGCTAATCCTTATCATCTGAGCCAGTGATAAGGGAATACCCTGATGTTTTTTCAAAAGAGCTTCCAGGACTCCCGCCTCACAGAGAGATCAATTTTGTCATAGAGCTGGAACCAAGCACTGGTCCTATATCGATAGCCCCGTACAGAATGGCTCCAGCCAAACTGAAGGAGCTGAAGGTTCAATTACAAGAATTTTTGGACAAAGGCTTTATTCAACCTAGTGTGTCAACTTGGGGAGCACTAGTGTTATTTGTAAAGAAGAAAGATGGGTCGATGCACCTTTGCATTGACTATAAGGAGCTCAACAAGGTGACAGTCAAGAACAGATATCTGTTGTCCAGAATTGATGACCTATTTGATCAGCTACAGGGTGTCACTATGTTCTCTAAGATTGATTTACGTTCAGGGTATCACCAGTTAAGGATTAGAGAGAGTGATATTCCCAAGACTGCTTTTCGTTCCCGTTATTTTATTGTGATGTCGTTTGGTTTCACAAATGCTCCTACTGCATTTATGGAGTTAATGAACAGGGTGTTTAAGGATTTCTTAGAAACTTTTGTGATAGTTTTTATTGACGATATCTTGGTTTACTCCAAGACAGAGGCTGAGCACGAGGAGCATTTGAATAAGGTGTTAGAGACTCTTCGAGCCTATAGGCTATATGCCAAGTTTTCCAAGTGTGAGTTCTGGCTGAAGCAGGTGTTGTTCCTTGGTCATGTAGTTTCCAGTGAGGGAGTTTATGTGGACCCAGCGAAGATTGAAGCCGTTACCAGTTGGCCTTGACCTTCTACAGTCAGTGAAGTTCGAAATTTTGTGGACTTAACAGGTTATTACAGAAGGTTCGTGGAAGGTTTCTCTCGTATAGCTAGTCCTCTGACCCAGCTGACCAGGAAGTGGACTCCTTTTGTTTGGAGCCCAGAATGTGAGTGCAGTTTCCAGAACCTTAAGCAGAAACTTGTCACTACACCAGTCCTTACAGTGCCAGATGGATCTGGGAGTTATGTGATTTACAGCGATGCCTCTAAAAAGGGACTTGGTTTCGTATTGATGCAGCAAGGTAAGATGGTTGCTTATGCTTCCCGACAACTAAAGAGTTATGAGCAAAACTACCCTACACATGATTTAGAGTTGGCAGCAGTACTTTTTGCATTAAAGATTTGGAGGCACTATTTATACGGTGAGAAGATTCAGATCTTCATTGACCATAAGAGCTTGAAGTACTTCTTCACTTAGAAGGAGTTGAATATGAGGCAACGAAGATGGATAGAATTGGTCAAGGATTATGACTGTAAGATTTTATATCACCCAGGTAAGGCGAATGTGGTAGCTGATGCTCTTAGTAGGAAGGTATCACATTCTGCAACACTCATTACTAGGAAGGCTCATTTGCATAGAGATCGAGAGAGAGCTGAGATTGCAGTTTCAGTAAGGGAAGTTACCTTGCAGTTAGCTCAGTTGTCAGTACAGCCAACTTTGAGACAGAGAATTATTATTGCCCAGCTCACTGACCCTTATTTGGTGGATAAGTGCCGCTTAGCAGAAGTAGGACAAGCTGAGGAGTTTTCTATATCCACTGATGAGGGACTCATGTTTGAGAAACGATTATGTGTGTCAGCAGACAGTGCAGTTAAGACTGAGTTATTGATCGAGGCCCATAGTTCTCCATTTTCTATGCATCCAGGCAGTACAAAGATGTACCAGGATTTGAAGCGAGTTTACTGGTGGAGAAATATGAGGAGAGATGTGGTAGACTTTGTCAATAAATGTCTGGTATGCCAGCAGGTGAAGGCACCAAGACAGAAACCAGCAGGTTTGTTGCAACCCTTGGGTGTGCCAGAGTGGAAGTGGGAGAATGTATCTATGGACTTCATTTCCAGATTGCCTAGGACCTTGAAGGGCTATACAGTGATATGGATTGTTGTTGACAGGCTCACGAAGTCAGCACATTTTGTTCCAGGGAAGTCACTTATACTGCCAGTAAGTGGGTACAACTGTATATGACTGAAGTAGTGAGGCTACATGGGGTGCCAGTATCCATAGTTTCCAACAGAGATGTCCGTTTTACTTCCAAGTTCTGGAAAGGACTTCAGGCTGCCATGCACACAAGATTGAACTTCAGTACAACTTTTCACCCTCAGACAGATGGTATCAGAGCGGAACCTCTCCCAGTAAGATGTGGTTCAGGGACGAACCAAATGGAAACTCTGAGATTAGGAAGGAGACATGAATGAACCGATATCACATCTGAATGAGAGGGATCCTGAGGACATGAACGTAATGTTAAGAAAGACTTAAAAGAATTAAAAATTAATACCTATACCAACAAGGTGCACCTTCCTTTTCGGTGGCTCAATCATAAGAACTCTAAAGTTAAGTGTGCTTAGCTTGGGGAAATTCTATATTGGGTGACCTTCTGAAAATTTTCCTAAGATGCATGTGAGTGAGAACAAAGCATCCTGAAAAGACTCGTGCTGGTTTGTGGCATTTCATCCAATGGGACCCACAAACCAATTAGGGTAAAATTTCAATCCACCCTTAAAAGCTCAATTCCATTTCAAGCTCTTGGGATTTGCTTAGCAAAAATTCTTAAACTTCTTTTTTTCTCTTTTTTTCGTGGAAAATACTTAAGGAGGTACAAAAGAAGCTAAAGGGAGAGAGAGAGTGTATCTATTGATGATGCAAAGAAATCAATAACTTTCGAGTGCGTTCAAGGAGATCTATTTAGAGATTTTGATGGGTTGAAATTTAGATATATGTTTGAGAACCCATTTTATTAAACAAAATAGAATTTAATTTCTTTCAGCTTCTCTTTTTCATTTTCAACTATCTACATAATTTTAAAAAGAAATTTTTTGTTTGAAAAAACAAAAACCAGTAAACAAATGGATTACAATAAATAATTCTTAAGTGATTGAGAATGGTAGCAATTGGGGCTCAGTTAATTGGTCTGAATAATTAATTTGTGAAGGCAAATAAAGGAGTGGCTAACACCACATGACTATCTCCCATGTGTAGGTAAAGTTAGCAAAGCCCATGATGATTAATTACCTTTGGAACAATTGAACTAATAAAAACCATCCAACTTGGGCTTTGCTATTACAATACAATCTAATTTAAATTCTATCCTTATCACTATTATTATTCTTGTTTTCATATGTGTACTTTGATGCTTAATTGGAAGAAATTAATAATAATAATTGTGATGGTGCGTTATTCTACTTTGTTTTCCTTTTTTAAACATTAATTTAGTTTATTAGAATAAAATATGATCTAGAATAATTAGGTACATCGACTGTCATTTAAAATAATACAAATATATAATTTAATTCCTATAACCGGAAGAGTCCTTCTAAAATTAAAAAAAAAAAAAAAAAACTATTAAAAATATTTATAAAATATAGAATTATATCAATATCTATCAAAATTACCAATAGATATTTATCAAAGTCACTGATAGATACTAATAGAATTTTGTTAGTAATGGGATCATTTGACATTTTGTAAATATTTTGATTTATTTTGCTATTTTTGAAAAATGCCCTTCAAAATACATATTGGTTAGAATTAAATATTATTTTGATCTTTGTAATTTTGTAATTGATCTAATTTTATTTTTTAAATGATAGATACGTCAGTAGTATATCCGGACATCTCTACTAGGTGGACACTCATTATCATCATTATTCCACTTCATTAATTAGTATCAAGATAAAGAGTACAGGAAGCCAGAAAAAAATTGGTCTAATTTTAGTCTTATACTTCCAAATTAACATGTAATTTTCACCTAATGTATTTTGAAATTAAAAAAATAATGAAATCTTAAGTTTAGTCGCTGAAAACTTTTATTGTTTTGTTGATGTTTTTTAACACACTTCTTGATATTTATTAGCATCTTCACTCTAAATTTCGAAGACACATTCATATATATTTTTTAAAGGAATACATTGCGTTTAGTACGATATCCACTAGGTGAACGACACATTTTTAGCATCTCCATCTACTCTCATTCAAGACTAATTATAAAACACAAATGAGAGGTACAAAATATTTGAGTTCTTAGCAAAATATCAAGAAATACAAATAATACAAATTTGCCGAAGACATCAAATTTGTGTACCCAAACACATCAATCTATAATTTACATTTTGTTTCTCAATAAAATAAAGGCTAGCAGCTTTATTTTAAGTGACCACAGATTCTTTTTTTTATTTTTTTTATTGCATCTTCTTAGTTTCGATCTATTTTGGTTCTCATGAACAAAGTTGCCAAGTTGTCTTACACTTTATCCTGATGTGCTAAGTTCGACTTTTTACCAATTCACGATGGTTTTCTTTTCCACTTTAGTAAGAGAAAAGAGACTTGGGATTCTAGAGAATCTACAAAATATTGGGAAAATTGCTATTTTTAACCCAAAAAATCTAGTTTTTCCAACAACTCTCTTACTTTTTCAACTCTTTATTCCAGGGTCTCACATAGTAAAAAGCTTATTTTGTTCCTCATCTAGGTGTCTTCAGTTTTATCATTACCTAACAAAAATTTTCGAACCCAACTTGAGTTTTAAATTCTTTAAAAGGTTCATTTAAGGGTCCCATTTTTAGGGAATTTGTTTTGTTTTTGTTTTTTAGGTTGCGTTTGAAATAACAAATATGTGTTTGTTGTCCCCACGTTTTTACCAAGTTTGCAATCAAGATTTGTGGTTAATTTGTTGTTATTTGTTAGAAAGAAAATTTAAAGAAAAACATTGTTGAGATTTGGTAGTTGTTTTTAACATTTGTTCTAGAAGGTTTTTAAACGTTTTTTTAACCAGATTCAAATTAAGCTTATGATAAAAATAAGTACTGTTACAAAGATTTCAAGTAAGGGTTGACAAAAGTAAATGCTTTCTCAGAAATCTTGGGTAAGCATGCAAGACCTATTCTAGTAATGTTAGCTACACCAGGGGCAACCCTTATGGGAAATTTTACAATTTTTTTCATTCTGTTTACTTTCTTCACGGTCCATCTTGATTTCATGTACTAGTAATTGACTTTGATGTTCTTTTTCCTTAAATGAATTCACTTCCCACAAGTTTGTTTATAGTTGGATTTTCATTTTTATTTGTAAAATGATCAGCATGTTTTTTTTGATACAGTAATGTATTTAATTTGAAGAAGGATGAACAATATTACATAGAGGTAATCTAGAGGTATTGGAAGTGTAAGATGTGAAATTATTAATGGATATAAGGATTTTTTTTATAGAGTTGTAAAAGCTAAGCGCTATTGACTCCGACCATCACTACCTTTTATAAATTATAATATGTTGATACAGTTTTGGATCGATCTAGAGTACCTATGTATTTGATATAGAGTTCCTAAGTATTTAAGTTTCTTTTAAATGGCCAGCAGGCCCTCTACCTATTTATTAAATGTCTCCCAAACTTATGCTCTATAATAATACTTAAATAACCCTAATTGCTCATTCTAACCAATCATTCCATACAATTTAGCAGAAAAACATACAATCATCTGCTCCCACTACCCCCACCACGCCCTCCTTCCAACCTAATTAACCATGAGTTGGGTGGACATGTGTCATTACTAACCTAGTTAACCAATAATTTAGTCCTACCTAACCTAGATGATGATGGTTTTTCTACGTTCTCATAAAATTTTGAACAAGAGGGTCTATCTTCCTCTATGTCTATGTAGAGGAAGTGTTGGTCTAGAAACGAGACATGGAAATAAACTAGGGCTCGAAAGGTTAAGCACATTTAACACTATTTAATTTTTCAAGGTATATAAATGTTTATACCCACTCTTAACATAATAGACGACAATTATCACAGATAGACAAGAAGCAAGGTAGGGATATTTAATTAAGTCCAAGTTCATGAATGTTAATGGATGTATAGGCCAAAATACATCATCCAACATATGGGTGAAGAGTTATTTGGTGTGAATATGAGTTATGAAAAAGCTTGGTGGTCTAAATATAAGATGTCTTAATAATGTTTTGATGTAGACTTAAGGAGTCCTATATGACAACGTGCATGGCTTTAGCGGAGTCCTAAACATGTCAATCTTTGCCGGCCAACTCCCACAATCATTTGGCAATAATCACCTCAAAGTAAAGATAACTCTAACACCCACCCAATGGTCAAATTAATTTACAGACTATTTAAAAATATTTTTCAAACATTACGAGGCTAAAATGTTCCTTCTGAAACATGGGGCCAAACACTAAATCTATGCTTACTTGTAAACATATTGAATTAATGTCAATCGGATAAATGAGGCCCATTTAGTTACGTTTGTTAGTCATTGCCAACATTTTGTTATTAGAATGAATATTGGGCCCCACAATAAAATCCTTAATCTTAATTTGTAAACCAATTAGGTAGAGAGAGTGTGATCCATCCAATTATGAGTAAAAGTTACGTGAGTCCTTATTAATGTTTTTGTGTGAATCTTTGCGAGATTCCATATTTTATCCCAACACATCATCAATTGTTGATATGGTTCTGGTTGGGTTTAAATTGAGTAATAGTAAGTGATTGCTTTTTGACAGTAATGTTGTCCAACTCCAAAAAGTATAGAAAAGTCATGGCTATAAGAACTATAAAACTAGCTAGTCTATGCCTTTGGTTCCAAATGTCCCAGCCAAGGTTTTGGGTACATTTTAAGTTTAGGGTTAATTATAATTAAAGTCCTGCTGAATTTTCTAGTTTGAAATTGGGAAAAAGGTGTGATAGTCAAAGGCTTTGAGAGAGGCTCTATTGTAATTGTGGTTAAGAGAGAATTATTTGCGTGATTGTATCAATTTTTCACATACTAAATTATTATGATTCATGGTCTCTTTCAAGTTGGGAATTTTTTATGTAAACTCTTATGTTCACAATTTTTATTGTTTTCTTGTAATTTCTATGTGTGTTTTTTTCTACGGTGCAAGTGAGCTTTTTTTTCAAACAACGGTATTAGAGCGTTTGCTTGTAGTTTCTTGAGTTTCAAAGTATGCTCTATGGTTGTAGTAATCATAAAAGAATTCTTAAAGCAGATTACAGTATTTTGAATTAGTGTAGGTTGTTCGCTATCTCTTTGGTTTGCTAGGAGGAGAAGCACATATGTCAAGTTTTAATGAGTTTAGTAAAGTTTGATATGAAGAAGGTTTGATGGGAGTATCAACTTCGACTTGTAGCAAAGTGCAAGGCAAGGATGTGTGAATACAAGTTGGATTACACAAAACACCTCGAAGGAAAGACCAAATAGTGGTACTTAAAGAGTTAAGTGGTGATGGCAGTCAAGCATTGTCCAGTGATAGACGAAGGTTCTTAAGATGTCCAACATGAGCAATAATATAGATTGGGAGGAGATGAATTAATTTGAAAGCTGGAAGTTCAATAAGCTAAGGCTAAATTTGGTTGAGAATGTTCTTGCAAATGTACATGAAATTTGGACAACCAAATTAAGTGTTTTTAAAGAAGCTTGAACTAGCATATCAAGTAAAGAGCATCTCGAATTGATTACATTTGAAGAAGCAATTTTACGCTTTGTGAATAGTTGAAGGTATCAAAATTCTAAGGTCATTTGTCTATTTTTAATGGCTTGTCCCAGTGATAGGAGTGAAGATATATAGAAAATGAAGATAAGGAACTCCAACTCATCTGGTGATCACATTCTCTCTTCTTATGAACACAACGAACAAATCTTGATGTACGGAAAGGAAAAGCTTTAGATTTTATTGAGGTTCCTAGCAAACTTTTTCCAGGAGCATACTTCCCAAGAGGATTCAATATTGATAATTAGCAAATGAAAGAAGAAAGAATTTGTGTAGAAAAAGGTTTGTTGGAAATAATGTGGGCAATGAGAAAATTTGCAAAATGATTGTCCTAGGACTCTACATCCCACAACATAGACTATTACTATTGTAACACATACTAAATTAATCAACATCCCAAAACAAATTATCCTAACCTAAATTCTATCAATAGTTTTCACCCAAAAACACAACCATTATAACATATACACTATTATATTATAACTCACAAACACTACATAATCATCAATTCAATCTCAAATTGCTCGTTAATTCTTAAAGAACACAAAAATTCCTCATTGTCCATGCAAAGCTTTGTCCTGTAAATGATTTAAAGTTGTACAACAGAATATTTCATTCATTTTCTCACTTGAAAATTATAATGAATTGTAACGAACAAAAGGAATAAAAAGTCACATCACAAGATGCATGCACCCTGCTTTATTTAGCTATAAAACAGTCCTTCTATGGACACCTTGAATTATGAGCAGATTTGAAGCTACACATTAGAATCTTCAAAATGGCTCAGTTATGTAATATCTCAGAGCAAGTGAATATCAAGTCTTCTGCTCACATGTTCTATCAGTTTTTCAAGAACAAAATGGATTATGTTTTTGTTCAAATGTTCCCTGAAATTTATAAGAGTTGTAAGGTTGTGGAAGGGAATGGTTTTTCTCATGGCAGCATCATCCACTTAAAATTTAACGCAGGTGAGGATCTGTATCAACCATCATTTCAAAATTTTTCAATTTTGGTTCGTTATACTTTTAAATGTTCTATATTTTAACATTTCGACTTTTTTTTTCGACCAAAATTACCTTTAACTAATTAATATTATTTATTTATTATTTCAAAAAACTATTTAAAAAACACTATTATCAAGATAGGCCATGTTTAATTTTTAGTTTTAAAAATTAAGCTCATAAACACTATTCTTACCCTCCAAATCTTTTTCTTTAAGTTGTGTACTTTTCTACGCATGTTTTAAAAATCAACGGAGCTAGTTTCTAGAAACAAAAATAAAATGAATTTTAAAAGTTTGCTTTTGTTTCACGAATTTGGTTAATAATTCGAACTTTTTTAATAAAAAAATTACGATCAAATTCGAAGAAATCAAGCCTAAATTAGAACAAAAGGCCAAATAAGTGTCATCAAATCAAGCCTAAAAGGTTCTAGGTTTGTTACGCTACCTCCTTATGACATCATATTCTTCCTCACATTTATATCAATACAATTGATGCGTCAGGTTTTATATGTCAGTTGTACATATACACCTTTATTGTATTTTGCGAGCTTCTGGGATTTACTTAGCAACAATTCTTACTCTCTTTTTGTTTTTTTTTTTCCTTGTTTTGGATGAAATAACTTAGGAAAACCAGAAGAGGTGAAAGAGAGGCTAGCTATTGATGATGCCAACAAATCAATAACTTTTGAGTGCCTTGAAGGAGATCCATTAAGAGATTTTGAAGTGATTAAATTAAAATTTCAAGTTCTTGAGAATGGTAACAATGGAGGAACAGTTAATTGGTCTATAGAGTTTGTGAAGGCAAATGAGGAAGTGGCTTCACCACATCACTATCTCCTATGTGTAACTAAAGTTGCCAAAGGCCTTGATGACTACCTTTGCAACAACTGAACTTAAAAACCACACCCAACTTGGTTTAGCTATTAAAATTATATGATTTAAATATCTCCTTACCTCTAGCTGTATTGTTATCATATGTGTGTACTTTGAAGCTTAATTGGAATAAATAACGTAACAATGGGAATGGTTACTTATTCTACTATTTTTTCTCTTTGTTAGACCTTCCTTGAAAAAGAGAACTTAATTGACAATGAGAACTTTTCTAATTTAAAGTGAATCCTAGAACAATAATAAAGAATAATGTAACCTCCATAAACTTGTTAATGATCTGATCAAGAAAGTTAACCAAATTTTGTATAGAAAGATATCAAATATCAAGAAGAAATGAGTATTTGTTTATAACTTCCATATTTTGAACTGTTTGCGATCTATTTATCAAACTAAATTGAAAGTTTCAAACATGCATTCTAATTCTAATTAGCACACAAGAATAAGAAAAAATCTAACACAATGAGGTTGAACTTTATAATGAAAATTCATTCCAATCCAACTTAAATTACTTCAACTTGTCAACCCCAAGTTGTCTTCAAAACACCATTTATACCAAAATTGTAGGTTCAATAAAATTGAGAACGCAGTAGTCTTCAAAATATAGGCTCAATGAAATTGATAACACAATCTTTCACCTATATAGTATAAATTTAGCCTCAAGCCTTGGACTTCATACATGAACATTCAAATGGAAGGACATGAATTAAAGAGATAGACAAGACACTAAAATGGACATAAATCTGTTTTTTCTAACTCATTGCATCATCGTAAAGACCCAACTCTTTATACTAAGCTGACGTCGATACTACTTAAATAAATAAAAAAAAATTTATAAAAAATATAAAAGAAATACACTAAATTTTCAATGAAAAACATCAAATACTCATTTATAAATCGTAAATAAAGTATGTAGATAAAATGCTAGTTCGAACTCTATTTAAACTTTAAAAAAAAAAACATAAAAGTAAAACATAAGTTCAATAAATTTAAATAAAATGCCAAGAAATCAAAATATTATAAACATAAGGCAAAAGGAACATAAACTTTTCCCTATGGCGAACCACGGTCACTTCTTGTCATTCGTCACTTTTCTCTACCTCTATCTTTATCTTTGCCTGAAAAATTAAACATAGAAAATTGTGAGTATAAACATATACTCAGTAAGTGTAACGCCTCGAAAAATTAAGATAAATTTTAGAGATAATTATCTTATTTTTGTTTAATTATGTTTAATTTGTTGAGCGTTTATTTTGAAGATGAATTGATTTTGTGGACATTGGAATTAATTAGATATTTGTTGGTTGAATATTTAACTAATTAGAGGACTTGAGTTGTGGTGTTTGTTGAGAATTTGATTTAATTTTATGTTATGAGATTTAAGTAAAGTGGTGGAAATTATTCGATTCTACGGAAATTGAAATTTATTTAAATAATTTGGATGTTATTTAATTGCATTGAAGGGTATAAATTTTGTTAAAGATTCGATAATTATATATTATGAAAAATAGTAAAGATAATTCTATTTGTGGAAAATGAATTATATGAAAGATAATTAATTATTTGGAGAGAGAATATTTGCTTAGAAAGAAAAAAAAAGAAAAATATTTCAGAAAAATATAATTATTTGTAAAAGTATAATTATTTTAGTAAAGGAATAAACTTGTTTGGATTTGATGGGATTTAACGAGGAGAGAGAATATTTGATTTTTGGAAAAGATAACTAGTTTTGGAAGATAAAAGTTGATTTGATGGAAGATTTTATTGAGAAAAGATAATGAGAATAAAAATATATGTTTATATTGGTATTATATATATATATATATATATATATATATATTCTATGAAAAGGAAAAGAAAAAGAAAATAATAATGATAAATATTATTATTTAGGTCTATAAATAACATTGAAATGCTCAGATTGAGAAGAAAAGCATAGAAAAGAAAATGTTCTTCATCTTGAAATTTATTTTGGTTGCATGCCTTTCGAAAGTTCCTTTGGCAAATCTTGAAGATTTAAATAATGAATTTTTCCCATCAAGGTTGAATTGGTTTCAACTCAATTTTTTAGGTCAGTTAATTTGGGAGAATTTTTTTATGAAAGTCAACTATTAATTTTATTAATTAAGATACTTAAATTTCCTTTTATGATTATGATTGGATTAATTGAAGAATTTTTATTGTCAGCAAATGAATATTTTTAACTAATCTCAGGTAAGAGATTCTTCTATTAGACCATTGACATTATGTGTTTCCTTATTATGCATTAACGTAGCTATGATGCATGATGTGATTGTTAGGGATGATTGATATTGGTAACTACATAGACAACCGTTATGTATGACTGAGATATGTGATGACCATGATATGTTATGAATAAGATATTATTATGAATGAGATATACTATGGTTGAGATACATTATGATTTAGACATGATATTTATGTTAATTATGCTATATTATAGACTATGGTGTTCTGTTAGTTTTGTCTGTTAGAGTCGTACCATATGAGTGTTCCTCGGGATCACCACCTACTTATGCCTGTGTGGCCAGCTTTTATGTGTGATTCGACGAGATCACTTACAGCCCAAATCTCTTTTAGGGTGTTTCCTTCAAGATCACCGAGAGCCCAGATATGCTCCTATGGGATCGCTAGATAGCGTGCGTTTGGGAGCACAATAGTTATGCGGTACCTTCTTACAGGACTCTAACGAAAAGTTAACAGACACCTAGCTAAACTAGTAGTGGGTCCCTTACTGAGTATGTGTTTGTACTCATCATTTTCTATGTTTAATATTTCAGACAAAGGTAAATATAGAGGAAATCTAGCGAGTGAGACAGGAAGGATCTGTAACTTACCATATGGGGACACACAGTTTTGCTTTCACTTTTCATTGTTTGTTTTCAGCATTTTGAGCTTAAAATCTTTTTATCTATTTGTTTTTATTATCTTTAAAATTTGTAAAACCTGTGAAGCATGTTTTCATGGTATTGTTAATAAAAATTTAGTTTTTCTCTTTCCAAGAAATTGTCAAAATTGTTATTTATCTTTAAGATAATGACCTCGATTTAGTATAAAAGTTGAGTCGTTAAGGGACCTACTACTAGTTCCGTTAGATGTCTGTTAACTTTTCATTAGGGTCCCATAAAGAAGTACCTCATAACTATCTGCTCCTGAACACATGCTATTTAGTTATAGTGATCTCGTAGGAACACATCTAATCTTCGATGAACTTGAAGAACACCTCAGAGAATTGGACTGTACGTGACCCCATCGAATCACACATAAAAGTTATAAAAGTTATCATGATAGATTGGTGGTCCCTTCAAACACACACAGTCATAAAAAGGTGGTGATCCCGAGGGACACCCATATCTGTACGACCCTAACAGACAAGTTAACAGAACACCACAGTCCTTAGCATGTAACCTATCATTAACATCATATCATGGCATGAATATCAATCCTAACGTCCTTGTTATGTGATTAATATACCATGCATCATAACATGTCAATCATCTCAGTCATAACATATCTCAATCATATCATGCATATCTCAGTCATACCATGCATCATAACAAGCCATCCATATCAGTCATCCATATCAGTCACATTATGCATATTAGCTACTTTAAGACATAATGAAAATAAAAACATGCAAGCTCTGGATTATGTTTCGAAGGTTTAGTAGTAGAATCTTTTACATGAGAGATTAGCTTAACAAATCTTTTCTAACAGTCACGGTCAAAGTTTTCCAATAGATAGGTCCTAAACAGGAAGGGAACCCAATAATTGAAATAATAAAATTAACAGTTGATTATTGACCCCAAAACCAGCTCAATCGATTTAATTCCTTCAATTTAGCCAATTAAAATTTCAAGGAAAAACTCCAAAATTAAATCTAAATTAATTTAATTAGAGTCCAAAAAGAATAAAAATTGATAGGTATATCCAAAACCATCAAAACTCACCACAAATTGCTCAAAAAATACCAAATATGCAGCTTGGCTTGGAGAAGAGATGTGACTCGGCTAGGAGAAAGGCAATTGGCTCACACCAAGGGAGAGGGGCTTCATCGCTTGCGAAGGGGATGGATCGGCTCTGGTCTTTGAACGTGACTACACGCGACGGTGACTGTCCGACTTCACCTGAGACAGACAGAGATAGAGAGAGATGGTCGGAGTACGCTGAACGGAGACAGAGGACGCGACGGAGGATGCTGACGCTTCACGGAAAATGACGGAGCGGAATGGCCAGCTTTGAGCAGACGACGACTAGGATGAAGACGAAACGTTCAGCTTTAAAGTGATAGAGAGAGACGCTGCTGGTAGCATGACGTTCGAACGTAGATGGGCGATGGTTTGACACTGGCCAGTGATTACTTCATTAATAATCACTTAGTTGCATGAGTTAAATAATTTTTTTAGGGAAAATAATTTAAAAACAGTTTCCAGACTCTAACCTATTGTTTACCTGAGATTCCATATTAAAATCTAAACATGATTTGTAATGGAATGAAATCAACAACCCAGAACATTTTACCTTTTGAATTTTCATAATTGTCTTACTTTTAGTTATTGCTTTCAAAAAATCAAAAGTTTAAAATCCGGTTTTCAATCCTTGGCTAAAATTAAAACCATTGTAAAATTGGTAAACAAAACTGTGACATTTAATTTGATCCATACGGATGATATACTCAGCCCTTCAAGGACTGTTTTACTATACTACTATTACTTGGCGCATATGCTGGCACTCGTATCAGTGTATTATAATCATATAAGTATCCATACATGCATCAACCCAGTTATTTGATTATGTACGTTTTTGTTTCTCATTATTTACACCAATTGTCTCTGTTGTTTGATTATTTACACCAATTGTCTCTGTAGTTTATACTCCCCATCAGAATAGCTTATGCAACTTGATTTTATGTGACCATACAAATTTTAATTTATGCATAGCTATCATCACTTTTATATTTTGCATGAAGAAATTGGCAAGTTGCCTTACACACTTTATAGCACAAATGTTAAAGCTTGTTCCTTTTAGAGAGCAATTCAAACTATTCTCTTTTTTACTTTAGCAAAGAGAGAGAGCTAACTAAAAAGGAGATATGGTATAATTCTATAGGTTTGAAAAGGAGAAAACACAAGTTGGTATAATTTAAGTTGTGATATAAGATGACTGAAGGGAATCCACAAAAACATTCACACAAAGTAGATATGGTGAGAATTGTTTGATTGTAAATTGTTATGGGTGTGTGGTGTTAGAGATCACAACAGGTCCACAAACCTAATTTTATATATTCACACAATATCATGATATTATCCATGTTTTTGGTACAAGTTCTCCTAATTTTTCTTTAGGTATCATTAAAAAAAAAAAGTCTATGTAAGATAGTTATCAATCTGTATGTATACATATACTCATGATGCACCAAACAACAAAACCTTTTAATAAAAATTTAAGCCCCTATCACCTTTATTTAGCATATTGCAAATATGACAAAAATTATTAATAATATTGGACAAATATAAAATGATGTTAATTATGTTTTGGGTACAAGTTCTCATAATTTTTCTTTAGGTATCATTAAAAAAAATATATATAAGTAAGATAGTTATCAATCTGTATGCATATATATACTCATGATGCACCAGACAACAAAACCTTTTAATAAAAATTTAAGCCCCTATCACCTTTATTTAGCATATTGCAAATATGACAAAAATTATTAATAATACTGGACAAATAAAATGATGTTAGTTTATATTTTGGGTACACGTTCTCGTAATTTTTCTTTAGGTATCATTTAAAAAAAAATCTATGTAAGATAGTTATCAATCTCTATATATGTATATATATACTCATGATGCACCAGACAACAAAACCTTTTAATAAAATTAGGCCCCTATCACCTCTATTTAGCATATTGCAAATATGACAAAAATTATTAATAATATTGGACAAAAATAAAATGATGTTAATTTATGTTTACAAATACCAAGGTTACCCCCTTGCCTTCCTCCTAACCTTATTGGATAAAAATTGAAATGCCTCGCCGACGTTCTTGAACGCCTCCTCATAACCTAAATAACGACTCTTATTTGGATGCGACAATAGGGCGAGCTTCTTGTATTATTTTTTGATTGTGTTGATGTGAGTGAATTGCTCCACCTGAAGGATCTAGTACCAGTCGCTTGAAGAGTCAGCGACTACTAGAAGAATCTGAAAGAAAATGAGGATTTCGGCGTCTGTGCCAAGGTTTGGATCGAGGTGATAGGCTCGCTCGCGTACTTTGAGAGGAGACTTGACATTGGAATCTCTAAACCTCTTCTCTGCCAGTTCTCTAAGACGCCGAGACTCTTATTTGTCCTCAGTTACTCCTTTCATATTGATAGAGCAGCAACGACAATGGTGGACGAGAAAGTTCCTGTTCGGATTTTGCTTCCTTCAAAATACAAACGAGGAAAAAGAAAATCATGTATCACATGGACTCTGATCCACTTTGTTTGACTGCGAAATTCCGTGACAATCAAAAGTTAATTAGATGACAATTAGAAAGTAATTAGATGACAATTAGAAGATCATTAGATAACAATTAGAAGGTAATCAAATTAAATGATTATTTCAAAAGAACTAAAATGGAAAAAAATTAAAAAGTAGATCAATGTAACATTCAGTATTTTATCGTTGTGGTTAACCTTCCAATAGTCATTTTTCATAGTGGCAATGTGATGATCGACAATGGTATATAGATTACAAAATGAAGAATAATAAAAAACTACATAGTAATTAAAAAAAAATGCAAGGTAATCATATGACAATCATAATGTAATAGAAAAAATCATTAGCAATCGATAAAAAGTTGGAAGGTAATCATATGATAATATGATGGTAATAATAAACTACTTAATAATTGACAAAAGATGAAAGATAATGAGATGATTATCAATAAACTACTTAATAATTATTTTTTAAAAAAAGGCTTGTATATACATAATAAATGGTATCCTATTTATACTCGTAGATAGTAAATGTAATTCGTTGGTCGTTATTAATAAAGTATTATTATTATAATTTCAATAAATTGTTATTGTTTATATTATTAGCTTTTTCTTAGTAACCTAAATCTACTAAACTAACATCCTATATTGTTTGATGAGTCTTAAACAGTATGTTGAGATATGCAGGGATCAATGTTCGAGATACAACTCAAAGGGTCTATATTATAGGGATAAGGTGGGGTACCTTATCCTAGTAACACTATGGATATGAATCACTTTGTATTTGATATAAACACAATGATCCAATGTATTCGTGTACGTGACATGCGAGTGAAGATATCCTATGCAACGAGTTTGCATAAGACTAGACCACAAAATAGTAACCACTAAACGTAACTCCATTAACTAGTTAGGTTTTTATTTCATTAGGATGACCTACGTAACTTAGTCTTAACAATCCTGAATGTATTATGAACTCATGTTCGTGAGTGATTGTTCTTTTGATTTGTACAGGTGAGAGTGCTCAGATTATCGACTCAATATGCTTATCATTCTGGAGACCAAGACCAAGTGGAATCTGGAAACATAATCACACTAAACGGAATTCACTCTTTCGACTTTAGTGTAAGTAGATGAGTATTCCCTTAAATAGTGTCTTCAGGACTTGAACAAAGGTCCTACCATCTCTATGGCACGAAAGGGGTTTCTGTTTAGTGGTTGGACCATAAATAGGTATTTCATTAGAGGAGCACTAGGATTTAACAACTAGAAGTAATCTAGGGGTAATGTAACGCCCTTAAAAAAAAATATATATATTATTATTATTATTATTATTATTATTATTATTAATTATTAATTATTATTATTATTATTATTATTATTATTAATAAAAACAAAAAAAAAAACCCCCCCCTCTCTCTCCCTCACGCGTGCACCCCCCCCCCCTCATCTTTTTCTTTCTTCTTCTTTCTTCTTCTCCCATTGCCCTAGCCGCCGACCACCACCGCCGCCCTGCCCAGCCGCACCATCGCCCAGCCGCACCGCCTCTCCATTCGCAACCGTCCGCCAGCCGAAACCCCCCCTTTTCTCAGATCTGTCTTCTTTTCTTCTTTCCGTCCGTCCCAGCCGCAGCCTCACCGCCGTTCGTCCCAGCCGCAGTCGTCCATCCCAAATCGCCAGCCGTCGCGTCTCTACTTCAAGCGTTGAGGGACGCTGCCGGCCGAGCTGCTTCCTTGTCCTAGCCGCCGCCGCCAACTCCCTTCCACGACCGCCGGCGCGTTCGTCTCCCTTAGCGGATGCCGACCGCCTAAACTACATTCCGACCGCGTCTGTCTCACGTCCACGACGCCGCCGTCACGTTTCGTTCGCCAAACGTTTCGCGCCGCCGCGACGTCCGTCAACTGTCCCGCGCCGCCGCGACTATCCGTCTTCCAACTGAAGGTTCTCGTTCTGTTTCCGTTCAATCGAGCCGCCCTCAGATCCGTGCCATTCGGTCTCAGTGCAAGCCGTCAGTGAGCCACGCGTGTCGAACCTCTTCTCCGAGCTAGCTGCGGATCCGACGTCCATGTTGTAAGTTCATTGGTAAGAAGAATTTTGGATTTAATAGTATTGCTCTTAGTTAGCATAAGCTTCAAGGTTGGCTAATTGATTGGGTATTGTTTGATCTTAAGGTGATTTTGAGAGGCGGTGTTTGGATATCTAAGTTTCGAAGCGAGCCTCATTGGAATTGTTGCTTCATTCGAATTGGGTAAGTTGTGAATTTTGCATTTTGATTGATTTTAAGTGAATGATGTTGTTGGAGAAAATGTTGAGTACTTATCTTAATGTTTAGGTTGTTCGCGGTTCTCAGTTCGATCAAGGAAAATTTAGTAATCCTTAAGGTAAGGGACTTCCTACTGGACTCACCTATAGCTTTGAGATGTGTTGGGCTGCATAATTATATTGGAATTGAGTAGAAATAATGGATATGCTACATGTGTTTGACTGTGGACTGAATGTTTAGTTGAGATTTTATTTCGACGAAAACATATATATTTTTGTATGGATTTATGTGGTTCTGGTGTCCAATTGTATGTGGTGACTGACTGGCTATGTAAACATGCACATGTGGTTGTTGAATGACTGAAAACAGTAAATGTATTTTTATAGGGGATGGGTTAAGACTGACGGATGATTGTTTAGGCGGAGTGTAGGATACACTGTCGTGGTTGCGTTCTTATGATGGAGGGGACTAACTAGTCATACCCCTTGTATTTGGAGGAGAATATTATAAGTTTTTAGTTCGTTGACCGATAGACTGATATGTTTTGACTGGCCTTAGGTAAAAAAAAAAAAAATTGGAAAATGAATGGTTGTTGGAGGTTAGGTGGAAAGTACGTGATGAGGACGTTTGACTGGGTTGTAAATGACTGTTAAGATGTATAGAAGGGATTAAAGGGGTAAATTATTGGTTTCCTAATCTGTAGTTACCTTGCGGGTGCCCTACGGAATTATCACCTTTTGTGCATCCTTCGTGAGCACTAGACTGATATGTGCATCCTTCGGGAGCACTAGACTGATATGTGCATCCTCCTGGAGCACTAGACTGATATGTGCATCCTTCGGGAGCACTAAACTGATATGTGCATCCTACGGGATCACAAGACTGTGACTGTGCAGGGTACCCCATAGGACGCTAATAATTTATTTTCCCCTAACGGGACCAGTAGTGGGTCTCTTACTGAGTATATTCATGCTCACCCTTTCTTTATGTTTAATTTTTCAGGCAAAGGTAACATGAGGGGCAGACCGACGAGGGACAAGAAGGACTCGTGAATTTGCCATAGGGGTCTGTCTTTAAACTGCTTCCATTGACGGTTTGAAAACTATTTTGATTTAACTAAGTCTACAAATAGTTAAATTTTTTTGTAAACAGCATTTGTAAATTTTATATTTTGGAAATAGGACCCGTTTAAATTTTCCTTCGTTTTCTTACGGTTTCAACTGAATATTCTTATGTCTTTTGTCAACAAACGGTTTTGTCTCAAATTGACGACTTAGACGGTCAGTCCGGAAAGTCTGGGTCGTCACAGGTAAAATGGTAATTTGATCTAGCTGGTGTTACGAACACTTGTGAAAGACTAAGTTACTTTTATTCATCTATATCCGTGGACACATAAATAATATATCTACAGTGAAAAAAGTTCAACTGTAAGTCTTTAGTGGAGTGTACACAGTTAACAAATATATGGATTAATGTGGTTAATGAGTTTAGTCAATTAATCTCATATCATTGTAACTTCTAATCTGTAAGTCCATTAGATCTCCTTCCTAGATTGTAAAGGGTAATGAAGTTTATATATATTGGTTGTAATTTGAAGTGTTCAAATTTACTTTAGAAATTAATATAATGTATGGTGATACATTATAATATAAAGTTTATATTTTAATTAAACTTTATTATATAATTAAATTTTGAATATGATTCAAAATTAATTTATGAGAGAATAAAATATTTGAATGAGTTCAAATAGTAATTTAATGTGAATTAGATTCATACTAAAACTATTGTTAAAATTTGATATGTATATGATACACATTAAAACAACTATAAGTTTTGAGAGAAATTTATATTCGAATATGATTCGAATTTGGATTAAATTAAATATAAGATATTTAATTTAGCAATAAATAATTGAAAAATTAATTAAGCGGTTTTTAAAAAAAATAACAAATTGACAAAATATTTACACTGTATAGAACAATTTTGAAAATGGAAAAAGCCCATATGCGCACAATGAAAAATACCAAAAAGGCCATAGTCAACGCATGATTAAATAGCCACACACGCGCCTGTAGTTCTTCTTCCAAACAATCATGATACGCGATCGTGTAGTAAATGATACACGATTATGTAGAAAATGATACATGATTGTGTAGGAAATGATACACGAACGTGTAGGTAGTATCAACGCAGTCCACCATGCGCGTGTAATTTTTCTTTTAAATGATCATGATATGCGATTGTGTAGGAAATGATACACGATCGAGTAGCTTATGTTACATGATTTTTAGTTCAATGATAAACGATGATTTTGAAAAAGCGCTAGTAAACGGTCGTTTAGATGATGATACACGATTGTGTGTAGTTTATGATACACGATCGTGTAGTTCATGATACACGATCAAGTAGTTCATGCTAAACGATGGTTCTGAAAAACCCTAGTAAACAATCGTGTAGATCATGATACATTACGTGTGTAGTTCATGATACACAATCGTGTAGTTTATGATACACACAATCCTGTAGTTCATGGTAAAAGACGGTTTTGAAAAGCTCTATGGTAAACAATCATGTAATTCATCTCTGTCCACGACACATTGAAAAAAAATAATACAAGATTGATGATTGATTAAAAACAAAGATAGTAATAATAGAAGTATAGTGAAAAAAGAATAATAATAATTGTAGAACAATGATTATAACTTTTGAAAAATAGAAAAAAAAAAGTTGCAGAAGAAGAAGAAAAGGTGACTGCAGCTATGAAGAAAATGAAAAGGAAGAAGGAACAAATCGGAGCTGTGCGAAATTCAAAAGCGGTAAGAGCAAACTTGAAATATTTAAAAAAATGGTCCGTTTCATAGACTTTTTATTTTGGTTATACGAGTCATAAATATTTTGAAGTTTTGTTATATTTATGAAAATCAACCATTAATTAATAGTTTAGTTTAACTTTATTTAATTAAATTAATTAAATTAAATCTATACATTAAATTTTCATTTAATAATCATTTAAATATGATTCAAATGAAATATTATTTAATTAATTATTTTATTTAACTATTTAATTAATTTAATTTATTAAATTAATAAGGAACGTTGGTAGTTTTTCCACGCATTCCATATTCTCTCTAACCTCCCTCTTCTTCAGTTTGAAGAAAAGGGGAGGTAAGGGTACGATAAGTGGTGTGCTTATGGTACTCTACAATTCTCTTATTAAAAAGTATACTCTATAAAAAAATTTCTTACTCAAATTTTGGTTCCCACAATCAAATCTTAAACTCAAATTTTGGTTTCCACATACCCAATTTAGTGTTTTAGCAGATACAGAATTGTCAACGACGTAAGTACATTTCCTCTTCTCTGTAATTTCTCTATTTTTTAAAGCATACTTAGCCATAGAAAATTAGTTTTTGTTTTCTTCCAATGTACTGATATTTTTAAGTTCCCAATTAAATTGAGTTTATGGTTCTGTTAATTCTTCTACTGCATAGGGTTTTTATCCCTTCAAAATCAGTATCATTAACAATTCGATAACAATGTACATCAAATAGCAATTTGACAATCGATATCATTGATAATTAGTGGCAATAATATGACAATGAAATAAGAATGAGATGGTAATCAAATGTAGTTAGATATTTTTAACTATAAGGGCATTTTGGTCATCCAAAAATTTCAATTGGGTTGGGCTTGGTGATTTGTTAATCCTCCAAAATTTAAAATGTTAGGTCATGAACTCAATTTTCATTTTATATTTTGCCATATAAGTACAAGTGGCCCTTAATAAAATGTAGGAATTTGACACCATTCTTGTAAACCCTGAACTATAGCATTTCTAAGCCTTCCATTGAAACAAGTGAATGAGTTGGATTTGAGATTAGGTTGAAAACTAGGATTTAGTTGAGATAGTAGTACAAAGAAGGGGTTAAAAAGGAGTTTACTAAGTTGTGGTAGTTGCCTAATGTGGTGTTGGCCCATGAGTTTGGAATTAGGGGGGTTTGCCATTTGAAACTAAACCCATGTTTGGACACTTGGAATAAAATTCCTAGTATTAAGAAACCAAATCCATGCGTTTGGAATATGTTGTTTTTTTTTTATTGAATGTCATGTGTTTTAGAAAAATTTTCACTTCAACCTCTTATCAATGATCATTGATAACCGTTTGGCAACAAACGTTAGCCAAGTTCAAGATCAACTATGATGCTAGATCATGATCGATCAACGGTCACGAAAATCGATTGTCTTAATCATCATTCAGATCATCTTGATCATCGCCTTCGAATCGTCTTCACCATCGATTATCGATCGTCGGTGACCAATTATCTTGATCGTCGATGACCAATTATCTTGATCGTCGATGACCTACAACTTTGGACGTTACTATCGTCAGGGAAACATCTTGATCGATGATGATCAATTGTTATCATTAATTATAGATGTCATGCCTATTAATAAATGGTCGTATTGATGATCAATGACCAATAGCCATGACCCTTTATTTATCGGTATTTCGATTTTAAAAATTTTATTTCATTTATTTATTTTTATTTTTTTAAAAATTTGTAAACCCTGCAACATTTTTTCATGGTACTTTTTTGTTGATTTTGCAAACTTGTATTTTAGGAACAGTTATTTGAAATTATTTCAATAAAGAGTTAGTTTTCCTCTTTTCAAGAAAATGTAAAATTGTCAATTATTTTTATGGTAGTGTTCTCACCTTAGTATAAATTTGATCGTAATAGATATAGGTTTATATGTTAAACTGAATATAGTATAAAATACTTTTATTGGTGCTTGCATATGTTACAAAAGATACATGCAATGACCATCGATCCACTTTTAGTAACAATCTTATTATTTTACTAAGTCATATTCTAGTGGCAAACTTTTCATGTCACTGTACAAAAAACAAATAGTGACAATTAAAAGTTGCTAAATTTGAGTTTTAGTAGAGTATATGTGTCAGTAAAAATTGTCTTTTTGCGGCGGACAATAAATATGTGTGTTGAGATTTATGTCCTAAAATCCGTAAGTAAATATAATTCATTGACCGTTATTAATTAATAAAATATTATTATTATTTCAATAAGCGTTATTGATTATATTATTATTTTTGTCTTAATAACTTAAATCCAATAGGCTAGCATCCTAAGTTGTTTAATGAGTCTTGAACAGTATGTAGAGACATATAAGGAATAATGTTTAAGATCAGCTAAAAGGGTCCAGAGTATAGGGATAAGACTGGGTACCTTATCATGGTATGGATACGACTCACTTTGTATTTGATACAAACACAATGATCCAACGCATATGTGTAGGTGACATGCGAGTGAGGGTATCCTATGCAATAAGTTTTCGTAAGACCGAACTACGAAATAGTAACCACTAGATGTAACTCCGTTAACTAGTTGAGTTTCTATTTCATTAGGATGACCTAGGTAACTTAGTCTTAATCCTGATTGTATTATGAACTTTTGTTTGCAAGGAATTGTCGTTTGATTTGTACGGGTGAGAGTGGCTAGATTGCCAACTCAATATGCTTATCATTTTGGGTACAAGACCAAGTGGAAAGCTGGAAACATAACTACACAAGATAGAATTCACTCCGAGACTTGAACAAAGGGCACTACCCTTTCTATGGCACGAGAGAGGTTTTTGTTTATTGGTTGGTCCATAAAAGGTTGTTCATTAGAGGAGCACTAGTATTTAAGGACTAGAAGTAACCAGAGGTAAAATGGTAATTTTACTCAACTGGTGTTACAAACACTCGTGAAACACTAACTTACTGTTATTGGTCTATATCCGAGGACACATTAATATATCTACAGCGAGAAGGGTTCAATTGTGAGTCTTTAATGGAGTGTACACACGATTAATGAATATTGATTAATGTGGTGAATGAGTTTAGCCAATTAATTTCATATCGTTGTAGCTTATGATTTGTAGGTCCATTAGATCCCCTTCCTAGCTCGTAAATGGTAATGAGATTTATTTATATTGGTTGTAATTTGAAATGTTCAAATTTACTTTTGAATTAGTATAATGTATGGTGATACATTACAATATAAAATTATATTTTAATGGGAAAATTTTAAAAATAGTAGATTTTACAAAATACTTACAACCTATAGCAAATTCTATCACTGATAGTCATTGATATGCTATAGTAATATAATCCAAAATTTTGCTAAAGCTTGTAAATATTTTAATTTATTTTGCTATTTTTAAAAATGCCCCTAAACTTTATTATATAAATTTAATTTTGGATATGATTCAAAATTAATTTATGAGATGAAATATTTGAATGAGTTTAAATATTAATGTGAATTGGATTCATATTAAAACTATCGGTTAAAATTTAACGCGTATATAATACACATTCAAACTATAGGTCATGAGAGAAATTTATATTTGAATATGATTCAAATTTGAATTAAATTAAATATAAGATTTTTAATTTAGCAATTAATTAATTGGAGAATTAATTAATAGTTTAGTTTAATTTGATTAAATTAAATTAATTAAATTAAAACTATAAGATATGATTTAAATGAAACATTAATTAAATATTATTTAACTAATCATTAATTTAATTAATTAATTAGTTAATTTAGTATTTTTATTAATTGAATATTTTTAAAATTAATAAAATATCGTGATTCTCTCCAACATCCTGAAGAAGAGGGAGTTATAAATAAGCAGAAGAAAACAGATTTTTCAACGTAGGCCATTTGCCTCCAAATCCTCTCTGAGATTATCTCAAGATATTTTCCCATTTCAATTGGTTCCCACAAACCAATCTCATCCCAGAGGATAGAAAGGTCTCCAACGGGTGATGTCTCCAATTTGGAGTTTTAGTAGATTCAGAGACGTCAAACTATGTGAGTTTTTTTTTTCTCTAATCCATAATTAGAAAGCATGTTTAGTCTTTAAGTTATAATAAAAAAATTAGTTTATGTATTATTTTGCCAATGTATGATATTTTTTAAGTTTCCAATTAAATTGATCTACGATCTTTGTAAAATATTTTGCTACCAAGGGCTTTAATCTCTTCAATGTGTTGCAGCACATGACTTGATCAGCAGCCCCTGACACCTCAATTATCATGAACCACCATAACGCTCACTCTTAAACTTGAACCGTAGCTTTATCGCCTAGTTCAAACTTAAACCTGCCGATAAGACAACACAACGTCATATAAAAAATCAACCTTATTTTATTAACTTAACAACATGGGTTCCAAATATATAATTCATGCTTTCTTTTACAACAAACGCTTAAAACAAAGACTTCGGGCTTCCAATGCCTAGCACAACTTCTTTATATTCAAACTTAAAATGTCTGACTAACGCCTTAAAGCATACCAGTTCACCTTACCCTTATCAACTTGGCCTCAACGTTTGATAACTTGGTGAATGAGAACTTAAAACCTTAGTCAAATACTTAGTGAGTGGTATTTTGGAAATCCTTTATGGAGAATACAATTCAATCACATGAATTCATTTTCATAAACGCGTTCTCAACACCTCATTCCAAAAACATAAATCACACATTATTAGCCGTTCTTATTCCTTTTACAAAGAACATGAACTATCCCATGCATAGACTATTGGGATGACCGCATCATCATCAACATCCCTTGAAGAATGTCCCAGTTCATTTCTCATTGCTCAAGCTGTTAACTCAAACACACATTAGTCAACTTCTTACCACCATGTGGTTTATAAACCCCACGGTTGCCTTGACACATTATGTGCACATAATAGCACGCTTATTGATAGAAAATAAAAACTAATGATTTGCTCACATCGAGCAATTCATACAAACAATATGAAAACATGAAAACATGAAAACTTCAACTTTAGAAACTTTTTCTTTCAAACAATCACACCTTTCTCATAAATATCAACAAGATTGTACATGCGCTAAACATTAGCATAACATAATTTATGACTTTAGAAAGAAAGCTTTAAAACTTTGTTCATCTTTAGAAAATCACTCACAAACTAGTTTCCTTCTTTTGAAAGCCTAATCAATAAAACCATTCTTTTCGCCTGGTGACCTTCTCAAAAGCACAACTCTTAGTACTTTTTCTTAGTAATTCAAAAACAACTCTCTTTAAATCCTTAAGTCCTATTTATACTAATCTCAAAAAATCAAAGTAGTCATTCCTTAAACTCTCATTAGCTCGCCAGTACCTACTTAACACTTTACACGTGTAAGTTTATGGGGTGCTTGCAAAAATAGCAAAAGGATTCATGATAATAAGGCCCATGTCACTACATTTTCTAAATTGCAAAAGTAGCAAATTTAAAAGCCAATAAGCCTATGATAGCCCTATGATAACCTCCGATAGCTGTTTGATAGTCGTCTGATATCACTAATTACTTGTCATATTCACAATATGCAAAAAAGAGGTGTCATGGGTTGTTTTTTTCTAAATGTTTTTGTCATCTGATGCAATTTTTCTAAGTTTATTAGCTTACCTGACCATACTTAGCTTAATCATTTACACATAGCCCACGAATTAATCACAATTAGAAAATTTCCTCAAATTCTCCTAACTCTCCACGCCTACTTCTCTTGCGATATAACATCAAAACACATAATTATTCACAAACAGAACTTCCTTCATCGGGTTGTCTAGTTTCAACGAAATTTGTCCTCATTACGTTACATAACCTTACCGCGTTACGTAACCTTAACACAATTATCTGCCCTTCAAAATACATACTCCCAAAACACCTATTACTTCAAAGAAAAACCCTTTTATTCCATATACTCGGGTCTCACAATATGTCATAAAACCTTTAGCTACACTGTTTCAGAGGCATTCTTACTGATGCGTGTCTTAATTTTTCTAATACTTTTAGTGGCGCATTTTGACTTTTATCTAGGAGTATAAATGGGTTGGGTTGGGAGACATTCTCAACTCAACCCATATTTTCGGGATTGTTGGGTTGCCAACCCAAATAACCCAAATTAAGTTCAACACAACCGGTAAAATATGGGTTGGGTTGGGTTAGGTTGTCGGGTTGTATTATTATTATAATTTTTTTTCGTTTTTAAATTTTAGTGTTTGTAAATGGAAATCATCAACCATAAATCAAATATGTTTCGTATCAAGTTAGAGCAAAAAAAAATCCCTTGGAACTCATAAAATTGTTTTAACTTTTTATTAAATAAATAAATAATAAAAAATTATAATATATATATATATATATATATATATATTAATTTAAGTTGGGTTGGGTTGACCCGAATTTTTCAACCTTCCAACCCGAGACTCAACTTAACCTGAAAAAAATAAAAAATTTCAATCTAACCCAAACCACATTTTAAATTAACCCAACTCATTCCATATGGGTTGGGTATGTATAGTCCAAGTTGCCGGGTTATTCTTACACCCCTATTTTTATCGACCAGTTTTTTGCACCACTAAAAGTTAAAAGACACCTATTAAACAAAAACATGATCTACATGAATGTTCAAAGACAGTCTACACTGCAACCCATAAAAAAATTAAAATATTACATAGAAGAAGAGAAGCAAGCTAGCAAATATGAAAATATTGATGAAGTTGAATCATATCTTCTCATCAACCTTCCACCTTGTACGTCACAACACACATAACAATTGAGATAAAAGTACAAATAATGGGAAACGTAACATATGATGACAGCCCAATTTATGTATAGATTATTATTTAAATAAAACCATAAACAAGTTTGTGGTCTTTTTTTCTCTTTTTGGTTTTTTCCTCTTCTTTTAGTTCATTATTGTTTGGAAAGGTAGGCATCAAGGCCTTTGCACGCTTTCACTCCAAATTGGAGATAGTTATGAGGTGGAGCCACATCTTCATTTGACTTCATAAATCCCACTGACCATTTAACTGAGCTAACACCATTTTTACCACCATCTCTAACTTCAACTTTCACTTGGAACATTTCAAAGTCTTTTAATAGATCTCCTTCAACACATTCAAATATTACTGCTTTGTTAGGTTCATCCACAAGTAGCCTTGTCTTTACTTCTGCCGGGATGCCTACCAATTAAAAAATTTAAAAAGCAAACCTTTATAATCAAGAATTGGAGTTGATAAATAAAAAAAGTAACGTTTAGTAAATCCAATAGGAGCAAATGTTATATTCAATTGGTTTGGCCACATTAATGTTGACTACGAACCCTTTCACATACCTTCATAATAATATTATATTATCTGCTTGGGACATAATTCGTTCTTAATAGCCTTGTTTTTCAAACCACTTAAAAGTCTTCATCTCAATAAAAATATACGTAAAACTATTTTTCTATTAGTGTGGCTCTTATACAACTTGACAAGTAAAACAAACCTAGGTTTAGATAATAAATCTAATATGAGTTTGCAAAGATAGCAAATGTCTTCGTATATCTCTACGATTCCTTAAAATTGGCTATTTTTTTCATTGGTCTTCGAGATTTTTTTATAATAAAAAACTCGATATCAAACTTATATACTATAGATGTCTCCCTCCATTTACCACGACCCATTGAAAAATTAAAGAAAATGGCACGGGATACTAAAACAACATTAAATAATACTTTTAACTTGAGATATCAATTAGGTTAGAAGGTATATCTACTTTTCTTTTTTCTTTTCAATCACAAGCTTGGAAATATACTTGTTTGAATTGTGTGTGTTACCAATATCAACTAGAGAGAAAATTAGGCCAACAAGTAAGAATATAATCGACCAAATCATATTGTTAATATTAGTCTTATGAAAATCTCTAATTTAATGAGAACTCATATATTGATTTTACTCATAATGTCTAATGATGCAAATTAATTAATATCGTCAATCAAGAAGCCTTTTTTTTTTCATTATTATGTAGAAGTTTAAATTACACTCAATCACGGTTAAGCTAATTACTTGAAAATAAAGGTTTATTAGTAGAATAATACATCCTTATATTGTATGAAATGTATAAACTTAATAAAGATTTTGTTACCCTACAAGCATTGAACATAGAGAATTTATTATTACAATAAAAGACATCCTTATTTGATATGCGATATTATAATTAAACATTTAATAAAGTTTAAATCTAGAGTGGATTATGTATGTAATAATGTATAAAATAGTGGCCACTGCGATTAGGTCAATTTTATGTTTGCCACGTCATTTTAAAATTTTAAAAATTTATTATAAGCAGAAAATTGAAAGTTACACTATAAAATATATATTAAATTTCTTAACAACAAAAAGGAAAATGCCATCCCATGACAAAAAAAAAAAAAATTCATAATACTTTTTTATATTACAAATCTAACAAATATAATAAATAATTAGATAATAGACCTACTATTCACTTTTAAATTTGTTATTTTTGTAATTTAAAAAATATAATAATAGACCTATTATTAAATTTTTTTTACTATTTTTACCCACGTCCTAAAAATATATAATTACACTTTTCGTAATCTCTGACTAAAAATTTTGAATTGACGGAGGATTTAATAAAAACGCAATAGCTTCAAGTTAAACTCTTAATAATTTACAATATAGTTAGCTTTACAGTAATTCCATCAAACTCAACAATTTGGATTGACCTGTGATTTAAAATACTTTTTAAATTTTAAGGAACATTCTCAGAATTTCAATCAACATCAATAAAATATATATATGTGTGTGTACAAATAAAAAAAAAGTTCCAACCAAATGTATTAATAGGCAAGTATCATATAATTCCTAAAGCATTTTCACCTATTTAAAAAGTAAGATTCTCACTTAATAATTTCACTAGATTTGTTTAAAAATAAAAATTTCTAAAAAAAACCCATCAACATCTGCATTTTGTTCACATTTCTTTCAAACATTTGTGTAAAATTGACCCTAATCATAGGTCTAAAGCAAACATATGTTTAAAGTTAAAAAGTATTTTAAATATATATTCATAAGGCAAGATAGTAGATGTATAAGGACATCCCAACTAGATTTCTTTTCTCTAACAATAGCCTCATCATGCCCCGATCAAAAGACGAACATTGTAACATCAAATTAATATAATATAAAATATGAGGATTGAAAGGGAAATTATAAAAAATAACATAATGGTAGGTAGAAAGAGAGAGAGATCATCACCAAAGTCATATTTCCAATGGGTGACACTGCAATGAGTAAATCTATTTCCCTCCACAAACTTATAGCTCTGAAGATTTTGAGGGAACAAGTGAATATAACAATCCATTTTGTTTACAAAAAAGTCATAGAACTTATCACCACAACAATTCAGCTTCACCTCCTCTGAGATATTACAAATTTGAGCCATTTTCAAAGCTTTCTTAAACCAAACTTAAAAGGATCTCTCTCTTCATCCATTGTCCAAAGGATGAGACTTTTATATAGCCAAATGTTGCACACAAAGTGGTTGATTCATTAATGATTCCAAGTCAAATATGCAATGAGATATATTCTCTTAGGGTGCGACCTTTTTTTTCAGCCATTGAAGCTAAGATTCTTAATGTCTCATTAGTGACTTATATTTCTTGTATTGTTTCATTTTACCTTTCAACTTAATGAGGGATTTAAATAATATATCAATAGTGGAACTGTGGAAGAGAATAATGTATTAAAGATGTACAAAAATAAAGCTACTTTAAATAATTTAAACAAATAATTGGAAAAGATGAAGAAGATGATGTAGAGAATGTTTGTCTAACACTTTAAACCATGTATGATAGCTATTTGGTGTTGATTTTTTATTTTTGATGTCTGAAAATCAAGTTTTGAAACAACTAGTTTTTCTTTTTAGAATGTAGCTAAGAATTATCAATTGCTTAATTACACTGAAAAGATTTAAATCGTTATTAAAATTTGTAATTAAGAAAATAAACACAATCTAAAATAACCGTTCATTTTTTTTAATGTTATTTTGAAAATTAAATCTATTTCTCATTGCTTGTTACATGATTTGCAAATTTCTTAAATAAAATGGTTGAATTCTTAGTCAATTTTTTTAAAAAAAATTAAAAATACTTCTTTTAATTTTAAAGACAGATTTTTTTTGTTTAAACCAATTAGTGGAAATTAAATAGCTAATGGATAAATTTATGGGTGGAAGTTGCGTATGTTATAAAAGTTTACAACCATATCAAAGCAGAAAAACACATACAACACATATATTATAGATATGAGCTCAACAAATTCATGTTATCTCCTTAAAAGAATTAAGTTTACTCACTCTAGCGCCAAAGTTTCGAGAGTAATTGTCTCTCCAAGATATAGAACATATCATCTTTCTTGGATGATCATCTTTCCAAGATATAGAACATATCATCTTGGTTTTCTGAGAACTTTATCCTCAGCAAACCAAGAACTTTCTTCTCAGTACATCCATAAAGCAAAATAGTTTTGGTTTTCATAATTTTTTGGAGAATAATCGTTTCTCTCCAAGATATGGAACATATCACGTTCAAATGATCAACAAACGAAACTTTATGGATGTACCGAGAACTTCAATTTTGAAAATGGAGAGAAATAATTTTTGGAGATGGCAAAAAATTATTCTCCAAAAATTATGGAAACCAAAACTATTCTGCTTACAAATTGAAAAGAACACTTAATTTAAAGACTATTTGTGGCCATTCGAACAATCGTGTCATTTCTCTATAAATTGGTTATTTTCATGAAGTGAAACAATCATTCATGAGGGAACACCATTTATTCCAACAATCCTCCTATAAATGGTAAGCAGACAAATGAAGATAGGAGATAGAAGAAAACATTATTCGGTGTATTTCCTAATTGAGAAATTGCATCAAGATAAGTTGTAAAATCTTTTAACTTTCCCTAGTGAGCATCAATCGAGTTTCCTTGGTTAATTAGTGGATATGATGTAACGAACCAACTCTGTATACTACGCTGAGGTCATTACCTTAAAGAAAAATAACAATTTTGACATTTTCTTGAAAAGAGTAAGTTTTTATTTAAAATAATTTCAAATTGTTTATAAAACATAATTTGGCGAAGTCGGTAAGAATACCATGAAAATATGCCCTAGATTTTGGTCTAATTAATTTTAAAGAAAATAAAAGAAAGAAATAAATAAAAATGATTAAAAAAGGTGATTTCCATTTCATCTCTACCTTTATCTGAAATATCATGAAACATAGAAAAAAATTAGTATAAAAATATACCCAGCAAAGGACCCACTATTGGTCCCCCTAGGTGATCTGTTAACTTCCCATTAGGAGGTACCAAAAACTATCATGTGCCTGATGGAACACACGGAATCTAGTGATCCCGTAGAAACACTCTTATCACTCGGTGAACTCGAAGGAACACATACATGATATTGGGCTGTAAGTAATTTCATCAAACCACTCATAAAACATGGCATGACAGACTGTTGGTCCCGTCGAACGCACACAGTCATAGATCCATGAAAGGTGGTGATCTAAGGGACATCGTACATGTAGGTACACATCCTAATAGCCAAAGTTAACAGACACCAGTCCAAAGCATTTAACAAACACTATAACCATGGCATGAAACATTAATCATAAAGTCCATAATCATGTAATCCATATAACATGCATAATCATATATAATATCAATCATCAACTACAACATCGCATTATGCATTTTAACTACTATCAATGAATAACAGTAAATACATGCAAACTCTTAAATTCATGTTTGAAGGTTCAATAGTAGAATCTCTTACCTGAGAGATTAGCCAAAAATACTTCCTAGTTAATAGTAAAAATTCTCTAATTAATTCCATCCCAATCATAGATGAAGAAATAATTTTGTTGAAGATTTGATAATTATTTCTTGATTTTCAACTCCAACTGACATGCTTCTTGTTTAAAACTAAAATTATGAGTTGCATTTGAGTCTACCATGGTGTTCTTTGAGGGTTTGGAGTTTATGACCACGTTGAAAAACATGAGTTCCTTTTCGAAAGTATCTTTTTGGTGTGATGCCTTCTTTTGAATTGCTGATAAGAATTTTAACGCACTCATACGAGGGGTGTCTGATAACGTGTATAAATATCCGTTATTATAGCTCATTTTATTAGAATAATGAGATCAAAACGCACAAGAAGATGATCAGAATGCGTAACTTATGTTATAAATTCATAAGTATTTAAAAATACATCTTACATAAGCATCATGCATGTTTTACGCGATTACAATGTCTAAACGCATGATAAATAGGAAGGAAAAAGCTAGTGAATCGCAAGAGACATCTCCGTAAATGCCACGTGATGGATACTCGTGTGGCAAATAACATTTCTAGGCAAGGAAACACGTTACCACGAGAGGAGGGCTCACTAGAAGACAAGAATGGTAGATGGGGTTGATGTGACTTCACAATGCTACAAGTGGCGTTGACAATTTCAAAAGAATAGTAGTTTCCTGCCAAAAGCTGCCTATAAAAAGACTTCATCCCCACCAAGAAGAGAAGGTCTAAATGGACCTAAAAAAGGCATGCATGAAGATCAATCCCTAAATAGAGAAAGAGAGAGAGAGAGAGAGAGAGTGAGTAGCAGAAAGAAATAGCCTTTCCGTCGTCTGTAAAACTTTCTTCTTCTCTGGTCAGTTGTAAAAGCGAAAGCCCAACATTTGTGTAGGAAAGAATCCATACTTCCATTGCTCTCTCGCCCCCTCTAACTTATAATATTTTTCTATTCTTTTTTCTCTCCATTTTTGCACTTCGTTGTAATATATGTTGTTCATATTGTACAATAGCCAAAGGCCTACATTCTTTATATATATTACATATTTATACCTTTTCAATCCATCATTTCTTGACTTCTTACTTGTCAATGTGTTGTTAATAGTTAGATTTGTGATAAGTTCTTGAAAAGGAGTCTAGCTTATAAATCTACACGCATTAGTTGAATACCATGGATCATCTAGGTAAACCTACTGCTTCACTTGCACTTGGACAGGTAGTAGGAAAACTTGTACTCAACGAGGATTTGGTGGTTATGTGATGAAGAGGTACATAGTGAGTAATTTGTATACAGTGATCATGACCCGTGACCTATCACATAGTTTACAATGACAAACCACCACATAAAATTTGCACCAAGTTTTTGACATCATTGTCAGGGAATTGATTTATTTCAAGAGTTAGAGTAGAGTTTTACTTTCATTTTGGGCAAAGTATTTGGTCCTGGTGAATCACGTGATTAGCCGAAATTCATGCGAAGATGTTCAAGGTACTAGAGTAATCTAAGATTCCTTGAACCAACCCCATGATCAATGAATCTTTCCATGGATGGCCAAGAGAAATATCAATGAATGTGGTTAGTCACAAATGAAGATGAGAGCCTCTACGAAGTCATTAAATAAATTGTACTCGTGGAGAGTTAATGAAAAGCATGTTTGTTTATTAAGTTTCGCGGAAAAGACTAAGAAAGATAGTTTAAACATTACGATGAATGATTTCGAGCATAGACTTGCGGTGATGAACAATCAAGATGCAAAAAGTCATGTTGCAAGTGATCTCTGAAGTTCAGGGACGATGCAGACAGATAAAGTTATATGGAGCAGTAGCGATGATACCAAAACTCTTTTTAGCCGATGAACTTAAACAGATGGGTGCAATTGTAATGTATAACTCTTCCATCACCTTTTTAATTGCACCTCTATTTTTGTGTATATACTTATGCGTGTATACCTATGTAAGTACTTGTATACTTGTAAATCCTTTTTGGTATGTGAATTTTGTATATCCCTTAGTCGGGGTTGCAGGGTAAACCGCTAAGTTATAGAACGGTGGGATAAGACAATTAAGATGAAGTCAATTTACGAGAAGGATTGAGTCAAACGTGTTAGGTAATTCTGACCTTCTCGTACATTAAAGCTGAGAGTAGGCTTCATTGGGAAGCATTCGGGTTTTTAGGAAATAGGGAACATCTTTCCCTTGTAAAGTTCTTAAACTTCCAAGATGAAATGAGTACGTCGTACCTCAAGCCACGAGTAGGTTGTTGGGTTTAGCACGCTTCATTTAATTTGACATGACCATAACCGTACGTTAACTAAACCTTTAACCCCAGTTGAGAGAGCCTATTTAAACTTACCAAAATCATAAACCTCAACATTTAACCAAGCACAACAAGTCACGAAACCATAAATTTCTATATCCTTCAAATCACCACCATTTGAAAAAGTCTTTTCCTAGTTCGTCAAGATATTCCTTTTATCTTTCACCAAGAAATGATTCCCTTATAAAACCCCTCATAAGACTACAATTCCCTAAAATCCCCTCCTTAGGCGTTAAGTTCACAAAAGATGAAAACAGTGAGAAAGGTTAAGGAGGACTAAGGGAGAAAACATGGGAATAAAAGAAAATGTAAGGAAAAAAGCAAAAGAAAGTGAAAAGATAAGCATGAATAAAAGAAAAGGTAACAAGAAGAATAGGAGAAGAGGGGAGAAGAGGCAGATCAACTAGGTGAGGGAAGGGGATCTTGAACATCCAATGAAGAACATCCCCTTGTTTGATGCTCATTTTAAAGGCTTAGCCGAAGGGACTCAATAAAGATTAACAAAATAAATTTGGTCCCTTAAAGAAAGAGGTACAAGAAAGTCGAAGGTGGAGGAAGAAATCTCTGAGGAGTACGAGACAGGGGTTAAAAGAAACTACTTGTCGGAGGAGAAAGTGCCCAAATGCAAGAAGAGAAGAAGACAAATACAATTAAAAAGCTCTTGCGGGCACTAGTCAAGATAAAGGAGAAAAGGAAAAACAGACCTTATCACCATCCATATGCCAAAGGATAAATAAAATACCCTGGTGCCAACTAAGAATTTGGAGGGGTTCAATAATGGGATGTGATGAAGTAAAGACAAGAAGAGGAGGAAGCCTTAGGATGTAAGCGAGAACAATCCTTTAAGGCTGAGGAATCCAATGACATCTTGTTGCATGCCCACCGCCTTAACCTCTACGTTACAAATTGAACCCTCTAAAGACAAATCACTCAAACTCCTCGCAAATCCAATTCGCCAACATTCCCCACCAGAAACTCTTTCAGGCAAACCATGTTTGCCTATTCCCGACCCTAGCAAGTCCAACGACACGTTGTGACTCAGTAGCAAAAGTGAGGATAACTCCACCAGAATAATCCCCTATAAAAAACTCCTTCACTGCTGTAATCTTAAAAAGGATATGCTAAGTGTCATCAACTGTGGCATATTTTAATTATGCTTTATGTAATTTTTATTTCTTTTTACTTATGACCATTATAATATAAGTCATAATTTATGATCTAATTCTTTTGCGTTTAATCTTTCATGTCACAAGACTCCCCGCTTTGTAGTATTCTAATTTTTCTTTGCGATTCAATAACACTTTAATAAAATAAATTATGCAAAATAAAGTTTCTTTGTTGTTCAAGCGTCTAACTTGTTAAAGAACCTTACTTAGAAAATATTTCTTTAGTTTACTACGCATGCAAGCTTTACTTCAAACCTCTTTTGTAAAAATTTTCTGCAAATAACCTTATCATTCAATTTTCACAACAAGGACATTGCTAACCTCTAAATTTGGGGTTGTGCAAAATCTGCGTTAAAATTTTTGAAACTTTTTGAAAATTCTCTTAATGTGTCCAAAAACAAGGTGTTTTATAAATTTTGTATTCATTTAAAAATAACAACTCCTTTGTTGTCTTCTCTCACAAAAATAAAGAAGCAAAGCTTCAAAAGTAAAAATTCAGAGAGTGAGTAATAAGAGGTGATAAGAGTTATAGTTGAGGAGAGAAACGGACTCATACAATGCCTATGATTTTCCATTCAACGTCAAACCCAATGTAAATATAATAAAAAGCATTCTTCGACCAAATAAAAGGATTCAAATTTTTGGAAATTTTAGTTGTTTCTGAAGATTGAAAAGAAGATTTACTATGTGGGGAATGAACAAGAGTATTTTGAGCATTAAGCTTGCCTCATTTTGAACATAGAAATACTTTCATAAAAAGAAGTACGCGATGATAGTCAACCCTGAATAATGAATAAAACTTGCCCGCGCTTTGAGAAGTGTAGAAACAAAAAGGGAAAGGTGAGTCGTCGAAGGACTTGTACTCCAACGGTTGAGAGCCTTTACATGCATGATCTTAGTAAAAAAAAATTAAGGGAGGAAACTTTAGAACAACCGAGGTATAGCTCACTACGTGCTTCATTCAATAAGTGCTTAAATATGTTTGTTGTCTCTTGTTTTATATCTACTCCACTATTTAATGGCTTTTCATTATCCAAAACTTCGTTTCTTCTACGTGTTCAATTCACTACTACAAAACTGACTTTTACTTGACACTTAAAAACTGTCAATTATCTGTTTACTTGACGTTTTTGAATGCGTCAAGTAATCTAGTGTCAAGAATAATGGAGGTTTACTTTACTATTTTTAAGCGTTAAGTATAATTATACTTGATAGGTAAAAAATGTCAAGTATATGAGATTACCTGGCGCTTTTTACACGTCAAGTAATCCAGTGTCAAGAATAAGGGAGTTTTTTGTTTGACAACTTTTACACATCAAGTAAAATTATACTTACAGTTTATAAACGTCAAGAATATGTTTATTCTTGACACATTCTGCATGTTAAGACTTTTTTTCCTTTCAAATGAAAAATTTTACAATTTAAAATATTCATATAATTATATTAAACTTGTTTTAAAGTTCATTCACACACATATAAGTAGAGCCTTTGAGATTACACAAAGTTGCTAAACTACGCATATTAATTAAAAAATTGAATCAACCAAAACTTTCCATCAAAGAACTAATAACTTTAACAAATTGTATATATGACTGAACCATACATATAGTACTTATTCATTACATACTTAATTATGATATCCCAAACTTCTACCATATGAAGATATTGTTCTACCTAGCTCTATGTTTAATATGAAAAATCTTAAAGTCTGTAAAATGTAAATATAAGGAAAAACTAACATTTGGTATATGCTTTGGATTCTTTCGTAACATGTCCTTAATAAGTGTCTTCCTGCACGTGGAAAAGAGCACGAGTTTCAACATTAGACTGCACAAGAAATCAAGAATTAAGTTTCAATTACGAAGTTAGTTCTTCAAGCATATTATCTTTTCATTCAGAAAATACGTATGCGGGCTATAATGTGCTGCTATGGTCATAAATGCAAAATAATTCAAACAAGAAGCATTTGTAGCTACATTCATTCATTTTTCTTATTCCTCATTATTAATAATTTCAATTGAACAATGGAATCAAATATACAAATAAGAAAATTCCAATAAAACATGATTTCAAATTATGAAACTTTTTTTATCACGTGGTGAAAAAAGTAGTTATCTAAAGTAATGCTAAGATTAAGAACTATGGATATCAAGCATGAAAAATTGCATATTCAATCAATCTAATAACATAAACTTGATGAGTCAATCCAACAATGCTCAATGGATAAAGAGACACTGGTTACCATTTCAAAAGTCAATAGTTCAATCACTCACACCACAATTAATGAACTATATATATATAAACTTGATGAATACTTTCCAACAACCTAAGACTGCAAATTTGATACACACTACGTTGTAGGAAACAAATTAAATTAAATTATAGAAACTCAATTGGAAAGAAACAATAGATTCGTCTCTAGTCAAAACCCCACAAGAAGAATGAAGACAAGTAAATTTTGTATCTTACATTTTTGCAGCTTGCCTACCCTTCCTAATTGCAGCACCATAGTATCTCTAGAAAAATACCAAAAAAGAAAACAGGTCAGTTCATAGAGCAAATGACAAGAATTTCATATTCTGTGTAACTTAGCAAATGTTTAATGAATTGCAATCTAAATGTTATCAGGCACAACAATCAGTCATTTGGAATTCAAGTAATCACAACTCAAAACTACCAAATCATGTAACTAGTACCTAGTTATCATAAACCATAAACATACGATGCATACTTTTGGAAATAGTGTCAGGTATTACAAGCTAAACTACAAAATACAAAATGAATGAAAACGAATCCCCAAATAACTAATAACATAATAAAACAAAGAGAGGAATCTTAAAGATTAGAACTTAAAATAGCATTAAAACTAAGAATATTAACTTTTAAGTCTAAGAATCATGTTCTTGAAATAGAAACAAAATAGAAACTCGAAGTCGCTTTTTCTTCTTCCATTCCTAGACGGTGAAGGACGATGAAAAACTAACTTTGTTGAATATAAATCATTATTTGCTCATACTCATATTTCATCCCCTTCATCTTTCTCATGTCCCAATCATAAATGAACCCAACTCCAAAACAATGCAAGTACAGGTAATCGATAAAATCAATTCCTAAATTGAATAAAATTTCATTCACAGTGACCAACTACCCAAATGAGAACAAAACATCAAAACAAAACATGAAAATGGGTAACAAAGAAGTTTGCTTTAGCAAAAATGTTTGTGGTGCTTTGAGGACTAAATGGGATTGAGGCTAACCACCAATCAGGATGAAAAATGAAAACTAATTATATTATAAACATCCTCAAATCTAATCCATGATAAAATAATAAAAGTTTGAAAATGTAGCACCACTCAACAAATAAAAACAACAAAATTATGTGGAAAATTGTCTGTTGGCCAAAAACAATAGTCCAAAAGTTCTTCAATGCTAAAAGGAAAAAGGATAAAAAAGAATAAAAATAAAACTGGAGAGTATCCTTTCCTAAACCATTCAACGTGTAGCTAATAGAGTGGCACACATGTAATAGTAAAATAATCTATGTATCCTTCCAATTTTATTTGATATTCTAGAAGTATAAATAAAATTAAAAACTAAGAGTACTCAATTTTACCTTGACCATGCAAATGGTCTATCTTTCTCGAGTTCTAACACCATAAGTTCAGCTTTTGCTTCTCGTTTTTTAGCTAAGCCCTTGCCCCATTCTAACGTTACTTCCTGTAACGAAAGACCAGCATCCCACGCAGCCACAATGAAATTTGATAAAAGCATTTATAAGAACTATATATCCAGAGAAGTACATAGTCTAAAGTGGAATTTTAATTTAAATCATAACTCTTGGAAGTACCTTGAGCTTTTCTTCTATTTTCCCGCGTGCTTTGAAGAATTCCTCTTTTTAAATGCGATCTCTTGTAATGTTTTTAAGTGTGAGGTATTTTTTATAACATAATGCGAATTTTTCTAGAAGATAAAAGAAAGGTGAGGTGTTGATTGCCTTACCTTTAATCTTATCACGATACACAGGGTCCGCATTACTACTTGTCGAAGGATTCATCTCTTTAAACCTAGAAAGAGATGAATGTGAAAGGGTCAGTTGACAGCTAGCCATCCAATTTTCTTATCAAAATGGCAGCAAAACAAGATAAATATGAAAGAAAGTTTTGATATGGCCATGGGACTTCGTTTTCCTTGTATTCTTCTACTAGAAAGTGTTGATTGTTCTTGAACAAATGGCCTGTACATATCTCAATCTCTTCTTCTTCATTGATCTCTATTTTCTTTTTTCATTTTTTTCTTTTGATTTCATCATCATTCTCATCATTTTCAGTTTAGGATTTCACTCTAAAATTAAAATCATTCCAATGTTTGTCAGATTTCCCTAATCAGAGACAAGAAGTATAACTTAGATTGAAGGGAATACTGCGTACCTTTCTCTTCGAATTGTCGCCAGCCGTGGGTCACTGTCGATGAGAAGATGTCAAGGAGTGGGTCGATCAGAATGTGAGATTGCCGAACGTTAAATGTGGTTGTCGTTGTTTTACCGAAATGTTATCAAAATGTTTAAACGTGATTGTTGAAATGGGTTGTCCAAACGTTAAACGTGATTGCTGAAACGGTTGCCGTCGATCGAAACGTGGCCGACTGCCGTTGGTTGTCGTCGGCCGAAACGTGGTCGGCTGATGAGATGGAGAGGTTTGACGATTCGGGATTTGGGGATTTTGGGGCTTTTGTCGTGGAAGAGGAAGAAATTAAGGCTTTAGATAAAAGAAGTATATATTTAATAAATTATTAAATGAAAATTGGGAAGGAAATTAGAGACTTTTAGCAATTCTTTTAGTGGCTTGAATTAAAAATATGTTGCCAATAATAATACTTTGTGACAATTTTTTTTTGCGTTGCTAAAACTGATTATTTACTGTCACTAAATAATAAATTTCTTGTAGTGAGAGAGTGAAGTTTGAGAAGAAGATGAAGAAATTATGAATGGGAGAATGGATGAAAAAAAATTTGGGAGGAAATTAGGGCTTCTTTAGAATTTGGAGGGATAAAAAGAAATTTTGGAGGAAAAAAAAAGAGGAAAAAGTTTTATTTTAGAAATTGAAGAAAAATGAAAAATTTGAGAGAGGGAAAAAGAGAAAAAAGTTTTTTTTTAGAAAATTGAAAAAAATATATTAAATGTCAAGTAATTAAAATTAATCGTGACGCTTTTAATATGTCAAGTATTTAAAATAAAAAATTAATAATTAATAATTTTTTCACTTTTGGTTATTTTTTACGTTTTTTTAAATTGACAGTTTTTATTAAAACTGTCAAGAATATCAAAATTGTAGGCATCAAGTAAAGTCAGTTTTGTAGTAGTGATTGGAGCTTGTAGATCATGAAGCATACCCAACATTTCATTTTTTTTCAGGAAAAAGGTTACCGCTAGTTTTTTCATCAAAAGGGTTACTACTGCTAGTTCCTTCATCAAATCTTTGTATAACTCTATGCAAATTCACGGGCTCTCCATGATACACTCAGTCTTTATAGGCATGAGATATTTCAATGGTTAATAGATGTTGCTCCACACCCTTTAATGAGTCTCAATTTTAGTTCATACATCTCTTGCATGGACACCTTCTTCATCAGTAATTATCGATGTGATACTTTCCAAGCTCTAATAATTGGGACACTCCTTCTCTGTACTCAACCGAAAACTTATTCCTAAGTTTCATCCAAATCTTGTCAATCGTTAAAAGCCCTAAAACATAAATATGTTTGATTAGTCTTATATCTCTCCTCTCAAATGCTACAACTTACTCAAACATACTCAATGAATACGTTATGCCCAATCCCCCAACTTTCACTAAAGTTAAGTTTAAAACTACCTAACACTTCCAACATACTTAATTAAAAGCTACAAAAAACCCCAAAATTACTAACAATTAGAAACTAGTTTTGACATAAAATGGCTAGCAAGATAGCCATAAAACAAATCAACCACAAATTACTAATTCCTTTTTACAAGCTATCTAACATCTCCAAATATTGAAATTGAAATTGAAATTGAAATTCATATTCAAATTAAATTCAATCTCAAATTCAAACTAAATAAACAATCTCAAATTCAATAACCCCCAATTCAATATAACCCCCACAAATCACAACACATTCAAATTATTTATTAATCTCAAATTCAATAATACTCAATTTCAATCTTAAATTCTAAGACAAATTCTAAAGCTAATTAACTAAACAAAAACTAAAACATGTTTTTATTGAAGAACAAACATTTTTCTAATTTCAAAACAAAAAAAAAAAGAAAACAAAAAAAAACCTTGATTGAGAGCGATGCCAGCCAAATAGGACGACAAGGGAGGATGGTGGGCGGCAAACGACTTCGACGACAATGACGACGGACGGGAACTGCAGACGTCAGACGGTAAGGTCTCTCTCTCTCTCTGCCTCTCTCGGTCTCTCTCTCTTTTCTTTGTGTTTGTGTTCTATGTTCTGTGAATACAAAACTTGAAATGAATATAGGATTTCCCGACGCACTCGAAAACGTCTAAAACTCCAACCATCCCCAACGTCATAAAGTGAAACGTCGGAGATTGTGCCAACCAATTCCGATGTTTCAATAGTTGTGTTGGTATTGGTTGGAGCTTTCTCCAACGTTTCTGCATGACTTCGAGAAAAGTTAAACAATTAAATTAATTATTTCAACTTTCCCCGACGATTCTTGCCTTGGCGTCAGAGAAAGTTGAAAAATAAAATAATTATTTTTAGTTTCCCCGACGATTATTACCTTGGCATTGGAAGAAGTTAAATAATTAAATAATTTTTTCACATTCGTCGACGTTTCTTTTCCAGTGCGTCTGAGAAAAGTGAAAATAAATTTTAGAAAAAATTAAATTGGTAGAGCATTCCCAACATTATAATTAGGACGTTGGGATTGCACCCTTATACCAACGGTGCTTTTCGAGCATCGGGAATGATAGGACATTCCCGACTTCCGTTTTGGGGTCGACAATCCTCCGATTTCTTGTAGTGTACAATGTCAATTGAAAATCGACATTAAAAGTTTGCTTTCTTTTTCCATCTGGCCTGACATTATACATTCGTACCTTTTTTTAACTTGACATCAAAGGCCAATTTTGTTGTAGTTTAATCATCCAAATATAGAAGCTACATCATTATTTCATTGAATAGTTAACGAAATTCTAAGGGCAAGAACCAAATTAAGTTTATAAAAGTTGGGACTAAAACAAACATTTTTAAAAGTTTAGGGACCAAAATAGAATAAGATACATTTAGGGAAAAAAAATAGAATTTAAACCTATTTTTATTTATTATTATTTTGCTTTTTAGGAAAGATGAAAAATCAATGACGCACTTCCAATTTTCACAATCTTTTTTAAGTAAATTACAAGTGCCCCACCCTAAACCCTGGTATTTAAAGATTTCAACATTTCCAAATAAGTTTCAACCTTCAATTAATTAGTACAAAGGTAAGCATCAAGGTCTTTGCACACTTTAATTCCACATTTAAGATGGTTATTTGGTGGAGCCACATCTTCATTTGCCTTCACAAACTCCACACACCATTTAACTGAGTTGACACCAACATCACTGTCCTTAACTTGAACTTTCACTTTGAATACTTGAAATTCTTTGAATACATCTCCTTCAAGGCATTCCATAGTTATTGATTTGTTTGGCTCATCCACAGCTAGCCTTACCTTGGATTCTTCTAGGCCACCTCCTATACACTCCACCAAAAATAAACTTTATTTAGTGGGTTTTTGAAACTAAGCTTATAAAATTTAATGGTTGAAGACAATAAACCCTACTGGATATCAAAAGGATCCCGCTTTTAAAAACTAAAAAAAAAAAAAACTCAGTCGATTATCAACCAACCTCTATATATATATAGCTAAATCTTAAGCCATATCAACCGTACATCTGAATGAATGTCGCTCAATTCATTAAAATACTTTATTTACTTTCTTAACTGCTAGAAATTCAAGGTGTTCAAATAACTCCACCGTTATCATGGTTAAAAAAAGCTTTTTGCTTCTTTATACTTTAAACAATAATTAAGTTAGTCTTTTCACTTTTGATTGCTAACAATTTAATCTTTAAACTTTTAAATTTATGGCAATTTAATACCTATGTACTTTGAAATTTATTATAATTTAGACCGCCATTATTCCTAAACATTCTCTTCAAAGTTATGTGCCAACAACTAATTAGTAATTATGAAACAACTCATTCGTTTAGTTTATAGAAAAGAAGAGAAAAAAAAAGGATTCCCGATCAATATGTTTAGTGATCTACATGTGTAATATAAATTTCATTTAACTCTTTTCACACTAAACTAAAACCTTACAAATTATAGAGTATATTGCAAGGGCTAAATTATTATAGATGGTAAATTATATGAATTGAATTTTTATTTATTAAAAAGATCCATAGCTAAATTGTTCCAAATATAAAAAGCATTATAAACTAAAGTTCATTTAACAAAAGTATTTCTTAACCTATCTTTTGTTTCTTTCTTTAGTATTCAACAACACATGGAATTAAGATGGAATCAACCTTTGACCTCTTGACCGAAAACATGTGTGTTTTAACTAGCTAAAGTAGGTTCAAGTTCGTGACCTCTTAACCAAAGGCATATTTCCTAACTGTTAGAAAGTTAAAACATTAATTTGACCTAGAGAATAAGCATTTAAGACCATGCAATCTTTTGTTAGAGAGAGAGAGTGAGAAAGTGTCACCAAAATCATATTTCCAGTGGATAACAGTTCCATGAGTGAAACTATTTCCCTCCACAAACTCATAGGTGCAGTTGATATTTTGAGGGAACATCTGATTCAAAACATCCATTTTGGTTAAAAAGAAGTGATAGAACTTTTGTCCACAAGCCTTGAGCTTCACCTCCTCCGAGATGCTACAAATCTGAGCCATTTTCCAAAGCTAGCCTCTCTAGCTTCTTAATTAAAGAAGGAGCGGTTTTTATATACAGGTAAAATAATATATGTAGCGTACACACACACACGTATCTATATATATTAATTCAACTGAGTGTTCCAACCATGTAATTTACTCTTTATTATATTCTTTACGTTTTCTATTTGTGAAGAATGATTTGACGTTCAATTTTATATTAAATGAAATATATTCTCTCTTTCTGGCTGAGTTTGTTTCAGCCATTGCAACCTAAGATTCGAGTTCTACTACTCAACAATTTACTTTCTTGACAATGATGGCGAATATGCTTAAATAAATTAACAAACCTACTTTAGTATTTTTATTTATTTGTTTATTTTCTTTTGAAAAAAAAAACATTTTCAACTAGTTTGATTTTTATTTAATTCACTAGAAGAAATTTGGCTTTTAATGTTAGGTGGAAAACATGAAAAATAGGGTTTAATGTCGTTTTTCAAAAGGCGGATATTTATTGTCGGTTTAAAGTTCTTTTTAAATTTTTTATTGATTATCTTTAGTCTTCAATTGTTTAGGTATTATTGTTGATTATAGTTAAGTTCACAAGTTTAAGATCACTTAATTATTCCTTATTGTTTTTTTATTATTTATTTTTTAGATTAAGTTACATTTTATATAATATGGATAAGTCTTGGATGAAAAGGAATAGAATGTTAACTGATTATGCTTTTGGGATTGAGATGTTTATTAAAAATGAGTTTAAACATTCGAAGACGTCGAACGTCATGACTTGTCATTGTTTAAAATGCGTAAATGCAAAAACTTTATATGTGAATACAATTAGAGATCACTTATTTTTTAGTGCATCAATCAGAGTTATCAAGTATGGATTTTTCATGGTGAATCACTACCAATGAATTAAGAGAAACAATGAAAGTGTCTTTAATAGTGCAAGAGAAGAAATTGACGAGGATGATGTTGATGACGCAGTTGAAATGTTTGAGGCTGCACACAATTATTTTAATGACAAATCAGAAAATTTTGAGGAACTTCTAGATGATGCCAAGAAACCGTTATATCCTAATTGTAAAAATTTTACCAAAATATCTACATTGATAAAGTTATATAATTTGAAAGCTAAATTTGGATAGAGTGATAAGAGTTTCACCGAGTTGTTAGAATTAATTTGTGTCATCTTACCTACTTCTAATGAAATCCCTACTTCTACTTATGAAGCAAAAAAGATTTTGTGTACACTTGGAGTGAAGTACGAGAAGATTGATGCACGTAGGAATGATTGTTGCTTGTTTAGGAAAGAACTCTCTGATGCAAATGTATGCCCCTCTTGTGGTATTTCAAGATGGAAGATTCCTAAAAAATTAAAACGAGGTTAAGAATGTTTCAGTGAAAGTCATGTGGTATTTCTCCCCAATTCCAAGATTTGAAAGAATGTTTCAAAGCAAAGAAAAATCAAGATTATTAACATGGCATGTCAGAAATAGAGAAGTGAATGGTTTATTACAACATCCAAAAAATGCATTATCGTGGAAAAAAATAGACAATTTGTAGCCAGAGTTAGGGTTAGAACCTAGAAATCTATGTCGTGCTCTTTCCACAGATGGGGTCAATCAGCATGGAGATCTTAGTAGTAGATATAGTTGTTGTCCAGTAATGTTAGTGATATACAACCTACCTCCATGGTTGTGTATGAAGCGAAAAAAATTTATGTTGACTGTACAAATATCTAGTCCCAAACAACCGAGAAATTAAATAAATATCCATTTAGCTCCATTAGTTGATGATTTGAAAATACTTTGGCATGATGGGGTGGAATGTTGTAACGACCCAACTCTTTAAATGAAAAAGAGGAAACCAATTGCTTAAATAAAGAACTTTAAATACTCTTTCATAATTCATAATTTGGATAGATAGATAAATACTAGAAAGTTTAGTCCTAGTTCAGACCCTATCTAAATAACATAAAAGTAATTCATAAGTTCAATAAATTTAAATAAAATACTAAAACTCAAATATTGAAATGTGAAGGAGATATAACATTTTCCCTATGGCAAGTCACGGTCACTTTTTGTCATTCGCCAGGTTTCCTTTACCTCTACCTCTGCTTGAAAAGTTAAAACATAGAAACAGTGAGTATAAACATATACTGAGTAAGGGACCCACTACTAGTTTTGCTAGGTGTCTGTTAACTTCCCATAACTATCGTGCTCTCAAACATACGCTATCTAGTGATTTCGTAGGAACACATCTGGTCTTCGGTGAACCCGAAGGAACACCTTAGATAATTGAGTTGTAAGTGATCCCGTCGAATCACTCATAAAAGTTATAAAAGTTATCATGACAAAATGGTGGTCCCGTTGAGCACACACAATTATAAAAAAGGTGGTGATCCCGAGGGACACCCCATATGGGTACGACCCTAACAGACAAAGTTAACAGAACACTACAATCTATAACATGTAACATATCATCAATATCATAATATAGTCATATCATATTTCAGTCATAACATATTAGCCATAACATATCTCAATCATAACATATCTCAGTCATATCATATCTCAATCATAGCATATTGGTTATCTATGTAGCCATCTATATTTGTTCTCCATAACAATCACATTATGCATCTTAGCTATATCAATGCATAATAAGGGAAAAATACATCCAAGCTCTTAATTCTGTTTCGAAAGTCTAGTAATAGAATCTCTTACCTTGTGATTAGCCAAAACAATATTTCCTTCGCTGACAGTCAAAATCAATGAACATAATCCTAAACATAAAAGGAACCAATTTAATAATTTAATAACATGTGTCTAACTTCCAAGTCCTTTCCAATGCAACTTACCAACAACACGGGTTGAAAGAAATTCATCCTTAATTGGGAAAATTTTCACAAATCACTCCTCTAATTAAAACTTGTCAATCCTTCAAGCAAAATTCTGAAATAAATCCAAGATTAAATTATTTAGAACCAAAAATCACCATTGATGGGTATTATCCAAAAACTCACGAAGAATTGACCTAATGACTCAAATGGCTGCAAGAAAAGATTATAAAAATAGCTTGCTTGGCTTGAAGGGAGAATTAGCTTGCACGACTCACAAACAAAGAGGGTGGTTGTGTGATAGGAGATCTCAGCTTGGACAATGTGAAGGCTCGACTCGGGTTGCAAGGCCCACGACTCGAACGGAGGAGAAACATAGCCAGTGCGAGCAATGATGAAGGAGATGTCATGACCAGATATGAACGGAGAGAAACGCAGGCGAAGCATCGACGGTAGGACGCAAATGAAACCTTGTTCTTTGTTCACTTATTTTAACCAAAATCCTCTTCTTTACTCATTTAAAGTTGGGAAGGAGTAAATTCCATTTTGTGTGATTATATTTTCAGCTCCCCACTCAGTCTTGTCCCCAAAACAATAAGCATATTGAGTCGACAATCTGGCCACTCTCACCCGTACAAATCAAAGGATAATCTCTCGTGAACAGGAGTTCATAATACACTCAGGATTAAAACTAAGTTACCTAGGTCATCCTAATGAAATAGAAACCTAACTATTTAACGAAGTTACATCTAGTGGTTATTATTTCATGGTTAGGTCTTATGCAAACTCATTGCATAGGATACCCTCACTCGCATGTCACCTACACAAACATGTTAGATCATTGTGTTTGTATCAAATACAAAGTGAGCCGTATCCGTAATGTTACCAGGATAAGGTACCCAACCTTATCCCTACAATATAGATAATTTAAGTTGATCTCGAACATTGATTCTTGTATATCTCTACATACTGATCAAAACTCATCAAACAACTTAGAATGTTAGTTTATTGGATTTAGGTTATTAAGACAAAACTAATAGTATAATCAATAACATTTATTGAAATTATAATAGTAACACTTTATTAATAACGATCAATGGATTATATTTACAACCTACGAGTTTTAGGACATAAATCCCAACATGTCCAAAGACGTCCAAGTACATCGGTCATCTCCGTCCCTGTAGCGTTAGTCAGCCTCCTTTCTGCTGCAAGCTGATGTTCTTCCATTGAAGCTAATTGCGGTCCTCACCAAGCCGCATGTGGGCCAAAGCCTTTGTTGCCAAGCCATCCGAGTCGCTTTCTCTTTGAGTCTAGCCACCTCCTTTATGTTTTTTAGCCAAACCAAGAGCTCCTCTCTCAAGTTAGTTTAGCTGTTTTGGTATTTTTTTTTTTTTTTTGTAAGTATTTGGTTAGGTTTTAGATATACCCATAAAATATTGATTTTTGGTTTAAGAAAATTTATTTTTGGATAAAGTTGAATTATTTTCTTTAGGTTCATTTGGCTAAATTTTAGTTTGAGGTTTTGAGTTGTGAAGTTTTTCCAATCAAGGTTGAATTGATTTCAACCTCAACTTTGGGTAGGTTGACTAACTAAAAAATTTTGGGGAACATAGCCAACTGCTAATATTTATTAATTAAGATATTTTATTTTTTCTTATTGTTTAGGATCTGCTTTAAATGGAAAATTGACTGTTAGGAAAGGATTATATTTTTAGCTAATCTTGAGGTAAGAGATTCTACTAGTGGACCTTCGAATTAAATTTTAAGAGCTTGCATGTATTTTCTATTATGCATTGATATAGCAAAAATGCATAATGTGACTGATATTGATGAATGATATGGATGACTGATATGTTTATGATGTTTATGATACATGATATGTTAAGCACATGATTGAAGATGTTATGATTAATATTCATTTCATGTTTATGATGTTATGACGATGTTACATGCTTTTGGATTGTTGTGTGTTTGTTAACTTTGTTTGTTGAGTTTTTTTTACCCCACATGTATTGTGTTCTTATCTATGGGATCACTCACACGATAAGTGATGATCCTACGGGACCACTCGCACAATAAGGGGTGCACCCACGGATCACATGCATGGTTAGGGGACAACTTTACTATGTATACGGTGTCACTAGCACGATAAAGGCTATTCCGATGGGACCACTCACACAATAAGGGGTGTACCTACGTATAACAAACATGTTTATGGAGTGTGTACCTACGATCGCTCAAATGATAAAGGGTGTTCCTACGGATCACTTGCATGATAAGGGGTGTTCATATGGTCTCACTCGCCTAGGTGTGCTCTATTGGACATACGACACTATTATTATGTTTCTAACAGGAAGTTAACAGACCACCTAGCGAGACTAGTAGTGGGGTCCTTTACTGGGTATATTTTATATACTCACTCTTTTCTATGTTTAATATTTCAGGCAAAGATAAAGGATATGTAAACTTGGTGAGTGATATAAAGGATATGTGATATGCCATATAGGGACTCAGTTATACTTTTGCGTTTGTTTACATTCTTTTTCAGTATTTTAAATTTTACACATTTTATTTAAAGATTTACCTTATTTATTTATTTATTCTAGATTTCTTTAGAACGTTAGTATCGTGAGTCACGTTTTCAAATTATTTTTATTGGGTTTCTCGATTTTAAGTCTTCGACCATTTATTTAGTTTTAAATTAAATTTATAAAATTTTTAGTTTTTTTTCCTTTTCAAGAAAGTGTCTTTTGATATTTTTCTTGTGAGTAATGCCTTAGCTTAGTTTAAAAGTTTGGGTCGTTACATGGCGTCCTTCATGCTCGACCAACACTCAACTTTTGCCCTGAAATCCTATACATTGAAGAAACTAAACTCAACTTCCAGAGCTCATAACATTTAATCCAACCTTTATAATAAAAATTTTCTTTCAATAAAATTTCTTAGAAATGTCTTAACTACCTTACTTACAAATTTTAGCTTAAAATTCAAAGTATTAAGTTCTGTAGTCTTCAAACACCCAACATTACCATATTTCCTTAAAAAATGACCTTATGACCTTCTTTCAATTGGTTGAACTTCTTCCACGTGTCTTCTTTAACTAGTAGCCCTACCTAAAACACTAAACTCAATCATGATTGTGAGAGAAAATGCACGAGTAGAATGAGAAAACAAATCATTTGAAGTTCACCTATTTATACAAGTATGTGCATGGTTGAGGGTAACACCTCCTACTTGCCATGAAAAGTGTTCTTATATACTCAAGACATTCTCCATTCCATCGAATGTGCTTGGACACCTAGGACACTTCAATTCATCTAGCAATGCTCTTGCAAAACTGATATCGAATGACAAAGTCCCTCATGCTGCCTAGCCTTTAACACATGGAGGTTACCCTTGCTATCTAGACCGTATAACCATCTCGCACAGAGCTTGCCATTCTACCTAAGTAAAACACTTAGCCAAAAATCTCACTTTTTTTCCTTCCTTTTTGCTGCCAACTTTAAATCAATTACATCAACACTAGGCAAATTTTTTCTTTCCTTTTTCTTTAAAATATCTTAACAACAAAACAACCACAACAACCACAACAACCACTAAAGTCTTAGATTTCTTTCTATATTAGAATTTCTAAAGACAAGGAAATCTAGGATTTATATGTTGGGTTTCACTCTATGGATGCAGTAGGATGGCAAGATCTCTAATTATATCTAGGAGATACAGTGAGAATAGGACAAGACCAAAGACGAATACGCGTGCAACTGCAGTAGGACGACTTTCTCGTCATCGTTTAGAGTTTATTATCTGATCGTTTAAATTTTTAAAGCCTTTTTCCCCATAATTTAAAACGAACAACATAATCGTGTATAATGATCTAAACCATTATTTATGATAAAGCAGTGAAAGAGTTAACAACAGTGGTTGAGAAGATCTCACATATTCATGGAAACAATAGACATGCGCAGTGAAAAAATGAACAAACTTTACTCTAATTGCAACTAAACAAAATTTAGTAATTAACATGCATAATAACCAAAATATAAACAAAGATGGGGTTAATAGAAAAACTTACCTTGTATTCTCTTGTATTCTCTTGACGAATTTGAAGTCAGGACTACTAATAGAGTTGACTCGCTAATCTCCAGACTTAGAACTGGGTTGTGAGACTCAAAAGTGATGGAGAAAAAAAAAAGAGAGAACTTTTCTTTTGGAGGAACCAAGCTTTTTGATATATTGTTTTTTGGAGGGCAAAGTGAGTTTTTTGTTTGTATTTTGTAAATCTTAGTTACAAAAATAAAATCTCACCATTAAAAAATAAGAGACCTTTCACAATTGCAAAAACCTTTTTACAAGCAAACTACAAGAGTTTCCCTATTTCACCACTTGCCATTACACTAACTATTAGTGGAGTAGGTGTCTCACATGCATGAAGCCACTTGCATGTGATCAGCTTGCCAAATCTCAACAAATTAGTCTAGGGCAATATGGTAATTTGACATTTTAAATCAAATTCAAAGTTTGACTTTTTGAAGTCGAAAGTCAATATTTTAACTTTTTACAATTTTGTCTATCATGACTAATTTAGACCTCCTGCGCATGAATCTACATTCATTTCTCTAAAAATTCAAATTAAATTTGAATATAAAGTCGGTCAAAGTTTGACTTTTCAAAGTCACAAGTCAACATTTTGACTTTTCACAACTTTGACCATTTTCATCAATTTCGAGCTTCCGAATATGAATTCATATTCATATTTTTAATATCTAAACCACATTTAAACATAAAACTCTGTCTTAAGCTTATAACCGATGACTATATTAAATATATTCGTCAGTTTCTCTCTCTTTGCCTGATTCGAAGAATTCAAATTATTCCATCATAATGTTCTAAGTTGATTCCTTGTGAGCTAGGGGGAACCTAATGGACCTATAGATGATGGAATCCAACGATCCGAGATTAACTGACTAAACTCTTGTAGATCGAGTTATTCAATCTTTGTTAACTAACAGATCATTCCATTAAAGTCTTGTTGTTGCACTCCCCTCACTATAGATATATTTGTGTCCATGTGATATAACCATGATAAGTAAGATAATCCTTCACAGGTTGTTCGTAACCTTGGCTGGGTCAAAGTACCGTTTTACTCCCAAAACTACATCTTGCTCATTAAGTCCAACTTATCCACTATTGAACAATTGGTTAAAGGTCCAACCTATAAACTGAATCCCTCTTAGACCAGTGAGAGGGTGGGGCCTATTGTTTAAGACTTGGATTCAATCGTTAAGGAAACAACCTATCTACTATCCCTAAAATAGGTATGAGTGAATTTCTTCTTGCACCCTATGTCCCTAGCTATCCACCTGGTCTTACCCCTGAAATGGGAGGCTTATTGGGCTAGCGTTATTGAGCTGCCAGCACATATATAGATCTTAGGATAATTCCGTGTGAATTGAAGTTCATAGTTTGCTCAGAATTAAGATTAAATTACACTGAATATCTATAAACGAAATAGTCGGTTTTATTAAAGTCAACGGTGTTATAACCTAAAAGCGACTATTCATGGTTCCAGTCTTATGTAAACTCTTTACATAGGATGCCCCCACTTTCATGTCAATACATGAACAATTCAGGATCACATCGTTTGTACTAACTACAAAGCAGGTCGCATCCATAGTGTTCCCAGAATAAGGTGTCCAACCGTATTCGTATACTATAGACTATTTAGGCTAAATACTTGAACTTGATCCACGTTTATGTCTCTACATAAAGTTCAATGTTACTCAATAATAGTCTCGGGTCTTTAGTTTAATCGCTTTAAGATTATAGTATCAATAATGACTATAATGAATAGAATATTATTACAAACTACAAGTTTTAGGACATAAATTCCAACACATGAGTTAATAATAGGAACATAAAAAATTAAACATAGTAGGAACATAAAAAATTGTTAACCCAGTTCGATGATACATCATCTACGTCTGGGGGTCCTTGACCCGAGTTCAGAGATTTTATTTCTTTCACATATAAATCATAATTACAATTGTATGATCTTAAGTACATAGATTAAAACACTTATTATTCTTCACTATGTACTTTGAGTGATACAACTTTACGGCACGTAAAACTATCATCGAGTTGTTTCAAAGATGACTTGGATAAAATAAAAATCTCTCCCTTAATCATGTTTCTCATCAATCAGCAGATTAAGGATGAATAATTGAAGATCTTTCCCTTAATTACATTTCTCGTCAAATTGCAAATTAAGGTACCTTATTTCTTATTTCAACAAAAGATTGATGTTTGTAATTAAGCCATTACGACTTTTTTTCAACACAAAGATAGCCAAATATAACCACAACAATCTAAAAGACTTGCACGTTCGCTTGATCGCTTCACAATTTCAACTGTAATGTCGTACGCGCACACCACACATGCCAAGGACCTCACAATCCATAATCATAATGAATTCGGCATTAGAAAAGGATCTTGAAGCCCAAAAAATACTCCATCAAATAATATAAGATAATATCTTCTAATTTAAGGAATATCTTTTAATTACATAATGGCTCGAAATTATACCTTTTGATACCAAAAATCTTCAATTCTTTACACGAAAAGCTTTAATTTTTGCCACGTCAACCTTCACAATGATAATTCTAAACAAATATAATGACCATGGGCCCACAAATCTTCTAACAATTTAGACTATAGTAGTACACAATCATTTACAAGAAGATTATATTATACGATCGTTTATGTTTATTATTCGATAGTTTAAATTTGAAACCTTTTTCCCAATCGTTTAAAATGAACTACAAGATCGTGTATCATGATCTAAACCATCGTTTAGAATGTAGTTTACACTATCATTTAGAAAATGATTATATTATACGATCGTTTATGTTTGAAGCTTTCTCGCCATTGTTTACAGTTTATTATCTGATCATTTAAATTTGAAGCCTTTTTTCTCATCGTTTAAAACGATCTACACGATCACATCATGATCTAAATCATCGTTTAGACTATAATACACAATCATTTAAAAGAAGATTATATTGTGCAATCGTTTATGTCTGAAGCATTCTCAGCATTGTTAAGAGTTTATTATCTGATCGTTTAAATTTGAAGCATTTTCTCCCATCATTTAGAATGAACTACATTATCGTGTATCGTGATCTGAACTATCATTTAGACTGTAGTACCTAAACTCATACCTGAAATAAACTAGAGTGAAATCCAAGTAAGGAATCTTTTAGAGTTCATTTGCATGTCTTTTATTCACATACCACAAATTTCTTTCTTTCTTTCTTTTTCTTTTTCTTTTTATTTCTTTCTCTCTTTCTTTATTATTATTTTCTTCTTCTTCTTCTTCTTCTTCTTCTTCTTTTTTTTTTTTTTTTGAGTTTTTAGCCATCATCAAAGACTAGAGTTTAACTAGTCCACATAAAAGAATTATTAAGAGTGCAAAAACAATCTCACATTTTGGGTAGAAAAGAAAGTCATCATAAATATATAAATGAAGATAAACTATCATTATTATTGCTATGATAAGTCTTGATGTTTCCAAACTCAAAATCATAAGAGTTTAATTTATGTTAAAGTAAATAATATTGCACTATTATTACAAAGATAATGGATGTTTCAAGTTTGTTTATCAGATAATTAAATTTTTATACTTGCTTGAAACTCTTGGAATAATAGAGAACAATATTGTGAGGATTGAAAAGTTGTGTAACCAGCTGCCAAAAGTCTAATACAACAAAATTCTACAAGTCTGTCAAAAGTCAAAGGGTTGTTGTCAACCTCCAATTAATCCACACTAAATTCTTTCCTTCATCGATCATTTCAAATGGACCACCAACAAATTCCAAAATGATTTAATTCTTCTTTGTTTAATTCTATATTGTAGAAAAATGACAAGTATTTAAGAGTTGGTAAAATGGGTTTTAAGTTAAGGGTAGAGTGGTAATTTGTCTTTATGGCAAATTTGTAATTATTCTCATCTTCTACCTTAGGTTTTTTAATTCAAAAGAAAAGAGCAAAAGGGTGAGGGAGCAGTCGATAGTCACACTAAGGAAGAGGGGTAGGGGAGAGACAGAGGCGTTCAACGACGTTTGTTTGAGTAGATTTCAAGCATCAACGTCGGTGAGTTTATGCCTTATACCGACGGTGAACGATGCTCGTGGCAGAGTCGACAGTGAACAACGCATGTTTGCAGCGTTATTCCAATGGCGCATTAGCGTTGGGTTCGAGTGGAGTATCAGCATCAGGTTCGAGCATTTTTTTGGGGTGTATAAAAGTAAAGTTCCGACAGGTCTAAGCGTTGGGTGTCGACAAGTCTGCTTCAGTGTTGGGTTTCGACGGGTTTGGGACTCAGTAATAGAGGTTTCAGTGTAGGTCTCTCAGTCTTTCTTGGCATTTGGTTGACAGTATAGTCGGATTTGTCTTGGTTGATTACAGATTGCTAATCTTGTTGAACTCTGTAATTGTATCCTAATTTTGCTCTTAATAAAATCCCTCCAAACTGGTTCTCAAAGTGGATGTAGATTGAATTGGTCGAACCACTATCGTTGTGTCGCTTATTTTTGCTTTCTTTGTGATTATCTGGCTGTTGCGTTCTTCTTGTTTAGATTGTGTTCTCTAGTTAGTGCACAAAACTCTATCAAGTGAATGGGAGTTTGGTATAGTCATAACAAGTTGTAACAGAACTTAGGGTTGTTATTCCCAACAAGTGGTATCAGAGCTTCATTCGAACCAAAGGAAGATTTGGGTTTTGTGTGGTAGTTTGCAGTTTACATATTGTTGTTTTAATCAGTTCTGTAAAGATGACTTCAAGACTGTTTGAGGTGGCTAGGTTTAACGGGATGGTTGATTTTGCTCTTTGGAGGAAAAAGATTAGAGGTATTTTAGTTCAACAAAAAGTAGCTAAAATCTTAGATGAAGAGAACCTTCTGAAAACTATTACAGAAAGTGAGAAAAAGGATATGGATGAAATGGCCTATTCAACGATCCTTCTATATCTATCAGATGATGTGCTTAGGCTTGTAGATGAGGCTACTACTAGAGGGAAGTTGTGGAAGAAGCTAGAAAGTCTTTACTTGACAAAGTCATTGCCAAATAAATTATATCTAAAGGAGAAATTCTTTGGATATAAGATGGACCAAAGTAAAGGCTTAGAAGAGAACTTAATGAATTTCAGAAGATTATAGTTAATCTCAATAACATAAGTGAGAAGATGTTGGATGAGAATCAAGCAGTGATTCTTTTAAATTCATTACCTGAAACATATCGAGAGGTTAAGACAACTATTAAATATGGTCGGAATTCATTGACCATAAATGTAGTGTTGGATGCTTTAAAGACTAGAAATCTTGAAATTAAGAAAGAAAGCATTGATGGAAAGTTACTCATGGCCAAAAGAAGAAGTGACAAAAAGGATTGGAAAAGAAAAGAGAAGAGTTCCAAGATGAATTCAAAGAGGGAAGCTAGAAAGTGTTTCTTTTTTCATAAAAAAGGACACTTTAAGAAACATTGCCTTTTGAATAAGAGCAAGGAAGCATCAAGTAGTAAGCATGCAGCTCAGACAAGTGCAGCAAATGTTACTGATGGGTATGATTTTGATTTAGTAGAGGTCTTGATGGTGTCTCACAGGGATATGCAAGATGCTTGGATCATGGATTCAGGATGCACGTATCACATGATTTCTAATCGAGATTTTCTTATTGACTTTTAGAAAAATGATGGGGGAAAGTCTTAATGGGTGATAGTAGAACTTATGATATCAAGGGAACTGGATGAGTTAAAATTGCAACACAACGGGATGATCAGAAAGCTCACAAATGTGAGGTATGTTCCAGAACTCAAATGTAATCTAATATCTCTTGGTGAATTAGATAGATCAGGTTATGTTTTTAAATCTGAGAACGAAGTTTTGAAAGTTACCAAGGGTTCTTTGGTTAAAATGAGGGAAACTTTGAGGAATGGTCTGTATGTGTTGGAAGGTACTGCAGTTTCAGGTAGTGTTGCTACAACATCAAAACACAGAAACAGCAGATAGTTGATCATGTTGTGACAAAGGTCAGAATTGATTATGGAGTATAACTATCAGGGAAAAGTTCATATCTATCTAGTGAACGGTCACCACTAGTTTCACAAATAGAGGCTACAAATGGGTTTGAATTTGATGGTGTACAGTCTCAACAAGAGAGGGCTTTGATTGATGAGGGAGTTTTCAGTGACGGTATTATATCTGATTCAAAGAAACAATGGAAGGATTCTATGGAAGCAGAGTTGTTTTCTTTGAGAAGGAATCATACATGGTCATTGGTTCCAAAGCCTTGTATTAATAAGCTCATTCAAACAAAGTGGATTAAGCCAAGAAATGACAATAAGCCTAGGTATAAGGCTTGGTTGGTACTTGGTAGCCAAGGTTTTTCCAGCTCATAGGTTTAAATACCGGTTAGATGAGCTGAAGGTTAATTCTGGATGATATGGTGATTAGGAGAATCGGTTTGGTGTCTTAAATAGCTTGTCATGAGGGAGGTTTGTAGAAAAATGACAAGTATTTAAGGGTTCGTAAAATGGGTTTTAAGTTAAGGGTAGAGTGGTAATTTGCCTTTATGGTAAATTTGTAATTATTCCCATCTTCTACCTTAGGTCTTTTAATTAGACAAAAGAAAAGAGGAAAAGGGTGAGGGAGCGGTCGATAGTCACACTAAGGAAGAGGGGTGAGGGAGAGAGGCATTCAACGACGTTCGTTTGAGCAGATTTCGGGCATCGACGTCAACGAGTTTACGCCTTATACCAAAGGTGAACGACGTTCGTGGCAGAGATGAATGATGCATGTTTGCAGCGTTATTCTGGCAGTGCATTAGCATCGGGTTCGAGTGACTTATCAGCGTCGGGTTCGAGCATTTTTTCGGGGTATAGGAATCGAGTTCCGACGGGTCTAAACGTTGGGTTTCGACAAGTTTGCTTCAATGTGGGGTTTCAACGGGTTTGGGACACAGTAACAGAGGTTTCAGCTTGGGTCTCTTAGTCCTTCTTGGCATTTGGTTGACGGTATAGTCGGGTTTGTCTTGGTTGATTATAGATTGCTAATCTTGTTGAACTCTGTAATTGTATCCTATTTTTGCTCTTAATAAAATTCCTCCAAACTGGTTCTCAAAGCGGATGTAGACCGAATTGGTCGAACCACTATATATCATTGTGTCACTTATTTTTGCTTCTTTTGGGATTATCTGGTTGTTGTGTTCTGCTTGTTTAGATTGTGTTATCTAGTTAGTGCATAAAACTATACCAAGTGGTTGGAAGTTTGGTATAGTCATAAAAGTGATAACAGAACTTGGGGTTGTTATTCCCAACATATATCTATGCATCTATCAAAGAATTTACAAACGATTGTAGGTTGTTACTGTACTCAAATCTAATACAATAAATTATCATTGTCAATTAGATATATTTATTTATCTACAAATACGGATAAGGAAATAACATTCTATCTCCTTATTTATCTACAAATACGGATAAGGAACATGCAGCCCTGTCCACATTCACCCATTTGAAAGCTAGCAATTTGAGCGAAGTTGTTGGAGAGACTGTCAAGGCTTGCTTTGTAAAGATACTGCGACCTAAGCTATAATATAGTTGATCAAAGAAGGGAATACCGACATTCTGGATGGAAGACGATCTATTGTTCACCAAAGGCAATTACATGTTTGTCCCCAATTCAAGTGACATACGGTGACTACTAATGGAAGAATTTCATGACACAGTGTGGGCTGGCATGATGGTTGGCAACAAACATTATGCACTACCGAAACAAGGTGACTACTGGCCAAGTCATAGGAAGGAGGTGATGCAGTTTACTAATACTTGTGTTGTATGTCAGCAAGATAATGTTGAACGAGCCAAATTACCAGGTTTTTTGGAACCCCTACATGTGCCCTCAATGTCGTGGGAGAGCATATCTAGATCTACACTTCATCACACATTTTCTCACATTCATTCTAACGCCTAAGATGTGTTCTTGTGAAATGACTGTCTAACTTTTCTTCAAGGCACGTTGTGAAACTTTATTGTGTCTTAGCGAGCATCATCAGTAATCACGACGGTCGATTCACTAGAACGTTATGGACCAAATTATTGAAGATGTTGGGGTTACTAAACATATGAACAAGTTATCACCCATAGACTAATGGACAAACAGATCGCTTCAACAGCATGCTTGAAAAATACTGCTGTGTCACTTTATTGATCCACGACAGAAGAATTGAGTACAAGTGTTAGATGTTGCTTAATTCAGATTTAATTGTCAAAAAAGCTCATCTACAGGAAAGACACCATTTGAAATCGTATGCGGTAGACAAACCCTCATGCCACATGTTATTAACCATCCCTATGTGAGCAAAAGTCTTCAAACCCACAATTTTTCTAAAGGGTGGAGACAATCTTCCACAGTTGCTCGCTCTTATTTAGAGAAAGGTGTCGAAGCGTATGAAAAAGTGGGTGGATACAAGACGCATACCTCACAAATTCCAAGCAGGGGATAGAGTGCCAATCAAACTGCATCTTGAGCAGTGTTGGTTTCGGGGGCAAGGAGACCAACACCTTGTGCAAACATATGACGGACCCATGGAAGTGATCGACACCTTTTACTATTGCTTTCATTGTATTTTAGTATCTTTATATTTTTAGTGTAAGTACCGCTCTCACATTAACATATGCAAGCCTGTCACATCTCTTTTTGTTTAGAATGTACTATATGGGAGTAAGTAATCATCATATCCCCACATCCATGAGTTGCAGAATATAATGTTGTTGTTGTCCCTTATTGCTTATAGTCTTAGAACAAATTTCCTTTCTCAACCATGCTTTCATATGTTTGAGAAAACTTTTTCCTCTAAATCTGTTTTCTAAAATATTCTGACAAGAGCAAGGAGGTTATGAAATACGTCCATTGTTCTATCAATAATTTTGATTTAGTTTGACTGACTTCTGGTGTGGTACGAGTGTCGCACGACCGCTCTGAGATGCTTACGAAAGTGCTACTGTGACATCCAACGCTACGGTGCTCCACAATTTTTTTAGAATTTTGTGAAAAGTGTTGCGCCTCAATACCGTAGGCTGCCCCAACACTCACCTAAAGACAGAATTGTCATTTTCTCTCCCGTTTGAAGCCTCAAATACCCTTTGTAGCTTCTATTTGCTCCAAATTTATCCCAAACCACCACATCAAATATCCTAAATAGGCAAGGTTTGAGGCACTGTGATAATACATATTGCACTATCATTGGTCACATTTCATGATTTATCCCAAATTCAATCGTAAAAATTTGAACTTCTTTTTCTTGTTAAATTGTTGTTAAGTTCTCAAATTTATCTCAAAACAAAATTTAAAAATGTGGCACCTTTAATTGTGCGGCGTTTGTCATTCGTCAGCTATGTCAACCCATTGGTTCTGAGACTCTTCGTTTACCTATTGCATATATTCGAATGATTTGTAGGATTCTGCTATCTCAGAAGCCTGACAGCTTTGTTTACAACAAACGATAAAATTGGTGCCAAACTTGGCTTACTAAACTTTAACTACAAAATATTTGAAGGCCACCACGTTCTTGACACTGCTGCGCCTTCTCTAAGTACAAATGAGTTTGTTGCTTCATCTTTTTGCAATGGCCTTATGGACTCTCGTCATAAGATCTTCGAATGGTTAATGATGCCATTGATCGTGTCTCGAAAAGAAAGCGCGAGACCACTAATGTTCTGTCTCTGATGCGATAGGTTGTTGATGATCAAGATCAGACTGGTACTTTTCCTGATTTTTTAGGCTATAGGGGGAGTTGGTAGTGTTGTTGGATGCCTTGCTTTGCTGAGCTCTAGATGGTTGTACTTGCAAACATTTGATGTGGTTTTTGGGCTGTAATTTCTAGTTTCTAGTTGTTGATGTCTGTTGTCGTAGTTGTTTTTAATTGCGCTAACCTGTCTTTGGTTTATTTTTTTTAGTTTCTTTTTTTATCCTATCGATTTATTACTTTTTATGCGTAGACCCTTCTTGCTATTATGGTTTAATAGTCTTATTATTTATCAGCCTTTTTGTTGCAATATTTATGGATGGATTTGTAAGTGTGAAAGTATTATATCTTAAACAAATATCTTAACCAAAGGGATAGTTTGTTAGTTCTATGCTCTTGGCTAAATATATTTATTTAAGTTTCCTAGAAATATTTGCTTTTTGGACTGTTTAAGGTTGTCTCAGAATGTGTTTTTCAGTGAGATCTTGTCTCACTGTTTCTGAAGGAAGTTGTTCCTGCAAAATTATTTCTTTCATTTTTTAGCTTATTATGCACAATATTTTCTCTTAGATATTTTCCTTTTCTACTTCAATGCCCATTATTTGTAAGGATATTTTACATAGCTGGACTATGCTATTTAAGTTTAAGAAGCTGTGTGTGCTAGTGTTGCCGCACATATTGTTAAGAGTTTACAATCTGATCTATGACATGAAATTTTTTACATTGTGAGCATTTGAAGACGAGTTGTTTTTAAGTGTGGTGGCGAATTCAAAGTATTGTTCTTATTGAGGTTACTTTAGTTTCAAGAAGCAGTGTTTATAACTTTAGGGGGAAACTAAAAGCAAAACCATTTTTTATCCTGAAAAATTTCTCCACATAAGGGGGATCCTACCATACATGAGCTATCATTCACATAGAGAAGTGTAAATTCTCAAATGACAGAAGCTCAACATAGGTAGGACAGATAATTTCAAGTTAACTCTAAGCTTGTTTATGTAATCTTCATTATCATCTAGAAATAAGTACAACATTATAATCGTTTAATATGATTATGTTAGTGGTTAATCTTCATAGGCACACACTACCTCCAGGCATAGATGTTCGATCACGAAACTAAGTTACCAACTTTTTTGTGTTATCGTTGTTTCTCTATACTTTGTTGATTTACTCGTCTTTATGATTGGTAGGACGTGCTGTGTGGCATACATCTATATACTATATACCGTGTGAAAGAACCTCCTTCCAAAATTTCAGAATGCATGGCTTACAATTTAAGATAAAGGATATATCCTTAATTCCCAAATACATTTTAATAAGTTGATCAACAAATTATTTTGCATACATGAAGTTGTGATCCATTAGCCAATTGGAGATATTGACACACGCTTGAGAGCTTTGACACACACACAATAATGATAGATTTTCAATTTTACAAGTACTTGCAATATATTATACATTATTCCGATCCCCAAATTAAACTACACATGCATCCATAACAGACATAAAACGACACTCATTACATATTACACATCCATTTTCTTATTTTAAGAACAAGCCAAGTAGAAAGTCTCCAAACTTTAGGTTACACAGCTTGAGTAATTTAGGGTTTTTGGTTCTTGGAAAAATAAGCATCAACACCTTTGGACATGTTGATAAACATTTCCAAGTAGTTTTCAGGTGAAGGCACATTTTCATTTGCCTTCACAAAATCAATAGTCCATTTTGCAAAGCTTCCTCCAACTTTGCTTAAGCTTCCATTAACAACTTCAAGTCTCGCAGTGAACACTTTGTAATTCTTTAGCACATCTCCTTCAACAGTCTCATAAATTATGTATTTCTTCATATCATCTACCACTTTTAGCTTTATGTTTGCTGTTAATAATTGATGACTTCCTGTTTGTTCGCATTCAAAATATATTAAGCCCGTTGATCTTTAATTACTTTTTGTTCTTTACTTAACCAAATATCTAGTGAACATATGTATAGAAATTATACAAATATAATAATTCTCATTCATAGACTCCTATTACTATATGGTTTATCATATATAGATCAAGCTCCTACTAACGATATGGTTTATCAATGATAGACATCGAGATTTGAATCTAAATTTTGCTATATTTACAAACTCTTTTGCATTATGCTATACCAACAAATAGTATTTTAGGCTTGATTGCTATATATGCAACTTTCCAACTTTTAAAAAAATATATTTTAGTTTATTGAAAGTTAGATTATGAATTAATTATATATATATTTAGTTTTAAAATGTCTTAAATCAGTTATGTGATGCTTCGATGATGAGCAACGTAGGTCTCTCACTAACGATTATTCATTTAGAAGTTTCAAAATGGTTATTTTAAAAACAATAATGAGTGCTCGAGAATTAAGCCTAGAATATAAATATCTGGAAGAAGAAAAGAGAAAAGAAATCATCATACTCACCAAGGTGGTATTTCAACTGTACAACAGTGTCAGCAGATAAACTTTGACCTTCAACAAATGCGAAGCTCTTAAATTGCTCAGGAAACATATTGACCAAATCCCCCATATGGTTCCTGAAAAAACCATAGAACTTCTCGATGGAAGATTTTAGCTGAACTTTTACCCAAATGCTATCACTTTGGCTCATTTTCTTGTTTTGTACTAATTGTGATCAAATCTTAAAGCTAAGAGAAGCATTTTATAGTGAAATTTGGATGACTATTTTAGGAACGATTTGAACTACCGCCCACTCAATAATTTGGCCAACTTTGATTATTTTTTTAACACTCTTGTGACTGCAGCTTATGAATGCACTCTTTGTTTCCCCCACTAACTGAATTTTTAATCAAAATGTTTAAACTAATCTAAGTGCTGCTTTGTTGATACCAATTTAATTAGCTCTCTCCACCTAACAATACCTTAGTAGGAAACCTTTCAGCTTTTAAACTTTTGTAAAGCATAAAAAAAACTATGATTTGTCTTTTCCTAACCTCATTCTATTTCTATTTTGGTTTCTAAACACTATCTAATTTTTGTACCACATCTTCGAGTGATCTATAGCTCACTCCCATTGTTTGGATGTCCAACTATAATATATATTTAGTGTTTTCGACTATTATAACTTACAATTTAACTACAATTTTTAGAGTTTCAACGTCAATTTTATTCCTTCTTTCTTTCAAGCTTCTTTGGTTACTCTTCTTCTCTTTTCCTCGGCAACAACTTCCGAACATGAGGTATCTCTCTTCTTCTCTTCTTCTCTTCTTCTACATAGATCTCAGAAACCATAGTTTCTTTAATCCATTCGTTTAATCCGTTCAAACATGAGGTTTCGAACGAATTGCAAACTAATTTCTATATATTGATTAAATTTTGGTTTCCACTTGAGTATTTAGATGGAGTAATTTTTGTTGTTATTGTTTATATTTGTTGTTCTTTTCTATAATTTTTGTTTGTGGCTCAAAATGTATATTTGTGATCTCATTTTGTGCATGAGGTATTGTTCAAAATCAGTGTGTAGTTGGAGTAAAAATAATGAAGGTTAACTAACTGCAAACCGGTTTCTATATATTGATTACATTTGGTTTCCGCCATTTGAGTATTTGGAGAAATTTTGGTTGTTTGTGTTTCTATTTGTTGTTCTTTTCTGTAATTTTTGTTTGCTGCTCATATTCTATAGGAGCGCTTGTAAAAATACACTAGAAGAAATTTTCTCTTTAATGTTGGTTTAAAACCGACATTAATGACCTTTGGTGTCGGTTCGGAACCGACATCTATGCTAGCATTATTAAAGGCCTTTAATGTCATTTTTGCTTTGATGTCGGTTTAAAAACGACATTAATGGCCATTGATTTCGGTTTTAAACCGACATTTTTTATGGTGTTATTGTTGACCTTTAGTGTCAGTGTGCCTTTGATGTCGTTTTCAAACCGACATTAAAGTCTTGTTTTTGGATTTATTTTTACAAAATTTATTTTTATTTAATTGTTGCATTATTGTCCATTTTTTATAAACTGACATTGGATACGTGTAAATAAATATTTTTTTCTCACGCCAACAAATCAATAAAATTAATATTATTTTAGAAACTACAATATTTTTCTTTTACATTTGTATAAAGAAAATGAAATCTTAATATTGTGTTTGTATATACATTCTACAATAATACATGAAACTAGATCCTAATACAAGACTTAAATAAGAAATCTTAAACGGCTTCACAATCTTCAACTTTCAATGAACGCTTCCATCTACACAATCGCTTGGCTTGGCTTGGCTGGCTATCTAAGACCAAAATATACTTTACAACCTCAGGAAGATTAAATCTAGAATTTGCAAAATTAGAACATATTATTTAAAATCAAGCTAAACTGACTGCAATCTAAATGTGAAAAATTAAACATTACCACAAAGTTTCAGTAGAGTAAATAATGTAGTAGCAACAAATAAGACGATTGAAATGGCAACCCAAAAGTGCTGCAGAAATAAAGAAGAAAATCAGCTTTTATCAAACAACCCATTAACCTGATTTGGTTCTTCAAAGATCTACAACAAAAAGAGGAATACAACTAAAGAATAATTATACCATCCTCGACTCTGACTTCATAGCAAATTTTGAATGTTCAATTTAGCAATGCTAGTCTACAAGCTTCTTACTCTTAATTGTATAAATTTACCCATCAATAGCAACATTGTTTTTATAGAGAAGTTAAACAATGGAGATGATAAATAATCTTACAAACTCTTATTGGATCGTTTTTCTTTTCAAATGAAAATAGTTAATGAATTTCATCTATAGAAGGTGAAAATCCCAAATAGTAAAAGAACATGGAATATAAGGAAGCCCATAAAAAGAAGAGACTCCACTAGCTAGGTATTGATCAAAGATAAATATATGAAAAAATAGATGCAACCTACAAATATATCAAAACAGACTAATACTCAAATTAAACTAAAGAAAACAAAAACATTTACTACTAAATTTAACTAAAAGATAAAATAAAACACGATTGAAAACAATTAATTACCAAGACTGATCTCATTCGAAAACCAAAACGCATCACATTCTGAAGATATTGTGCTTCACATAACACTCCAAATAGCTATACCAAAAAAAAAAAAAAAGAAACATAAATATCTACAAAATAAATTTTATCCTAGCATAAAAAGCAACATATGCATCAATTTACAAGTAATAAGCGAGTTATAAACTAATATATGATGAGCATTGACAGATAGCATGTGAAAAGAAGTGTTACATCTTTATTAAAAGGAACAAGATTTCAATAAAATCGAATCTTTAATGCATCACCATTCTCATAAAATGCTAAACAAATCTCCATAATCGCTTAGCTTGGCTAGCTATGTAAGACCAAAATATATACTTTACAACATGAGAAAGATTAAATCCAGAATCTACAAAATTATGTTGATAGAGGCCAACATTTGTTCCATCCATAATAGCATCACAATGATTATGTACTTTTATGAGTGCAACACGCCCGTGACCATATTTTGTAACGTTATATATGCAAAATAAATATATGTATATATATAATGAAAATTTTATGAACCTACGCATGCACACATTTAATAATAATTACTTACTCTGCATTTTCCATTTTGGCAAATCCATCCACAAGAATGATGTAAGTTACCAAGCTCATTTCTATGCCTTCTCTTCTTTCATTTTTCTAACAAAAGATAGTATGAATAAGGTTGCACATCATTAAAGCTTACTGTTATCGCAAGACGACACACTTGAAAAAACATTTAGATTGAATTAATATAGTAAATATACTTTTGCAATGACATATCTACAAATATATATTTCAAGCATAAAATACTTAATTGACCTTCTATACAAACCAATCAAACTTTAACCATATTCAAAACTGGAATGGTGACCTTTGTGCCAATAAATGAAGCAAAAATATTAAGCTAACATTGAGATCAAATTAGACCTTTAGTACAATTCTATAAGCCAATTTTAAACCTTTCAAGAAACCAATTCTATAAATCAATCGTCTTCCTTGGGATAGAAAACAATTCAAGAAACCAATTTAGACCTTTAGTACAATTCTATAAGCCAATTTTAAAGTTATTAATGTATCAATACAATTGAGATTCTTACCTTGTCTATATGATGTTGCATAGTTATATTACATTGTCTAGTAGATATGTCTTAAATCTTGATTTGCTTATCAGCACTTGCACTAGCAAATATGCAATCAAGAATTTGAAACAAAATAACTCCAAGATGCAAGTGGGTCAACAATTTTAAGTGAAATGATTAAAATGGGAAATTGATTGAGCCTTAACAAGAAAACTAGCAGCTTACAATTCTACAGAATGACAAAGACTATATTCAAACTTCTTAAAGAAACCACAGTGCTTCTAAGTCCACAAAGGAAGATGTAGTTATCAGTTGTCAAACACTTCACATTTACTTGATACAATCTTCAACAAGGCTAAAATCAATATTTTATATAATAAAAAACCAAATAATATAAACATGGACAAATCCCCTTCCTGAAGGTTCAAGAAGATGATTCTCACTCATCTTGTTCGTTCCCTTTGAATGAGATGCCAAGCAGTTAAGATAGTACCCTTCGCAACACCGTATTTCTTAAGTGAGCTGGAATTTCGAAATGGGGCAATGGAGTTTTTCGAAGTTTCAAACCATAGACTTTAGAAACGGATAATGTTTATTTTTCAGAAACCAAAATTAGATAGTAACCAAAAAAGACTAATCACTAGGAAAGGTTATAAAAAACTAAATCATATGCAATGTCTAAAAATATTATGGTTACTTGGAACGATTCGCTAACGCCTCAGAAAGAGAATCGAATATCATTTCAAATGCATCCTTTTGAAGAATAACTCCAAGCACTTTTTGAAGCGTCCTTCTGAAATAAATACATATAGATTTCTTTCTTATTCTTTCAATAGCAAATGGTTGAGAAAGCAAAAGAAATGGAATGAAACATTGAGAAATCATAATTTAGAACCAACAAATGGTGCCATATTGTCAAAGCAGATGAGTGAGGTGAAAAATAAAAACAATTAATAATCAATAATGTTACCTAGCAGTCACAAGTGAACAATCATTTTCTGTAACAAAATTCTTCCGATTGATGAGTGAAAAGATAGAAAAACCAAAGGATCTTACAAAAGACGACTACAATCAACTTGCCAATTGAAAAAATGGGCTTAATCACACATAAAAGAGAAAGAGTACAGTGATGTTTATGTAAAACTAAATCACACATAAAATTAATTATTTATTTTGCATTAAAACTTACGGAACAACACCTAAAAGATACCAAACTTTGATGGAAATTTCTTCAAAATCCTCCAAATTTATAATATTTCATCCAAAACATTATAGGTAACATTAATTTATGTCAAAACCAAATGGGTATTCAAGGAATCTGAGAAAACTCACTAAAATATTTATCAAAAACCTTACCGAGAACTTGTCAAAATCACATTAACTCCATTGGACAACATGATAACAACCTTTTTAAACTAAAATGTAACATTCCAAAATCACAGGTAATTTAATTTTGCACCAAACACTTAATGGATATCCATGACCCATTCAAGAAAACCAAGATTTTCACCAACTTTATGTCAAAAGAGCCAAAAATCGATCTTCTTATCGATTGGACAGCAATTCAACTCTTCCAAAACTTCAAATCTAACAACAAAATGTAATGGATATTGTTAAACTCAAGCCTAAACTATATATTAAAAAAGTTTCAAGAAACCCAACCAAAATATACAAAAATAAGAATACATTACACAAAAACTGCAAGATCCAACTTCGGATGACAAGATCGTGTGTGTGAGAGAGAGTGATCGAAGCGGCTCTGAACTAATACAAACAACTTCGGTGAGCCAACGGTGACGTTTGGTGGTCGGCGTGGGGAGGGTGGCTTTAGCTCCACGAAGAAGATGATAATTTCTTTGTTGCCATTCACTTAATTCTTTTCAACTCTCACTTACTCTCCCTGTAAAACAACACAACAATAGTTTATGCAAGAACCCATCACAAAAATTCAAAGATTGATTCCAAAACGAAAATGAGAAATAAATGAAACCCAAATCAAATGAAGAAACCCAAGGATTCTTGCGGCGGAAGCACGATGAAGATTGGTTGCTGTTCGCGATCTAGGGTCACATATTGAGAAGAGAAGAAAATTAGAAACCAACTTGGAGAGAAAGAAAAGAAAAATTGATAGGGAAAGAGTAGAGTAAGAAAGAGAAAAGTAAGAAAGAGAGGGAAAATTTTAGTTTTTAAAACCTAAAAAAAAATTAAAAATGGGGGGTCATTAATGTCAGTTTTTACAAAATATAAAAAATTAAAGAAAAAATTAAAAATGGGCAGATCATTAATGTCGGTTTAAAAACAACATTAAACCCTTATCATTAGTGTCGGTTTAAAATCGACATTAATGATCCCCCTTTTCAAAAACGACATTAAAGATAATTTTTAATTTCTTTCACAGACACTAAAGCTCAGATTTCTTGTAGTGATAGCAAAACAATTTATGATAATTGGGTCAATGTCACTATATTTTCTAAATTGCGAAAGTAGCAAACTTAAAAACTAATAACCCTCTAATAGCCCTTTGATAACCCTTACTACGACAAACAGAACACAAGGTGGGCGTACGTGAGTGAGTCTGTTGGACCTTCTCAACCATCTAATCAACACGAAAATCAGACTGATCCTAGTCCTGCTACTTTAGGTGCCATTGTTCAATCAGGTATACCTCACTCCTTCGATCTTATTAGTGTTTATGGAAAGAACCTCTGAATTCTGGATTCTGGTGCCACAGATCATTTGACTGGGTCCTTTGAACATTTTGTGTCTTATATTTCTTGTGCTGGCAACAAAACAATTAGAATTGCATATGGCTCCTTGACCCCCATTGCTGAAAAATGAAAGATTTCTCCCTGTGCAAGGCTCTCCTTACATAATGTTTTGCATGTGTCTAGACTTTCTTATAATTTGCTTTCTACAAGCAAAATTACTCATGAGTTAAACTGCAAAGCAATATTCTTACTCGATTCTATCTCTTTTCAGAACTTGAGCTTAGGGAAGATGATTGGCACTGCCCGGCATAGTCGGAGACTCTACCTCCTTGATGATGATACCTCCTCTAGTAGCATTTCTAGGACTAGTCTTTTATCTTCCTATTTTACTACTTCTGAACAAGATTGTATGTTATGGAATTTTCGTTTAGACCATCCTAATTTTCAATATATGAAACATTTTTTTCCTCATCTTTTCTCTAAAATTGATGTGTCTACTTTATCTTGTGATGTATGTATTCAGGCCAAACAACATTGAGTTTCTTTTTCTTCACAACCATACAAACCAACCCAACCCTTCACTCTTGTTCATAGTGATGTCTGGAGACCATCCAAGATAACAACCTCATCTGGAAAATGGTGGTTCATAATCTTTATTGATGACCATACCCATCTTACCTGGATCTTTCTTGTCTCTGAAAAATCTGATGTTACCTCTGTCTTTTGAGACTTTTATAACACCGTAGAAACGCAATTCAATATAAAGATTAGTATTTTGCGGAGTGACAATGATCGAGAGTTCCAAAACCACACCCTCAATGAGTTTTTATCTTCCAAAGGGATTGTCCACCAAAGTTCTTGCGCGCCTACACCCCCCCAACAAAATGGGGTAGTCGAGCACAAAAACTATCACCTTTTTTAAGTCACTTGTTCTCTTATGTTGTCTACTTCTTTTCCCTCCTATCTCTAGGAAGATGTCGTTTTCACTGTAGCCCATCTTATCAACAGAATGCCTTCTTGTGTCCTACATCTGCAGACCCCATTAGAGTGTCTTGAAGAGTCACATCCGTCTACCCACCTCATCTCTGGTGTTCTTCTTCGGGTATTCGGGTGCACAGCCTATGTTCATAACCATGGCCCTAACCCATCCAAGTTTTCTTCTCGAGCTCAGACATGTATCTTTTTTGGTTACCCTCTGCATCAACGAGGCTATAAATGCTTTCATCCATCTTCTCAAAGTACTTTGTCTCCATGGATGTTATCTTTTCTCGAAAATCATCCTTTCTTTCTTGTTAGCCATCTTTAGAGGGAGAGTTAGAGTGAAGAGTCTAACTCTAACTAGGTGATATTTTTCGAGTATACCAGTCCTACTCTCGTTACCATACCAATCCCAGATCCTCACTAAACAGTCCTACCTACAAACCAAGTCCCTTGAAAAACCTACTATAGGAGGAATCTTAGAAATGAAGTTGGTTCCTCTAATCAGCAGGCTCCAGTCCAAGATTATGAACCTCACAAGATCAAAGTATGACTGATTCTATTGACTCACATATTGACAGTAAAATGAGTAAAAGTAACAAGTTCGAGACAGTTATTCCTAAAAATATAAGCGAATAGGGTAATCTTGGTACTGAGGTCATATTCATGGAAAGGGCAGTAATGATGAAAATGATGTCAATGCAAGAATTACTGAAAATGAAATTAGGGAGGATCATTCAGAGAATATCATTAAGTTTGATCCCTTTCTTAATCTGCCTACTGCATTAAGGAATGGTACCAGATCTTGCAATGTGCACTATATTGCTAACTATGTTTCTTATGAGAACCTATCTCCTCAATTTAGAGCCTTCACAGCTAGCCTTGACTCTACTGTGATACCAAAAAAAATCGACATTGCTTTAGATTGTCCCGAGTGGAAGAATGCTGTCATGGAAAAGATGAAGGTCCTTGAGAAGAACAAGACTTGGAAGATTTGCACCCTACCTAAGGGATATAAAACTGTGGGATGCAAATGGGTGTTAGCTCTTAAATAAAAGGCATATGGTACGATGGAAAGACATAAGGTTAGACTAGTTGCAAAAGGGTTCACTCAAACCTATGGTATTAGCTATTCAAAAACTTTTTCTCCAATTGCTAAATTTAATATTGTTAGAGTCCTGCTATCTACTACTGTGAACAAAGATTGGCCTCTGTACCAGCTAGGTGTTAAGAATGTTTTTCTGAATGGAGACCTTGTGGAGGAAGTCTACATGAGCCCCCCACCTCGGTTTGGAGCACAGCTTGGTTAACAGGTGTGTAAACTCTAAAAATCCCTATATGGTATGAAACAGTCTCCTAGAGCTTGGTTTGACCGATTTACTACCTTTGTCAAGTCCTAAGGGTACAGTTAGGGGACCTCTGATCATACCTTATAAGGTTTCCAAGACAGGGAAGATTGTTGTTCTAATAGTTTATGTGGATTATATTGTTTTGATTGGAAATGATTAAATATAAATCAGTCAACTAAAGTAGAGAATGAGTGATGAATTTAAAATCAAGGATTTGAAATTCTGAAATATTTCTTTGGAATGGAGGTGGCCAGATCTGGAGAAGGTATCTCTGTGTCTCAGAGAAAATACACCCTTGATTTGTTAACCGAGACAAGTATGTTGGGATGTTGTCCTGCTGATACTCTTATTGAATTCAACTCTAAACTAGGAAACTCTGATGATCAAGTTCCAGTTGATAAAGAACAATCACTACAAGAACTTGGTATATTCCCTACGCTTTACGGCGTCGAAGAAGATTAAGAAAAACGTTGGAAAAAGAGTTTCCGACATATTCTTAAACGTCGGGAAGGACGTCGGTAAAATTGTGTCTGGAGACCCATCCCCGACGTACCATGAAACTGCGTCGGCAATTCATTTCTTCTGACATTCCTTCCATCGACGTCGATAATGCATCGGGTAACCTATAGGACTTTACTGATTTTCTCGTCACGTTGGGAGAAGGTGTTTCCCGACGTTGCATCGTGAAACTTGTCTCCGACGCCATCTTTCATGCGTCGGGGATAAGACCTTTTTCCTGACTCATTATTTGCATTGGGAATAGTATTTAGTGTTTTTTTTATTTAACATTATTATTATTATTATTTTATTTTGTTTAATTTTCAATTTTTTTTTTCAATTGTTGTTTCTATTCAATTCTATTTCAATTTTGATTTAATTTAAATAAAAACTGAACAACCAAAATAGTCAATAATATATCCAAATTGAAATTGTATTATAATTAGATAAACGTCACAAGAACATAGTTTCAAATTTGTTAAAAAAAGTGACATGAAAAAGGAAATTAAAATAAGAAAGTCGCGGACGCCATACTAAATAGGTTCACACCTACAAGGATAAAAAAATTAAATTTAGATATATATAATGCTAATCATGCAAAATAAACAACGTTAAAGTTAAAAAAATACGTACCGCAAGATCTCCACTCATGGTCCTCCTGGAGAACCTTCTCTCCTCTTCAATCATGCGCTTAGTTTCTTGAATCTCGAGTCTTTGTTGCTCAATGAGGATTGCATTAGCTTGTTTGACTGCTGTAGAATGCAAACAAGTGGTCGAAGAACTGCTAGTAGGACTTTTGCGGGACTTGGGCCTGGGTCCCCAACCAAGACCTTTTGAGTAGCCTAGACGCTTACCCAAAACTATCTTGCAAGTATCATCCTCAAAGAGTGGCTAAGAACCCTCTAGGGTAGGTTGAAACTGAAGTTCCAACATTTGACTCTGCAACAAATAAAATTTTATGTAAGTTATGAATTGGAGAAGTGTAAGTACATAATTTAGACAAAATCAAGTTCAAACTAACATGCGCATCCGCAGCCGCCTGCGAAATGAATTCTCCACTCCGAGCATGGGTTTCTATGAACAATTCCAGTCGGTCGATTGGCAGACCTCATTCTTCAGCGAGGTTATGCTATTGTTGTAAAAATGACTTCGACCCACTACTATGATTGTAAGACTGCTTTTGCCGAACAGCCTTGTTCGTCCATGATTGCTCCTGCATGAAAATGTTTGTTAAAAGTACACACGCGCATTAAGAAAATTAAGTGAAATAACACATACCATTGGAATTCGTAGATTTCACATGAAATGCACGGCTCATGTAGTGATCACACAGGAAGTGTCAATCTTCCATATATTCTACCAATATGTTAGGTGGGTTGGCATGTGCCTGTTCCGGGTCGCTGTACCATTTGAAATGTCTGTGACAGTCGCCCTTAAACTCTTTAAAAGATGTGAGCATCTGATGCTCAACAAATCTATTAAGTGCTTGATTGTTGAAATCAAGCACGAAAAAGCACTAGAAATGAAAAAAATTCACACGTTAGTTTCGTTTATATAATGATGTGTATGTCTCTATAGAAAAACTAATGCACTTTTGATTTTTCCTGCAAATCGCCCTTGACGACCTCAATGTATTCTCTTCCAACATCAGTCCACTTAAGGCAGCATATTGAAAATGAATTTCTCACACACACGCCAATGGTGTTGTTGAACCGAACAGCATGTGGAGATTTGGCTTCTCCGCTCTTTGAGCTATGGTAATTGGAATTCCACAATTTTTCTGAACGTACCTCTCCAACTCCAAGTTTTGAGACTTTTGACGTCTCTTGGGAGTCGGAGTGGGTTGAGACACTTCTACTGCAGAAATCAAGTCATGTTAGAAACGAATCATGACTGAAAAAACTATTCACAATTAACATCAAATTAATTAACACTCACCCGATGTGTCACCCACCGAGGACGTCGTCAATCCCACTTTGTTCAAATCATCGCCAAACTAGAGAAATAGAGTATTCGTGTCTTCAAAATTACTATTCGGGAATGAAGACATAGTACCTGTACACATATGACTAAAAATTAATCAAACAAGTATGAGTACACGAAGCTGAATGCATAAAATAATGAAATATGTGGATGTGCGGTTCTTCAACATCATTCGTCATCACTAGATTCACTTTGATGGTAATTTATCATCCTTACTGTCTATGAAGTCGTCACCAATGTTCGAACAAATCGGTCTTTCAACAATTGTAGAATCAACGTCAGGTTTGCACAGAGTGTCATCCTCAACTGTCTCAACGACATGATGTCCATCATCAACGATTTTCACTATATTTAGTTGTTTATTCTCAACATCATCAACTTTCGGCACATTCCAAATACGTTTATTTTGGACCACTTGAACAACCCTCCAATTTGTACCATTTTTTGGGTTCTCTACGTAAAATACTTGGTGTCCCTACGTCGCAAGGATGACTGGTTCGTCGGTGAACCAAAAACGGGACGTGTTGATTGATTTGTACCCTAACTCCACATGTGTCCTGCGACTTTTGTTGTTGTCTGTGTCATACCACTTACACTTAAATAGCCAAACACACGTCATCCCATGGGATAATGAACGTCTAACAATTCATCAATAACACAGTAGAAATTATTGTTCTCTCCACCGACTACCATTACTCCACTGTTTTGAGTAGTGCATCTGGAATCTCGTTCTACCATGTGAAATCTCACTCCACCAATAATGCATTCACTGTAAGACCGAACATCAGGTGCTGGTCCCATCGCAAGCGAAAATAAATTAGTGGAAATGTTTTCTCTCTCACGCATTTCTATAACCTGAAATCGTGCATTAGTCAATGATCATATACAACTTTTTCATTCAAAAGTTACTGCTTATAAGCTTCCGAGCATTTTCATTAGCCTAATTAGGTGTACCTGATTTGTGAACCATTCAAGAAATGCTCGTTGGTGTCTTCTGTTAAACTCTCGAGCATTTTGAACTTGTGGACGTATCAAACGCAAGTGTCTCCTCATAATGAAATGTTATATAATAAAGACGTAAAACATCAACTGTAAGATTATCTAAGTCAAACGTTAGAAATGCTTACTTGCTGTACTCCCATATTTCATCTACATTGTTGAGAATGTACCAGTGAAATATGCGTTTCTCTTTCTGTGATAGAGGTCGAACACTTGACGCTCCCAATGGTCTTACTTTCTGAATGAAGACTTCGAACTCACCCATCACCTCATCATTTTGTTTATCTTTAGTGAATCGCGTCTCAATTCCACTTAGGTATCGCAAAGAAAAGGTTCCTCATTCATTAATTAGATATGCTTCTGCAATAGACCCCTCAGAACGTGCTTTGTTATGAACATACTGTTTTAATGTGCGTAAAATTCTTTCAATAGGATACATCCAACTGTAAGAAACCGGCCCAACAATCTTGGTTTCGTATGGTAGATAAACGGTAAGATGTACCATTACGCTGAAGAAGGCAGGTAGAAATATTCTTTCCAATTTACAAAGTATGATTATAATATTTGCCTGCAGTCTGTCCAACTCACTTACTGGTATCGTTCTGGAGCACAAATCATGAAAGAAGTTACACAGTTCAATATAGCAGTGTATACATTTTTCAATAGGAAAGCTCGAGCACCAATAGGTAGAATTCGATGTAACAAAACATGACAGTTGTGCATTTTGGGACCTGAAATTTTCCCTTCTTTTCATGCACACATCGTGAAATATTAGAAACGAATCCATCCGAAAATTTCACTGATTTCAAGAAATTGCAAAACTCAACTCACTCCCTACTAGTTAATGTGTAACTCGCATGTGGCTTCACCAATCGATTACCAACTTCTTTGAGATGTAAATACTTTCTAATTTTCAAATATTGTAGGTTCAATCGTGCATTGATGGTGTCTTTGGTTTTTCCTTCAATATTTAACAACGCACCAACCAAGTTGTCGCAAACGTTTTTTTCAATATGCATTATGTCTAGTTTGTGACGTAATAATGATCTCGACCAGTAAGGAAGGTCGAAGAAAATGTTTCACTTAGTCCAATTAAGAGCTCTCTTTCTTTTCTTCTCCTTTAATGCGAGATGTTTACTCAGAACTGGAAATTCCAATTGATCTACTTATTCTATTATTTCGTGCCCATTCATTACCACTAGAGCGCTCTATGCTCTACCTTGCTATTGTGCAGCCTACTTCTCCGGCAAACATGGTGCTCAGGAAGATAACGTCGATGTTCCATGAAAGATATTTTTCCTCTTATCCCAAAGGACAATCTATCTCCCATGCATATAGGACATGCCTGATACCCTTTTGTACTCCACCCCGATAAATTACCATATGCTAGAAAGTCATTTATCGTCAACAACAAGGCTGCATACAACTGAAAGAAATTACTGTTAAGGAAATCATACCTACGCACCCAAAAGTCCATAACTATTTAAGTTCCTCAATTAAGGTGTAAGGTAAAGATCAATTTCCCTATTAGGAGATTTTGAACCGAAAATGAGCAATGTCATGAAAAAATTTGACTATTTCATTCATTTCTAGGGTGGCAAATTGTTAGGAATTAACACCACAGACCACATATTGTACAAGGTACTCATATGACCGAACAGATTAAAACCATCTGAAGCTAACTCCAAACAAATGTTTCGTACATCTGCAGCGAAATCAAAGAATTCATAATCAAAACAAATAAGCGTTGTAATTTCGATATCAAAGGTAAGTGGCGCAATATCTTATACAGAATTTTTTTTCCTCTATTACTAGGACTAACCTTGTACCGAGACTCACTGCAAGTTGGACAAAATTTCAAATCCTCAAACTCCTTCCAATATAAGACACAATCGTACTTACAAGCATGAATAGTTTCATATTCCAGCTCCAAGTCACACAATTTTCGTTTGGCTTCGTAGAATGAACTAGGAACATTGGTACCACACATTGGAAACACACCTTTTATTAAGTTTAACATCATGTCAAATGACTTGTTACTCCAACCGTTTAAAACCTTTGTGTGAATCATCTTAACCAAAAACTTTAGGGAAGAGTATTTAGAACAACCAAGGTATAACTCACTACGAGCTTCATTCAATAAGTCATGAAGTTTGATGTTTCTTCTTTTATATCTACCCCAATCGAGCTTTTATTTCCTGTTCGTGTTCAATCGAAGCATGTAAATCATTAAGCATATCAAACATTTCATCTTCTTCATCAAAAGGGCTATTACTAGTTCCTTCATTAAAAGGGTTACTACTAGTTCCTTCATCAAAAAGGTTACTACTGGTTCCTTCATCAAACCTTTCAAGACCTCTATGGAAGTTCACTGGATCTCCATGATACAGTCATTTTGTATACTAGGGGGATATTCCGATGGTCAATAGATGTCTCTCCACACCCTCTAATGAGTAGCAATTTGAGTTCATACATCTCTTACATGGACACTTTATTCGTCTGTAAGCATTGACGTGGAACTTGGCAATCTCTAAAAATTAGGACACACCCTCTCTATACTCAACCGATAACTTATTCCTAACTTTCATCCAACTTTTGTCCATCGTTGAAGACCTAAAACATAAATATGTTTGATCATTAGTCCTATATTCCTCCTATCAAACCCTAAACTTAATTACTCCATGAATAAGTTATGCCAAATCCTCCCTTTCTTTTAACTAAAGCTAAGTTCACATTACAAAAGGCTACCATAACTGCAGGATAGCCAGAACAAACTAACCAAACACCCTACTATATCTAATTAATTATAGACCAAGTTTGCACTAAAGAGAAGAGATTACCATAATTAATAGTAGGATAGTCATTGTTGTACCCCTCATCGCATAAATACAATAATATTCAGTACTTTTGTATTTCAACAATACAATTTCATCAACTAAATAAACATTACACATTTAAAATACATATAATAACCTAATATACATTCACTTAATTTTTTCATATGTTCATCTTGATTATCACCAACTTTCATTTCAACAATCCCAAAATTACAACAATAATACTTCTCTTTTCACATGTACAAAATACAATGTAGTTGATGTGCAATATAATATAGATTTTGTTTTCAACATAGAGTCTACATAAATTTGAAGGACATGTATAATTTACACCTTAAATCAATTTAAAGATATACATAAACACATCAATTCAATGATTCTAATCCCCTCCTAAAACATGTTTCAATTCAAAACATAATTCAAAATCCTATTCCTAAATCAAAAACTAATTCAAAAACCAAATTTCTAATTTAAATCATAATTTGTAATCTAAATAAAAAAAATCACATCAAACTAATATATAACAATATACGACGGCGACGAAATGGCAGCGAGCGGCGGGCACGACTTTGATGAATCTCCTCGTTCTTCTTCTTAGTCTCCTTCTCTCTCGTTCTTCTCAATCTCCCTCTCTCTCATTTTTTTTCTTTTTTCTCTTTCGATTATGCAAAAAAGTGGGTTTAAAGAAAGGAGAACTCTCGATGCTTCTCAAAAACGTCGAAAATAGTTACTTATTTCTGACACGATTAATGATTCATCGAGAATAGGTAATCCTTTTTTCGACGTGTCTGACATCATATCGGAGGAAGGCAAAATAATACAATTAATGATTTACCCCTCCTCTGATGCGACACTGTGGACGTTGGGAATAGGTAACCATGTTTATGACTGTCTGACATCACGTTAGAGAAAGGCAAAATGATACAATTAATGATTTGCCCCCATCCGATGCTGCACTGTGAACGTGCCTATTCCCAAGTCGTGAGAGATGTGTCGAGAATATATACCCTTTGCACCGACGTGTTTGGTACCACGTCAAAGGAAATCTGACGGTACATTTAATTATTACTAGTAGTCCCAACGTGCATTGGTATGTATCAGGGAAAATTGCATCCCCTAACGTACATTGAGATGCGTCAGAGAAAACTAGCTTCTACCGAAGTTTGGTTTTCGGATAATTTTTCGTGCATCGGGAAATTTTCGGTTTCTTGTAGTGAATATTAGTGCCTCGTGGGTATGTTAATTTACTTATCCCATACTCATCCTGATATTTCCTTTGCTTTGAGTGTTGTCAGCCAATTTATGCAGACTCCTTAAGAGGAACACATGAAAGCTGTCAATAGAATTTTGAGATACTTGAATTCAACACCTGGTAAAGGGCTAATGTTTAGAAAAACAGACATAAAGACCATTGAAGCAAATACTGACTCAGATTGAGCAGGATCTATTGTTGATAGAAAGTCTACCTCCGGTTATTGTACCTTTGTTTGGAAAAATCTTGTAACTTGGAGGAGTAAGATGCAAAGTGTTGTGGCCAAAAGTAGTGCTGAGGTCGAATATAGAGCTATGAGTTTGGGAATATGTAAGGAAATTTGGCTCCAAAAAGTCTTGTCGTATCTTCATCAGGAATGTGAGACACCCTTGAAGCTTTTATGTGATAATAAAGTCGATATTAGTATTGCTAACAACCATGTTCAACAAGATAGAACTAATCATGTTGAGATTGATCAACATTTTATCAAAGAAAGACTTGACAGTGGGAGCATATGCATTTTGTACATCCCTTCAAGTTAACAGGTTGCTGATGTTCTTATCAAGGGACTTCTTAGACCAAACTTCGACATTTGTGTTAGCAAGTTGGGCCTCATTGATATTTATGTCCCAACTTGAGAGAGAGTGTTAGAATCTTAGAATATTTATTAAAGGATTATAAGAATATTTTCCCAAATTTCTAAATCTTTTCCTTTTTTATTCACTTGTATATTCTATTTATTCTCCCTCTTACCTATTGTATTATTCATTAGAAAATAATAACAACAAACAATCATAGTTTTTCTCCTAGTACTTGGGTTTTCAAATAAATCAGTTTGTGCTCTTTGTCTCTACTTTCAATATATATACATAAAATTGAAAAATATATGGAATGAATTAATTCAAAATGGAGCTTGAGAGAGGGAAACAAAAGAAACTAATAGCAGAAACTCTCCTTAATGAATAAATCATTTTTTTAAAAAAGATGTTTGTGTACTAAATGAAAAATCCTAAATTAAATGGGATGCAAACTGAAATTCATAGATGTAACGCCCTTGAAAAAAAAAAAAAAAAAAAAAAAAAGGGTTAATAATAAAATAATATTTTTATTATTAAATATTATTATAAAAAAAAATTATTATTATTTTTTTTTCTTCTTTTTCTTTTTCTTTCTTTTTTTTCTTTCTTTTCTCTTTTTTTTCCTTTCTTCTTCCCCCGCGTGCAGGCCCCCCCCCCCCTCTGTATAGATTACAGAGAACTTAATAAGGTGACAGTTAAGAATAGGTATCCACTTCCCAGAATCGATGATTTGTTTGATCAGTTGCAAGGAGCTACTGTATTCTCTAAGATTGATTTACGCTCGGGTTACCATCAGTTGAGGATTAAAGATGGTGATATTCCTAAGACTGCTTTTCGTTCGAGGTATGGACATTATGAATTCATTGTAATGTCTTTTGGATTGACAAATGCACCTGCTGTATTTATGGATCTGATGAACAGAGTGTTTAAGGGATTCTTAGACACTTTTGTAATAGTCTTCATTGATGACATTTTGGTTTATTCCAAGACTGAGGCTGAACATGAGGAACATTTGCATAAAGTCTTAGAGACTCTTCGAGCGAATAAACTTTATGCTAAGTTCTCAAAGTGTGAATTCTGGTTGAAGCAGGTGGCTTTCCTTGGTCATGTGGTTTCTAGTGAGGGAGTTTGTGTGGATCCTGCCAAGATTGAGGCTGTTACCAGTTGGTCTCGACCCTCTACTGTCAGGGAGATTCGTAGTTTTCTGGGCTTAGTAGGTTATTACCGGAGGTTCGTAGCAGATTTTTCTCGTATAGCTACTCCCTTGACCCAGTTGACCAGGAAGGGGACTCCTTTTGTTTGGAGCCCAGCTTGTGAGGATAGTTTTCAGAACCTTAAGCAGAGGTTAGTTACTGCACCGGTCCTCACAGTACCAGATGGATCTGGGAATTTTGTGATTTACAGTGATGCTTCTAAGAAAGGGTTGGGATGTGTTTTGATGCAGCTAGGTAAGGTGGTTGCATATGCCTCTCGTCAGTTGAAGAATCATGAGCAGAACTACCCTACACATGATTTAGAGTTGGCAGCAGTAGTGTTTGCACTGAAAATCTGGAGACATTATTTGTACGGTGAAAAGATACAAATCTTTACTGACCATAAGAGCCTGAAATACTTCTTCACCCAGAAGGAGTTAAATATGAGACAGCGAAGGTGGCTTGAGTTAGTAAAAGATTATGACTGTGAAATATTATACCATCCAGGTAAAGCGAATGTGGTAGCTGATGCTCTTAGTAGGAAAGTATCACATTCAGCAGCGCTTATTACCAGTCAGGTACCGATACATCGAGACCTTGAGAGAGCTGAGATTGCAGTATCTGTGGGGGCAGTTGCCTCACAGTTAGCTCAGTTAACAGTGCAACCAACTCTGAGGCAGAAGATTATTGATGCTCAGAGTAGTGATCCTTATTTAGAGGAGAGACGTCGCCTCGTAGGGACAGGACAGACTGATGAGTTCTCCATATCCTCTGATGGTGGACTGTTGTTTGAGAGACGTCTGTGTGTGCCAGCAGACACTGCAGTCAAGACCGAATTACTGAATGAGGCCCATAGTTCTCCATTTTCCATGCATCCTGGTAGTACGAAAATGTATCAGGATTTGAAGCGAGTGTATTGGTGGAGTAATATGAAGAGGGAAGTGGCCGAGTTTGTTAGTAAGTGTTTAGTGTGCCAACAGGTTAAGGCACCTAGACATAAACCAGTAGGTTTGTTGCAGCCTTTGAGTGTGCCAGAGTGGAAGTGGGAGAATGTGTCGATGGATTTTATTACAGGATTGCCTAAGACCCTGAAGGGTTACACAGTGATTTGGGTTGTAGTAGACAGACTTACGAAGTCGGCACATTTTGTTCCAGGAAAGTCCACTTATACTGCTAGTAAGTGGGCACAGTTATATTTAACTGAGATTGTAAGACTGCATGGAGTGCCTGTGTCTATTGTTTCTGACAGAGATACACGATTTACTTCCAAGTTTTGGAAGGGACTTCAGACCGCCATGGGCACGAGGTTAGATTTCAGTACGGCTTTTCATCCACAGACTGATGGTCAAACTGAACGTTTGAACCAGATTCTAGAGGATATGTTACGAGCTTGTGTTCTAGAGTTTCCAGGTAGTTGGGACTCTCACTTGCATTTGATGGAGTTTGCTTATAATAACAGTTTTCAGGCTACCATCGGCATGGCACCGTTTGAAGCTTTATATGGTAAATGTTGTAGGACCCCTGTTTGTTGGGATGAGGTTGGTGAACAGCGACTGATGGGTCCTGAGTTGGTTCAGTCTACGAATGAGGCTATCCAGAAGATTAGAGCACGTATGCGAACAACGCAGAGTAGACAGAAAAGCTATGCTGATGTGAGACGGAAAGACCTTGAGTTTGATGTGGGAGATAAGGTGTTCTTGAAGGTAGCACCTATGAAGGGTGTTATGCGTTTTGAAAGGAAAGGGAAGTTGAGTCCTCGTTTTGTGGGACCGTTTGAGATTTTAGAGAGAATTGGCGTTGTGGCGTATCGTTTGGCACTTCCACCATCTCTCTCCGCAGTTCATAATGTTTTCCATGTTTCGATGTTGAGGAAGTACGTGGCAGATTCATCTCATGTGGTGGACTATGAACCACTAGAGATTGACGAGAATTTGAGCTATGTGGAGCAACCAGTCGAGATTCTGGCTAGAGAGGTGAAGATGCTTCGTAATAGAGGAATTTCATCAGTGAAGGTGTTGTGGCGCAATCACCGAGTTGAAGAGGCAACTTGGGAGCGAGAAGATGATATGAAGGCTCGTTACCCAGAGTTATTCCAGGATTAGAACTTTCGAGGACGAAAGTCTATTAAGGAGGGGAGAATGTAACGCCCTTGAAAAAAAAAAAAAAAAAAAAAAGGGTTAATAATAAATAATATTATTTTATTATTAAATATTATTATAAAAAAAAATTTTATATTTTTTTCTTCTTTTCTTTTTCTTTCTTTTTTTCTTTTTTCTCTTTTTTTTCCTTTCTTCTTCCCCCGCGTGCAGGCCCCCCCCTTCATTTTTTTCTTCTTCTCCTTCTTCCTCTTCTCCCAGCCGGCCGACCACCCAAATCAGTCCGCCCCGCCACGACGCAACGCCTCCGGTAGCCCACGTCGTCGCGCGCAGCAGCCAACAGCCGACGAGCCGGCTTGTTCGCAAAGCCACCGCGCGCCTCCTTCCGTTTCTCCTTCCATTCCGACGAAGCTGCCCGCACGCAGCCGGCCGACGCCAGATCTACGCGTCCCAGCCGCCGCTCCTCCGTCCGCGAATCCCAACCGCACGCAGCCGCGAAGCCAGCCTCCCAGATCTGCCCTTCCTTCCGTCCGACCGGCCAAAACCCAACCGAACCCGAGCCGAACCCCCTCCCCCTGCTCAGATCTACCTCCCGGCGTCTCCACGCGCCGCCGCCGTGACTCCACGCGCCGCAGCCGTGACTTCCCACGCGCCGCCGTCTCTCTCCGCCCAGCCGTGGACCTTTGGGTGATAGATTTGGGTAAGGATAAAGTGTGGGTTCCGTTGTACCTATCGTTAAATGTTAACCGTTGAGCTTAATGTGCTAAAATTTTCCAGAGGATTGAAGTGGAGTTCGATTTTCCATCGACTTGGGATTTGGTTTATTGGACTTAGTTCGATCGAAGAAGTCGCATAAGAGTGAGGTAAGGGACTTTCTACTGGACTCAATAAATATTATTTGGATGTATTGACTGTATGATTTGTACTGATATACTGAGGAGGAATAACGATCATGAGGTGTATGTTTGAATGTAGACTGGAAGTTAATGTATATTGTGCTGACTGAATTTGGATGATGTTTATGTTACGTGTTTGGGTGTGGACTGAAGGTTACTGTATATTGTGTTGACTGAATACAATTTTATATAAATGTTTGGATTGATGCGAACTTGTTGTCTAACGTATGTCGTGATTGCTGGGCTATTTATGTGGCTGACTGATGTAGCGATATGTGTCGACTGTCCTTGGGGTTAAATTGGAATAAAAAATGGTTGTTTGAGGTTAAGGGGAAAGTTCACGTGATGAGGACGTTTGATTGAGTTGTAAATTGACTGTTAAGAAGTATAGAATGGACTGAGGGGATAAATTATTAGTTTTCCTAGTGGATAGTTACCCTGCGGGTGTCCTTCGGGATTATCCCCTATATGTGCATCCTT
>CM046888.1:12197517-12227712 GCA_025688845.1 Cucumis hystrix | reverse complement strand
ATGTTTAATTTTTTAGGGCAGAGGTAGAGGTAGAGGAAAGCTGGCGAATGACAAGAAGTGACTGTGAATTGCCATAGAGAGTATCTTATGTTGCTTCTGCCTTTCATGTTTTCGGTATTTGACTTTTAATATTTTATTTAAATTTATCAAACTTATGAATTACTTTTATGTTATATTCTTTAAAAGTTAGATAGGGCTCATACTACGACTAAACTTTCTAGTATTTATTTTTATCTTTAGAAAGAGTAAGTATAAAAGTATACTCAGTAAGGGACCTACTACTAGGTCACTATCTGTTAACTTTCCATTAGGGTTCTATGAGCAAATATCTCAAAACTATCGTGCTCCCAAACACACTCTTCAAAAGATCTAGTAGAGACACATTTGGTTTATCAGTGAACCCGAAGGAACACTACAGAGAATCGAGTTGTAAGTAACCCCGTCAAATCACTCATAAAATATATCATGACAGACTGGTGGTCCAGTTAAACTCACACAGTCATAAAAATGTGGTGATCCCTAGGAGCACCCATATTGGGTATGACCCTAATAGCCAAAGTTAACAGAACACCCATCCATAGCATGTAGCATATCATAACATGGCATGAATATCAATCATAACATCCTTATCATGTGATTAATATATCATGCATCATAATATATCAGTCATATTAGCCATAACATATCAGTCTTAACCTATCAGTCATAACATATTAGTCATCCATCTCAGTCACATTTATGCATCTTAGCTACATCAATGCATAATGGAAAATACATGTAAACTCTTAATTCTAGTTTTAAAGGTCTGGTAGTAAAATCTTTTACTTCAAGATTAGCTAACAAGTCTTTACTAACGGTCACAGTCAAAGTTTTTCAATGAATAGGTCCTAAATAGTAGGAAAACCCAATAACTAAAAATAATAATGTAACAGTTGATTAATGATCGAAAAATCATCTCAATTCAACTTACCAACAACGGGCCGAGTTGAAACCAATTCAACCTATGGGTATTGCACCGAAGATTACAACAAAACTAGTAAATCAACCTTTAAGAAAATTATTCATCTTAAAGAAAATACTCCAACTTAAACCAAAGAAAGATTGGTATTGGATGGACATACCAAAACCCAATCAAATACTCACCAAAAACTAACCAAATGGCTTAATTGGCTGCAGAAACTTAGGTGACTCGACTAGGAGAACTAATCGGTTGGAAGGGAAGGATCGACTCGACTTGGCAAAGAGACAGATTGGCTCAGATATGGAGACACGACTTGGATGGCTCGCACAAGAGAAGATTGGGTCAGTTTGGGGTTCTTGACTGGTGAACCCAAAGATGGCTGAAGATGCTGTGCGATGGAAAGCTACGGCCAGTGACGATTTCGACGGAGAAGAAGCGGTCAATTTCAGATGGTTATGGAAACGAGGACGAATGGCACGCGTAACGAAGAACGACAGAGCAGAGACGGATAGAGATGAACGACCAACACGCTACGAAAACCTTCGGTGGTTGCAGCTTCAAGGATGCGAAGAAAATCAATGAAGAAAGAGGCAGAGGCGGCTAGAGTTTGGTGAAGGTGAAGAAGATGGTGACTAGTGAGGTTTAATGGACACGCTTCACAAGGGTGTCTTAATATATTATTATTAAATATTATTATTATATTTTATTTCTTTAAATAATTTTCTTTTCCTTTTTCTTTTTAACTTTTCAAAACAACAAATCAACTTTTTTTCTCTCCTCATTAAATTCCTATCAAATTTTCTTTTTATCTTCCCAAAATCAATAATATAATATTCTTAATAATTATTTATCCTTAATATAATAATTTTTCACTTCCATAAATTAATTATACATATTTATATATAATTAACCAAAATTCTCAATTCTCCCAAATTAAATTACCAATATCATTCAACCTTCATTAGATCTTTAACACCAAAAATTCAAAGTTCAATAATTAATTAAATATTCTTCCAATAAATATTTAATTAATCCTAATTTTGACAAAATCAAACAATTATCACCAACTATCTAAAATAACACCCAAATAATTTCAACATAATTAAATTAAACTAAGATAATTAAATTTAAAATTAGCTTAATTTTGGGGGTATTATACTTGTACCCTTGTACATAGTCTAAACGATCTTGTATCCCTGTACCCAATTGAAATGATCTTATATCTAGTCTAAACGATCATATACCAAATCTCTAAATGATCTTGTACCAAATCTCTAAACGATTTATTAGATAGTGATCTATCTTTGCTATCTGGAATATACAACTAATCGTTTAGATATTGGTAGAAGATCGTTTAGTTTTTGTATCACTATCGTTTAGATGTTGTACCAAGAAGAAAAAGGGAATAGAGAGATGAAGAAGAAAAAAGAAATTCTAGAAGTGGAAATGAAGAAATTCTAGAAGAGGAAATGAAGAAATTGTGCACAAGAAGAAGTGTGAATATGAACAAGGATAAGGAATAATATGAAGAGAAGAAGAAAAAGAAGTGAACCAAAGAATAACAGTCCCAGAATATTCAAAATCAACAAAAGGGCAAATTTGAAATTTATGAAAAAACAATGATAACTTCATGGGCTTTAATTTTTTTGTTACACGGGCCGTGAATATTTTTGAATTTTGTTAATTCATGTAAATTATCTTTAAACAAACTCAGTTATGAAAATTGGTGCAAAAATATTTCTATACAACAATTATGATTATCATAATTTTTTTTTTTGTTATTTTTGCAAACTCTCCTGTTACATAGGGGAATATATGATGAGTTAAATTGTTAGGTAAGAAATAAAGTATGAATTAAAAACATATTTTTGGCTATTAGCATTATTGAGTAATGGAGATCCCACTTTTAAATGATGTAGTTGCCTATACTATATTTAAAAAAAAAACTTTAATAATGAGTTTCGTTGTACATAAAGTTGATAATTAACCTTTTTAAACGGCGTCTTCTTCATAAAAATTATATTGGATTGGATAGGGCGTGTTAAGCATTATTTTAATTTTAATTTTAATTTGTTTCCCTTTTCATATTTTTTATAATATATTATTATTATTATTATTATTAATTTTTGTTTCATTGTTTTAAACCTTTCTTGCATTCTTTTCTCCATTACATCTCTTTTATTCTCCATTACATCTCTTTTTATAGCAAGTAATGTTTAACTTTTTAATTCAAAATTTTCTTTTTACATAAAACCAACCTTATTGATTTTTTTAGTATACTGTTAATTGCATTATTATTGAGTTTATCAGCATGTCACTTACATCTTACATCTTATATCTTATGAAGTATATTATCACTCAAGTCTATCAAGTTTATAAATAATTTAAATGAGAGTGTTTGATTGATAAATACTTGATATAATTTAAATGAGAGTATTTGATTGATAAATACTATATCAAGTATATCGATCATGCGTTTATCATTACCAAGTGTATATATCACTAGTTTGCCCAATATATCAAATATATAAGGTGTATATCATAATAGTGAGGATATTTGTGATATTTTATATATGGGTTGAACTTCGTTTTTGCCATTTTTGCGGACAAGTACGTGTCCTACTTTGTTTTTTCCTTTTTTTTTGTAAGTACCCCTCTTTATTTACACATATAGAAAAAGTTGTAAAATCAAAATTTCAGGTTACGTGTGATATACCTAATATACAAACTATATCAATTTATTGATATATACACTTATATTATTGAGTTAATTAACAATTGAATTAGATGAAATGAATACTAATTATAAATTGATATACCTTAACCATCCACATTAAGATATAGGAAATCATTTAGTTTAATTTCTAATAGCAAAGATTATTTTCGTTGATGTATGAAATCTTTAACATGTAGTTCACATACGAATGGATCATGTTCAATAAATAACTTAGAGGTCAATTGTATATGGCATAAGGAGAATGTTTTATCCTTGTGATACTTAGGATACATCCAACTTTTTAATAATTACAAATGGTTTGATCCAAACCATTCATGTGGAGATATGTGAGTGGGGTATTCTATACGAAAAGAATGAATAGTATCGAACTGTGTAATATCTATCTTTGTAAGTTCTATTACGTGATGAGATTATTATTTCGTATGATGTTCTTTGGAACTCAATCTTAATCATCAATGTTTTATGAACTCTTATTTGTAAGGTCAATCTTTTAATTGATTGAGTGTGAGGGTGATCCGAGTTGTCAACTCAATAATTTTATTACTTTGGAAACTTGACTAAATAGGGAGCTTGGTACATAAATTCATAAGTTGAAATTCACTCATTCTGGCATAACAAAAGTAGATGACTTGTTCCTTGAAGTGTTGATAACTTTGGATGAACTTTAGAAAAATGCTAATTTTGGGTCACGAACAAGGGGCCCGCTACCCTCTCACTACCTCAAAACGCCTTCATTTACATGGTTCAAGCGTCAGCAAATTGTTCACTAAATGAGCTGATTACATGAGTAAAATGGACATTTGACTTGTTTATACCAACTATATCCATGGACACAACTTGTCCTATAGGATACAATTAATATAATATATAATTTATTTGAAATTTTATTTCAATGAGATTCAAATAAAAGCTTGATAATATAATTTATTTGAATAAGATTAAAAAATAATAATTATGTAGATGAGATCCATATAATTAAGTTAGTTAATTTAAAATAGATTTGAATTACATATCGAGGAATGGTTATAAACAGCAAAAAAAAAAAAAATGAAAACTAATTATAAAATATAGCACAAATAAAAATTAGAGAATTTAATGATTTTGTTTGTAGATAGTTTTATTTTTGTTCTAAGTATTTCAATTAAAAAGTCTGTAAAGAGTTAATTTGGAATAGCCAATTTCTTCAATACGTAGGGCCCTTGAGAGCTCTCATGAAAAACTCTCTTCAAAGTAATCTCTACAATTACTGTAAAATTGTCCTGGTAGAAATTAAATTCCCAAAAATTTTAGAAAAGTCCTCTCTCACATTTCTTGTATCTTTAACCACAAGTTGTGTTGGTTAAATTTGTTGGTTTAATTTATTAAAGGCAAAATTAGAGCTTAATTTTCTATATAGTTAATATCTATTAATAAATATATAGATAATTTGTAGATTTAGTTTATATTTATTAATAAATATATGACTAATATTTATTAATATATTCTGTTGGTTAATAAAGATATTCTATTGGTTGTGGTTGTTACTATGTTTGTTAATATTTATTAATAAATATATAGTTAATATTTATTAATAAATTGATGGAGTTGGCTTTTGTTTTTGCTACCGTGTTTGACCTAAAAATTATAAGCTTGTGGCCATGTGATATTGTTGTGGTTAAAGACAGAAGTGTGGAAAATGTGCAACAAAATTATGCGTTGAGAAGCCTTCGGAGAAGCCTTCTACAAAGTACTCAGTTTGCGTGGTGTATGGTGTTGAACACTTCGTTTATGACATTGTGAGTCACTTGTTTGAGAAGATTTGTGCAAGTTAGGAGGAGCATGATATTGAAGATTATTCTGAGGAGTCTCTAATAGGGGAGCCTGCATTTTGAGACACAAAGGGGAAGCATGTTGTTCACACATCAAGTGATTTAGGGAGCATGTTGTTCACACATCAGGTGATTTAGGGAAGCCTAAACGTTTATCTTGTAAAAATCATATGATTCAAAATAGTTGATTCTTGATAAGTTATGTAATCATGATCCTCTTCGGTCTTTATAAATGATCTTTTCAATAAGGTTAAAGGCCTCCTAGATAGATGTAGATCCTGTGGGTTAGCAAAGTTTGATGTATTCTCTCGATGTGCTTTTATGTGCTTCCGTAGTTGTTTTTTTGTTATTCACAGTACATCAAACAGTACAACACTTAGTGTGTGTTTTCTCGATTTGGAGTATCTCTTGGAATTAAAAGAATTCACGAACAAGGAGACAATCAGTTTCAGTAGATTTCGTCGTGTTCTATATTGGCAATGGTATTTCGTTGTGGTCACATATTGGCAACGATATAGTTCAATTCTAGTTAACTTTTTTTTTTTAATCTGAATGGTTAATTGTTTTTAAGAAATCAAAGAAAGTGATTACATGCTTTAATTATTGGGATTCAAATTCTTTCAGTTATTATACCGTCTTTACAAAATATCTAACACACATCTCACAATTTTATTGATACGACTTTTGAACTTATATGCATCTGAACCATCACGTGTTTAATCGGAAATACCTTTGTTCCGTAAGGTTAAACTTCAACAATTCAACACCTTCACAGAAATACAAGAAAAAAAAAAAAACACAGGTAGATTTTTCATCTTCAAAATATTACAGATTACATCAAATACACACATTTCCCTAAATCCCACATGCATAATTATTCTTAGTGTATATATATCACATTACACGCACACAATTTTTCATTTGAGAACAAACCTAGTACATAAATTAAAACAAGAGACATAGTTTAGGTCTCACACACACTTACGAACTTAATTAGTTTGGATTTTAGTGTTTTAGTTGCCTTGTTTGTAAAGACAATAAGCATCAACTCCTTTGGAAATTTTGACAAAAAGTTCCGCGTGGCTGTCAGGTGAAGGCACATTCTCATTAGCCTTTTCAAACTCAACCGTCCATTTTACGAAGCTTCCTCTTCCTATTTTGCTTGATTTTCCATGAACAACTTCCAGCTTTGCTCTAAGAACTTTGTAATACTTTTGCAAGTCTCCTTCAACAGCTTCATAGATTATGTATTTTTTTGCATCATCCACAACTCTAATTAACCATTTTTCTGAAATAACTTGATCAGCTCCTGTTTGATCGTTAAATTAAAAATTAAAAAACTCACACACGGATATATATAAAAGAATCTGAAAGGCTTAAAATTGAAAGTCCTAAGTTCAATATTAGATGTAAAATTCGACTATTTAAGAATGAGATTTTTTTTACAGATAACCCTATCTTTCTTTTTTTAAACAGTGGAAGGAGGGAGTAAAATAATAGATATGTCAATATATTTTGACCACAACAATTTGGAGTCTGTTTTTGGCACCCTTTTCAAAATTTCCCCCCTTAATTTTTTCACTTTAGATGGTGGTTTAAAACTGTGATCATATATCTATCTCGATGCAGGTTGAAAACCGTCGTTTTATATGAAATTTTTGTAAAAGCAAAAGAATATTCCAAACAAACGAGGTTTGTTTTATCAAAACTAACATCAAACAGTTAGTTTGTCATCATTTATAAGCTGCCAATTAGGGCATCCAAAGCCAAGGTTGTTGTTTTTTTTATATCCACAAGTGTTAGACTAAAATGTACTTGCAGATGCACTAATTTTATGGGACACCAATCTAAAACTTAGAAACATTTTAATATTTAAAAAACTCTTGAGATATTAAGTCTTAGGTAGTTAGTTATATAGATTGATATCTCATTCCTTCTTAACCCTTGAGCAAACTCATGTCAATAAATTACGTAGCCAAAATTAGTTATATTTTAAGAGTTTTGTCCCAAAAAAAACCTAAATGAAATGGAGAATAAGATGGAATATAAATGTATTAACTAGGAGAGAAGAATATATATATATTAAGAGAAAATTAAAAAGTAGTATTCTCACCAAGATGGTATTTAAATAGTATAACAGATCCAGCAGCTAAATATTGCCCTTCTACAAGATCAATGCCTTGGTACAAATCAGGAAATAGATTCATCAAATCTTCCACATGGTTTCTGAAGAAGCCATAGAACTTCTCAATATGAGATTTTAGCTCAACCTTTGCAACAATGCTACCACTTCGGCTCATTTTTATTTGATGTGATAAAATTTCAAGCTGAGTAGGGGATTTTATACTGAATTTTTGAGATAATATATTTTAGATATGATTTCTAACACAACTGGATCATTAACAATATTTGTATCAATGTATTTTTTTATCGCTCTTGTGGATGATGATGATGCACACTTTTTCTCCCACTGGTTGTATTTTAAATGCCAAATTACTTAATTGTTTCTTGATTTCTTTTATCTACCTTTTTATTCTTTAAATAATAAGAAAAAGTTAAGTGTGTGAAACCTGTCTTACACTCGACAAAACAAGTTGAACTTGATATATATTATGTCCGTGATTTGATTTTCTATTAGAAAATTATGGGAAAACACACTTAGTTATCGTTGTAACTACTTGTTGTACGTGGAGTTAATAACTGAAATACCAATTATGGAAGTACGTAAAAGCACATAGAACATATCAAACTTTGGTAACCCATTTCAATCACACAACATCTACATCTAGGAAGTTTTATACCCATGGTAAGATATTATATTGCTCATATAGTAATTGACCATAACAATGTTATGACAGAGAGTGTAACATGAATTAACATGCTCGCCATGGACTAATTCACAAACATCAGAACTAAGAATTGTGTAAATACAATTGCCATAGCATTAATAAGGACAACTCGGCTCCCTTAATCAATGACCACTTGCATATCTTTGTCAAGCCATCTTCAATTGCTTTTTAATCTCTTATCTTCAGTATGCAGTATCATAACCCATAGGTTCTTGAAGGAGCACGACGAAACTTTACCACCGGTTTAAATATATTGCCAATCACACAAAATCGAGAAAATGAAAACCCCTTTTTCTCTCACCACCCATAACAACCATTCATCCAATAATTTGAAATAACCATGAATTGAAAAATCCAATCCAAACCACTCGAGAAATGATGGGATATCATAACAAGCAACCAAACAATCTGAACAACCAAATCCCAACCGAATTACATTAATTAAAACAAATAAAGGAAGTGGGACCACATAACTAACAAACTCCTCCTTGAGACCAACTTATTGTATTTGAGCAGACAAGCACAACAATAACCAACAACAACCAACAATAGAGAAACAAAAACTGCCAAATAGATAATGATACTGAACGACAATTCGAAAGAAAACCACAGAATAAGTAGAACAAAAAATGCCAAACAGCATCCAGATCCAGAAGTAACAAAGCACCAGAGATCCATTAACCAAAATATAGAGATCCATTAAGGAATAAACAAAAGAAACAAAAAAAAATGTGAACGGGAAACACTGGAACAAAGTACTCCCCCTTGCTTGCTGCCAAATAAATTTAAGATGGAGAAACAGATGTAGCAGTATCAGATGTTTATTTTAGAAAAGGATACTGGATAGGTCAGTAGGCGCACCTAAGCATCCCCACTAGGTGGGCACGCTCTTAGCGCCCTCATCATCCCCAATAATTATATTCAATGTAGAACAGGAGAAATGAGTTCAAGCTTACAAAAAGGCTAGAGATAAGCCAAAACTATAAACCATACAAAATACTAGCAAAAAGCACTAAAGTGTTGTGCAATTATAGAAGCTGAATAATTTTTGAACAGTTTGTTTTTTGGGGACTATTGGGCTGTGAGATTGCATATGTTCTCCCATAGATAGGCATGAGAGTGTGATATGTTGTTGAATAGCCTGTTGTTTCTTTCCAACCAAATGGTTCATGTGATGGCAACCAGCAGATTGAAAATAATCACACCTCTTTGTGTCTTTATATTGTTGGAGTAGATGGTGTTGATAAGTGAGGGAAGATTACCATCAATGAGATCCCAATTTAATTGACTCTTGGCCATACTCCATATGTTTTTGGTATAAGCACAATGGAGGAAGATATGTTCGGTAGTCTCATTGCTCTTCTTACAAAGTATGGATCAGTTGGGATGAAGACAAAGATTTTTTAGCCTCCTTTAAATATTTTCCATCGTGAAGATGCCATTGTATGCAGCTGTCCATAGGATGAATTTTCACTTCTTAGGAACTTTAGATTTCCACATTTTCTTGAGAGGGACTGTTAATTTTGAGTTAATAGCAGCGGGGGCATTTGTGAGGATAACAGATTTAACAGAGAAAGAACCATCTTTGGCTGCCATATAGGATGATCTCAATGATTGTTGTCTGGAAGAGAGGGAAGGTTGCTCTGTATATTTCTCCATTGTAAGGCTTCTCTATCTCTTAGTGGTCTTCTACTATGTATATCCCATGATTTATTGTTCACATTCCACATCTCTCTAATGTAACCATTTTGCTTTGTGGACAGAACATATAGTCTTGGATATGATCTACTTAGAAGACCTTTAGAGCTCCAATTGCTATGCCAGAAGGATAATGACCTACCATTATTTACTTTCCATTTCACTTTTGAATTAAACCAGTCCGTAAATTTACAAATGGATCTCCAAGGAGCATTGGAGCTACTGGATTTTGCAACTGTGGGAAATATATCCATATCTCTATGACAGTATTTTGCAACAATCAGAGATTTCCAGAGAGCATTTGGTTCATTAAGATATCTCCAGAGCCATTTTGTGAGCAAAGCAAAATTTGTAGCAGAAAGAGGCGTAATACCCAGTCTGCCAGAGTCCAGAGAGTGAGTAACCGTGGACCATTTGACAAGATTGAGGTTGTTTTTCTGGGAACCTGATATGCAAATGTTGTCATAGTTACCTCTCCAAAGAAAATTCCTCCAGCATTTCTCAATGGTTTTATATGTATATGTAGAAGCTTTAAACACAGAGAGTTGATATATAGGAAGACTGGCAAGTGAAGAGTTTATGAGAGTAATTCTTCCTCCCTTTGAGATGAAAGAATATTTCCAGTCGTTCAACTTTTTCTGAATCTTCTCTGTAATATTGTCCCAAAAAGGTTTTGATTTAGGATTGCACCTAAGAGGCATCCCCAAGTATGGAATTAGGAGAAAATCTGTCATTATGCCCCAACTAGCCGTAATCTTCTCTGATCTCTCTTTTGATACATTAACCGGAGAGATGATGTACTTTTTGAGATTGATGTTTAAACCGGTAGCCTTTTCAAAGAGGTGAATAGCAAACTGGAGATTTCTAATATATTCTTCACTATCTTCAACAAAGAGCAAAATATCATCTACAAAGAGAAGATGAGTTAGATTTATATCTTTTATTGAGATACCTTTGATTTGCTTCTTCTGCTCAAGATGTTGTAGAATTCTCCTATGATAATCCATGGCTAACACAAAAATGAAAGGGCATAAAGGATTTCCTTGTCTGATTCCTCTGTTTGGAATGATTCTCCCTCTAGGTTTGCCATTTATCATAATGGAATACTGTACAGACGAAATACAAGAATGTATCTATTTCCTCCATTTGTCAGGGAACTGATTCTTCTTCAAGATGAATTCAATGAAATTCCAGTTAATCTTGTCAAAGGCTTTTTCAATATCCAGTTTGAAAATTAATCCTTTTATCTTCTTAGCCTTCCAATAGTCAACAGCTTCATTTGCAACTAAGATTGCATCAGTGATTTGTCTACCATTAACAAAAGCCATTTGTTGGCTGGAGATTGTGCATGGAAGAAGGGGCTTCAGTCTAGTACCTAGAGCCTTTGCAAGGATCTTGTTTAAAGATGTGGTGAGATTGATTGGTCTATAATCTGAAGCCAACCTACATTTGTCTTTCTTGGCAAAGAGGGATATATACGTTTCGTTCATGTTTTGATTGACCACACCATTTCTAAAAAAATCTTGGAACACTTTCAATATATTTGGCTTAAAAGTGTTCCAAAATTTTTTGAAAAAATCGATTGTGAAGCCCTCAGGCCCTGGAGCTTTATTGCTTTCAAAAGAGAACACGGATTGTTTGATTTCTTCTATAGTGATTGGGACACTAAGTGATGAGGCTTGAGAAGCTTCTATAGGATTCCAGAGGAGATTCTCAATGACCAGGGGAGTGAACATACTTGATGAATAAATGGAGCTATATTGTTCCACAAAAACTTTCTCTATCTCAATATTTGTGTTATAGCAATAGCCATTTATATAAAAGATATTAGAGATTTGGTTTCTCCTTTTTCTGGCATTGCAAACTTTATGGAAGAATTTTGAATTTTCATCGCCCTCCTTCAACCAAAATTGTTTAGCTCTTTGAGCCCAATATTGAGCTTCTTTGAGGATAATGCCAGCAAGATCTGTCTTTAGAGATTTCCTTCTGTTACTGTCAAATTCAGTCAAAGTAATTTGAGCTTCCATCATATCAATTCCATCAATTTCATCTTTGATGGATTCAAAGTTTTTTTTGTTGGCAATCTTTAGTTCTAACTGCCAGCTTTTGACAAAGTTCGATAGCTGTCTTAATCTTCTCATAAAGCATAACCAGGATAACCTACCTGAGAGGTGTCTTGCCACCAATTTGCCACTTTTTTTAGGAGATCCTTCTCTTCAAGAAAAAAATTGTTGATTCTAAAGGGAACTGGCCCCCATTTCAAGTTGTCTGATTCCAAAACAATTGAAAAATGGTCGGAGGTAACTCTTGTTAGAAGCTTACTACAATAATTTAATAATCTGGACTCCTATGATGGAGTGTAGAGAAATCTGTCTATCCTAGAGAGCACTGGGGGGTCCCTAAGGTTGGACCAGGTATGAGAACCATTTGTCAGTGGAGGATTAGACAAACCAAGGTTGAGGATGAGAGAATTGAATTTTTCCATGTTGTATTTAGAGGGGCTACTTGATGAAGTTTCATTATTCCACCTAATAACATTGAAATCCCCAGCTAGCAGCCAGTTAGATCCACAGGTAGAAGCAAGATTCGCCAGCTCTTGCCAAAATAACTTCCTTCTGTTTCTATTAACAGGGCCGTATACTGAGGTGATCCACCAATTTTTACCATCTGGCTCAACAAAATTAGCAGAAATAGTGAAATCCCCAATAACAGAGTTGATAAGTTGATGCTTCAAATCATCCCACATTAAAAGAATACCACCCGATCTACTAATGGCCTGTTTAAATAAGTATTTGATGCTGATAGAGCTCCAAATAGACTTAACCAATTTGTTGTTAATATTCAGCAATTTAGTTTCAGATAAACAAACAAAATCAGAAGCATAATCAGAAATAACATGTTTTATTTGGGCTCTTTTTTTGGGTTGAGCCAATCCCTCTTACATTCCAAGCTAAGATTTTCATGGGGAACCGTTTGTCCCAGTGGATCTATAACATGTTCATCCTTTTTTTCTTTTGAAGTTTTTCCTTTTGAAGAGCTTGGAGAGCTTGGAAGATTGTTAAGGTTTGGTGTCACGGCCAGGTTGTTGACTTGATAAAGCTAAAGAGACTATTAAAAAGTTGACAATAGGTGCTCAAAGATTGGACAAAATTATTGAAGTAGGAAAATCTTATGGTGATAAGAGAGGTTTAGGCTTGTATCGATGAATCATCTACTCCTTCAAGTTCTAAAACTACATTTGTAAAAGCATCCCCTATTGTGCCTAAGCTTGATATGCCTAATGATGTGTCTAATCATGTTAAATCTAGTTTTGTACCCATATATCATAATTGTGGTGTTGAAGGTCACATTAGATCTAAATGCTTTAAATTGAAGAATGCTCAAAATACTTCTTCCAGAAGAAATGTTTCACAAAGATCAAAGTTTTGCAATGCTCCAATGAAGAATTTCTCCAAGAAAAGTAGAGTACATAAATTTGTTGTGAAAACGAAATCTTTGCATAATGTTGTTGTTTTTTTTGTGGCAAGTATGGACATAAAGCTTATTCTTGTTACCTATCTAGATCCAATGCTTGTAATGTCTATGAAAAATCAAATGGATTCCTAAATATGTAAATGTTAACATTCTAGGACCCAAACAAGATTGGGTACCAAAGGATCAAACTTGAATTTAGTTGTTTGTAGGTTTGTTTGAAACCCTCCAAGAAAAACAAAAGGTACTTGCATAGTGGTTGCTCAAGACACATGATGGGAGACCGATCCAAGCTTATCTCTTTCTCCAAAAAGAATGGAGGCATGGTGACCTTTGGTGACAACAAGAAAGGTAAAATAATTGGTAAGGGTAATATAGGAAATGATTCATCTACTTTGATTGACAATGTTCATTTGGTTGATGGCTTAAAGCATGATTTGCTTAGTATTAGTCAATTGTGTGATAAAGGATTTAGAGTAATATTAGATAAAAAGAATTTCATAATTGAAAATGTTAGTGATAGAAAATTTTTGTTTGTTGGAAATAGGGATGAAAGTGTGTACACTCTTGATTTGAATGATTTCCCTATTATTGATAAATGCCTTTCGGTTTTGCATGATGATTCTTGGTTATGGCATAGAAGACAAGGACATGCTAGCATGCACTTAATTTCAACTATTTCTAGAAATTGTTTGGTTAGAGGTCTTCCTAGTTTTAAATTTGAAAAAGACAAAGTTTGTGATGCTTGTCAAATGGGTAAGCAAACTAAGTCCTCTTTCAAATCTAAAAATGTGATCTCTACTACTAGACCCTTACAGCTATTACACATGGACTTATTTGTAGGGGTGTAATTGGGTTGGGTCGGGTCGGTTTTCCTTCAAACCCGACCAGACTCGAGGTGCACAGTTTCCACAATGTTATGACCCGACCCAACCCGAATTTGGGTCGGGTCTTCTTTCTTTTTTTCTTCTTCTTCTTCTTTCTTATTTCTTTCTTTCCTTCTTTCCTTCTTTCTTTCTTTCCTTCTTTCGTTCTTTCCTTCCTTCCTTTCCCTCCTTCCTTCCTTCTTCCCTTTCTTCCTTCTTCCCTTCTTTCCTTGTTTCCTTGTTTCCTTCTTTCTTTCCTTCTTAAGTGTCATTTTACTCTCTTTTTTCTCTTCATCCTTCTCTTTCATCTTTTCCCCTATTTCCTCCCCTTCTCCTTTGTTTTCTTCTTCTTTGCCCAATCAATATCCTCAACCACAACAATTGATTTATTATAAACATCATACTAGGGTTTGAACAATTGGAGTTTCACAGATCTAGGGTTTTAACAAAATTTGGACATTTCAATAAGCCCAGCTACACAGATTCTATTTTTTTTTTTAAAAAAAAAACCCACGAAACATAAAATTATTAACAGAGAATCGTCGAAATAGAACTCAGAGAAGATCCACGATGGCCTGACCTGAAAATTTTGTAGCTAAAGATGAGAGAAAGATGGACGAAAGAGGATCAGAGATTGGGCTTGAAAGGAACGAACCCCAGTTTGCCAATTGGACTCAGTTTGGGTTCAGTTCAGTAATGTTGCTGTTGAAGCCCAATCCAACTCGAACTGAACCGAATCGGTTCGGTTCGGGTTTTTTCACCCCTACTTATTTGGCCCTTCTAGAATTACTAACTATGGAGGAAATTATTATGCATTTGTGATAGTTGATGATTTTTCTAGATTTACTTGAGTTTTGATGATAAAACATAAGGATGATGCTTTGAAAAGTTTTATTAGTTTTGCAAAAAGAGTTCAAAAATGAAAAAGGATTTTCTATTTCTAAAATTAGGAGTGATCACGAAGGAGAATTTAAAAATGATGCTTTTAAAGCTTTTTGTGAGGAAAATGCAAGAACTCCTCAACAAAATGGTGTGGTTGAATGGAAAAATCGTACTTTGCAAGAATTTGCTAGATCAATGTTGAATGAGTATGGTTTACCTAAATATTTTTAGGCGGAAGTTGTTAACACCGCTTGCTATGTTTCAAATAGAGTTTTAGTTAGACTCTTTAGATAAAACTCCTTATGAACTTTGGCATAGCAAAATTCCAAATTTTAGGTATTTCAAAGTTTTTGGTTGTAAATGTTTTATTTTGAATAACAAAGAAAAAGTTGGAAAATTTGATTCTAAGATGGATGTTGCTATTTTCCTAGGATATTTCTCTACTAGTAAAGCTTATAGAGTTTTCAATAAGAAAACTTTAGTTATTGAGGAATCTATGTATGTTGTATTTGATGAATCTTGGAATAATGTTTCTAATGAATCTATTTGTAGTGATGATTTAGAAAAAGATTTTGGAGATTTACTTGTTAATGACAAAGGCAAAGAAATTGTTCCAAGTATGCAAGATGTGAACATCATAGAAAAGAAAGAAGATGGTTCTTCATCCTTTCCTAAAGAGTGGAGATATGCTTCATCCCATCCCAAAGATTTAATTCTTGGCAATCCCGAACAAGGTGTCAAAACTTGTTCTTCTCTTAATTTATTTAGTAATCTTGCTTTTGTGTCTCAAATTGAACCTAGAAGTTTTAAAGATGCCGAATGTGATGAGTTTTGGATTTTTGCTATTAAAGAAGAATTAAATCAATTTGAAAGGAACAAGGTTTGGGAATTATTCCCTAGCCCTTCTAATGCATCTATAATTGGAACTACATGGATTTTTAGAAATAAGATGGACAAAAATGGAAATATCATTAGAAATAAAGCTAAACTTGTAGCTCAAGGTTATTGTCAAGAAGAAGGTATAGATTATGAAGAGACTTTTGCACCGGTTGCTAGATTAGAAGCTATAAGAATGGTGCTTGCTTTTGCTTCTTATAAAAATTTCATTTTGTATCAAATGAATGTAAAAAGTACTTTTTTAAATGGTTATATTGCGGAGGAAGTTTACGTAAAACAACCTCCGAGCTTTGAAAGTTTTGATTTACCTAATCATGTTTATAAGTTGAAAAAGGCTCTTTATGGCTTAAAACAAGCTCCAAGAGCTTGGTATGATAGACTTAGCAATTTTTTACTTGAGAATGATTTTAAGATGGAAAAAATTGATAATACTCTGTTTATTAATGTTAAAAAATAATGACATGCTTATAGTGCAAGTTTATATAGATGATATTATGTTTGATTCTACTAATTCCTCTTTGTGTGAAGAATTGTCCAAGTGTATGCATAATGAGTTTGAGATGAGTATGATGGGAGAACTTAGTTTCTTCCTTGGTCTTCAAATCAAACAACTCAAGGTTGACATCTTCATACGTCAAGAAAAATACAAGGGATTTGCTTAAGAAATTCAAATTAAATGAAGGTAAAGTTGCAAAAACTCCTATGAACACTACCACTAAGCTTGACAAAGATGAAAAAGGTGTGTGTGGATATAAAGACTTATCGAGGTATGATCGGATCTTTACTTTATTTGACAGCTAGTAGACCCAATATCATGTTTAGTGTGTGTCTTTGTGCTAGATTTCAATCTTGTCCTAAAGAATCACATTTGCATGCTGTTAAAAGAATATTTAAATATTTGCTTGGAACTATTGATATTGGATTATGGTATCCTATAAATGTTGAGCTTAATTTGGTAAGATATTCCAATGCGGATTTTGCCGGTAGTTTACTTGATCGTAAAAGTACTAGTGGGGCTTGCCAATTTCTTGGTAGTTCCTTAGTATCTTGATTTAGTAAAAAGCAAAATTCGGTTGCTTTATCCACTACCGAAGCGGAATATATTGCGGTTGCTAGTTGTTGTGCACAAATTCTTTGGATGAAACAAACTCTTTGTGATTTTGGATTAAAATTTGATAATGTGCCTATATTTTATGATAATACTAGTGCCATAAATTTGACTAAGAATCCTATTCATCATTCTAGAACTAAGCATATAGATATTAGGCATCACTTTATTAGAGTGCATGTGCAAAAGGGACATACTACTCTTGTGTTTGTGAGCTCTAATAATCAATTAGCGGATATATTTACCATACTATGAATGTGGCCCGCTTTGTAGTTAGTACAAATGATGTGATCCTGAATTGTTCATGTAGAGACATGAAAGTGAGGTATCCTATGTAAAGAGTTTACATAAGACTGGAACCATGAAATAGTCGTTTTTAGGTTATAACACCGTTGACTTTAATAAATCGACTATGCAAATAATTCTCCAGCTATCATAGTAACCCATAAGCTAAGAAAACAATTCATCAGTAATGGACTCACAGTAAACCATCACAGTCTGATTCACAACATACCATATCAGTAATCTATAATAGGCATGTAAACAATCATCATGCTTCACAGCAAGCATAGGCAATTCCCATAGTAAGCATATACAAATAACCATCCTTTACATCTTAGTCTAATCCAATGACTACCCTTCACAATTTAATAGTAATACAACCCTCGATTAGGGATCCAGTAGTAGAATCCTTAGCTTAGGTTATGCTAAGTTCTTTGTTACAAAGGAAACCACAATTCCACGTAAGCATAATCAAATTGAATTAACAATTTTTATCCACAAATTACTAATTTAATTACCTTAACTTACCAAACTTACACAAATGAAAATTAAAAATCCTCTCAACCTTGATGGAAAATTTCAACACTTAAATCTTCAAGATTTTTCAAAGGACCTTCCAAAGGCATGCAACCAAAATCAATTCCAATAATTAACTTAATTTAGAGTCTCAATTAACCTTTAATGAGTATTAAAATTTCACAATAAAGATCCAAAATACCACCTAACTCATCAAACCAAAATCGGTGAGCGAGCAGCAATAGAGGGCATTTCAAAATATTTCTAACCATCTTTACATAACCATATTTAGAAATACATTTTACATAAGCATATTTAATGAAAATGTTTATGTAAAGTGTATTTCTAAATATTGATGGGAAAATTCACCACTTAAATCTTCCAAGAGCAGGGCATTTCTAAAGAAAAAGAAAAGGTTCTTCGTATTATTATTAATGGTTATGTAAAGTGTATTTCTAAATATTTATGCATTTACAATATAAACTACGCACTTTGACACTCTCACCATGTGTTTTGGTCCCATTATTCTACCTTAAAAGCCATAATAACTTGTACTTGTACAAGTTATCAGTTACCTAGGTCATCATATTTTAAATAGTCAGTTTTATACAGTCAATGATGTTATAACTTAAAAGTGACTACTTTTTTTTTCTCTTATGTAAACTCTTTACATAGGATGCCCCACTTCCATGTCTCTACATAAACGATTCAATATCACATCGTTTGTACTAACTACAAAGTGGGCCTCATCCATAGGGTCCCAACCAGAATAAGGTGTTCAACCTTATTCATATATTATAAACCGGTTGGGCTACATGCTCGAACTTGATCCACGTTTATGTCTCTACATAAAGTTAAAGTTTACTCAAAAATTGCTTCTGGACCTTAGTTTGTTGGCTTTAAGATTATAGTATTCTATTTTCACTAATAAGTCTTCAATAACCACTTTATTGAATAGAATATAACTTTAATTAACTTCAAACTACGAGTTTTAATTAGGACATAAATTCCAACACTTATTTCTAACCGACAACCTTTTGGTTCGGCTCCATTTTGGCCGATTGGCTTAATTTTTCGGTCATGCTCAACTCAATGATAGTATATTATAAAATTACCTAAAAATACATAATTAGGCAAAGCAATCTTTTAATAACAAAAATAGAGCTAGAAATAATTGGATTTGCTTTCTCATAGTGGAAGTTCCCTAATATTTTAAGAGAAGCTTTTTTCTTTGAAGAATATTTTAAGAGAAGTTCAAGATTAGTTCAAGTACTTTTGTCCGATCAAATTTTTTATAAAAAAGTCAAACTTTTCATTTTTTTATTGTTTGTTCAAGATTTTTTTTTTCGCAATTAGATTTAGATAATAAAATAATAAAACAATTTAAAATATAAAAATATCTCCTCTGTCCAAAATTTTGAGTATTATTTCACTGTCCTTCAACATTAATTAAATGTTACTATTTTATTTATAAGTTTTCAATTTACTTTTTTTATTTGATTCATAAGAATATTTGAAATGTAATATTTATACTTTTGAATTTTGTTTCTTTTTTCAATAAGTTTCTAAGATTAACATTTAAAAATTTTATACTCATTGTTCATAAAATACTTGCTTACCGTTTGTAGTGATAATTTAAATTTCTATTAACTAATGTATTTTTTGTAAAATAATATATAAAAATGTAGTAGTAGTAACATATTTTCATTTATAATGTTAAATGATATTAAATTAAAATAAGGGACATTTTTTAAAATAGTAAAATAAATTAAAATATTTACAAGCTATAGCAAAATTTTGGATTCTATAAATGATAGAAACTAATAGATTTTTATGACTTGCTATCAATGCCACTGATAGAAGCATATCAGTGGCTATCAGTGTCTATTATTGATAGAATCTGAAAATTTTACAATATGTTGTAAATCTTTTGTCAAATTTGCTATTTGACAAAATACACTTGATTTTTTTAAACAAATTGAAATCGTGTAGTGTCTTCTAAAATATTGTGAATTTTATAGATTGAATAAATATTACGAGCGTTTGCAAAGATAGCAAAAAATTGTATGATAATACGACCCATGTCACTACATTTTCTAAATTGCAAAAGTAGCAAATTTAAAAGCGGATAGCCCTTTGATAGCCATTTGATAATCGTCTCATATATCGAAGTTAAGAAGTGAAGTTTTGACTAAAACGACTAGGCGTTTGGATAGTATTCGCGATAAGAACCAAGGGTTTCACGATGAAGAAGCCTTGAAGTTTAAGTTTGCGATAAGTTTTCTAAGCGAGTAAAAGTTGTCTAGTTTGCGAGGAAGGTTTCTTGTAGTAAAAATATAACCATGCGATAAGGTTATTCGCGAGAAGTGTTAAGTGGTTAAAGTTATTTGCGATATGGGATTAGGCGAGGAGTAAGGTCTGGCGAAGAAAATGTCAAATTTGATTTGACAAGAATTAACGTGTAAAATTAAGAAGTTAAGCATGGTTGGGTTGAGTATTAAATTTACACGTGTAAAGTTTTCAGCAGGAGCTAGCAAACTGAGAAGAGTTTAAGCATGACTAAGATAGTTTAAGGGATCTATAAATAGAGGACTTGGTCATTAAGTAAGCACAAAATATTTTATTAAAAAAAAAGAGCTAAAATGCTGTTGTTTTGCTTTGACGAAAAGAAGAAAAACAAAGTCTTAAGTACAGCAATTTGTTCCGCGAGAAGGCTCCACGAGAAGAGAAGGAAGAGGAGGATTTTTGGTAAAGTGTGGTGAGTGATTTTCTTCTTAAAAGTTTGTGGTTCCGCTTTACTATTTTGAAAGAAGAATTCAAATGAAAATGTTTCAAAAGAGATTTCTATGAAAAGTTTATATGTTTTCAAGCATGACTTATAATGTTAAAGCTTGATTTCATAATTATGATTTTCATACTATTAAATGATTTTCAAACCACTAGTTGTTTCTTTGAGATGGTGCTAACTTTTATGTGCACATAAAGAGTCAAGCCCACCATGGGGTGTACGGGCTACATGGTGATGAGTAGTTGACTTATGTGTTGAAAGGAGCGTATAAAGCTTAGCGATCTGAGCAACAAAGACGAATTTGTATGTTCTCGGATGCTGTTGATACAGTAGTCTAAACGCGAGGTAATGAGACCAAACATAGAGAACGATTTGAGATCCTTGGCGAAAAAAATAATTAACTAATGTGTGTTTGTTTGAGATGATTTATGTTATGCGAAGAAGATGTGTTATGCGAATTGGTGTTTATGCGAAATGTATATTGATATGATTTAAGAGATGATTTAATTCTATTGTGAAAATGATTACATGCATTTTGACATGTTTTGCGAAATAAAGTGTAATTCATAAATTGATTTGTGTTGGTATTTATGATTTGACGAAAATGATTTATCAAAGGGCATTGGGAAAAGAATTTCATAAAACCTCACTAAGTCATTTAGACTTACATTTTAAAAATCTCATCTTCCACGATCATGCGTTTAGGCCAAGTAAAGAAAAAGATTGAAGGATTTGCGGCGAGATGACATCAAACGTTTTGGAAATAGTTAAACATTAGTTATTTGGTCAAAGTGTTGTAATTATGTATCAAACGCCTGTTATTAATAAAGTATACGTTTTGGTATGTATTTATTATACTTGGCGTTTAGGTTGACCACAGTTGCGTTTTGAGTTTTGTTGATAGTTTAAAAGGAGTTGAGAATAAGATTTTGCGATAAGAAAACTTCAAGGTTGTAACAAACTCGCATCCTATTCCTACTACTTCAACGTTATCGTCGCAATATGGTTTGGGTGTGACAATGTGTTCCTTTGTTTAAATTTTTTTTTGTCATTTCTCTAACAATTATCTAGTCATTTAGATTTTTTTTAATAAGAATGTTATAATTTCATAAACATATTTTGGACAAATATCTTTTTAGTCCTTGAGTTTCTAGGAATAGGTACACATGGTCCCTGAAATTGTTACCTTTTTTACTGACCATTAAACTCAAATTAATTCATTTCAATTATTTAGTGAATCTATATTTTCATGGAAACAAAACTAATTTTATTAATTAATAATTCTCGTGTTTTGGTGAATCTATTATCTAGAACTCAAAATTATGATCCCAACACAATTTGGATTGTCCAAATCAGAGTTCACACAAATAAGTTATAGTCGAAACAAGTTTAACGAAAAATTATCTAAGGTAGTGACATTATACGTTGGCAGCCAAATCATTAAATTGTATTCAATTGGTGGTTCACATGTGGAGCAAATAGAGGAGGAAAACATGATTATTTGGATTGGTTTTCAAATGGAAATGAATTTAATATATATTATTTTAAAAAGAAAATGAGTGTAATATTATTTTCTGTTTGTGTCCAACAACTAGTTTTGACACATGATAGACTTTTCCTTTTGTTAGATTTTTAAAAGAAAGGTTAATTTTCATAAATATAACAAACCGACAAAATATTTATGGCCCGTGCAACAAAATGAAAAAGTCCATGAAACTGACCATTTTTTTTCCTTTTCATCGTCTTTCTTCTCTTCCTCTTCTATGATTTTTTTTTGTCTTTCTTCTTGTCCTCTTCTGTGATTTTTTTTCAATACTTCCATTTGCCCTTGCTTTCCATCCTCTTTCTTCTACAATTTTTCTTTTCCTTTCCATTACTAAGACAATTCCAGATAATTTCCCTACACGAATCCATTTCTTGCCAAATAAGAAAGAGTTTGTTAAAATAAGATGTCAAATCTATCATTCCTTGTTTGTATTTGTGGATTTATTTTTGCAAAGTATAATGCTTGGAGTAGAATGTTTGGGGTATGTCCTAAATAGCTTTGGTTGTTACAGCATATAGTAATGGCTTGCTAAAATGGGGTTCCATACTGCTGATCAATATGGATCAAAGAGAGTCTTGTCCCTTCCAGGACTGTTCTTGTGGGTCACTTGACGGAGGACGAGGTATTCCTTCTATGAGAACTAAATTTATGTCTTCATTTAAGGACCATTTTTCACTAACTAAAACCATGAGAAATAGTTATTGCCATTCAAATTTTTCCTGAAAGATATCTTGTAGACTATGTCACTGTATTAGTCACATAATAAGAGGATAAAGTGGAGAATTGAGGTTACCAGATTCTCAGAATACATCGGTACAGAAGTGTTAGATGTCGTTCCTATGGTAGCCTCAATTGCTACAATATATTATCGAAGCCCTTCCAATTGTTGTTGAGTTATTTCCAAAGAAACAAGATGAAGCTTGCACTTTAGGGTTGGAATGTGACGAAGATTCATGACCAACCTCCAAATGTTAAATGAATTTGAGGATTCCTAACATCAGGATACTAACTAAGGTTAGTGGGTGGTAGGACATACAAATTTGATAATAGAAGCGGTGGTGGTCGATAGGAATTAGGTGGCAGGACATGAATCGGAGGGTGGGGAGTGTCACAATCGTAGTCTTTCAACCTCGGGACGAGCTCACATTACGATTCAACCTCCCATCACATTTTTGAGAAAATGTTTTAGAAAACGTGAGAGAGAAATAATTGCAATGACATCGTTGTTAAAACAAGCATTGAAGACTGTCAATTGCAACAAAAAGCTTAGATTGCAAAGAGTGCGACAAGGTTTGGGCGGAGATTCAACTACTATGCCTCCCCTATATTACATTTTGGACTTTTTTAGCTATGGTATGCTTGCATATGAAAAAGGCCGAAATGTCACACCCAAGATTTATTACATAAAAAGGAAAGCAACTAGCAAAATTAAATATAAGACATAATGATAAGATAAATTAGGGGTATTTGGGCATACGACCCTAGGCAAACATTGCCCTAGACAAGTATGCCCGTTACATTCTCCCTCACTTAAACAGTTGACGTTTCTGTCGACTAGTGAAGCTTGAACTCTTCGATCTTCAGCGTCCAGGCTTCTAGGTCTTCAACATGTTCCCAACTAGTTTCTTTCACATGAAGGTTTTTCCACTTCACCAAGTATTCATGGATCCTTCTTGTGGGTCTTTCGCCCTTTTTCACTCGCTCGACCAAGATTTCTTCAACTTCTTTATCCTCTTTCTGACTGAGGTCGATGGTTGGTCGGACTATGACATTGCACTGCTTGTCATCAGGATTTTGGTGGTTGGGCTTCAAGTTACTCACATGAATTACTGGATTAATTTTCATCCATGTGGGCGACGCCACTCTGTAAGATGTACTCCCAACCCTTTTCAGCACTTCCACTGGTCCCTCCTATTTCCTCACGAGGCATTGATCTTTGCGTCCCCAAAATTGAATATGTTCTGATTGCAATTTAATAAGGACCTGATCTCTCACTCGAAACTCAAGAGGGCGGCACTTCTTATCTGCCCACTTCTTCATCCGCTTCGAGGCTTTCTCTAGATAGGCACCAGCGATGTTCGTTGTCTGTTTCAATTCTCTAGTAAAGTTGTGAGTCTGGGGATTCTTTCCTGCATAAGAGTGATCAACAAGGTGCGGTAATACAAATTTCCTACCACAAACAATCTCAAATGGTCTTCTCCCTATTGATTAGCTCGTCTAAGCATTAAAACAAAATTGGGCTACATCCAACAACTAGACCCAATTCTTTTGCCTTGCATTAACAAAATGGCACAGATATTCTTTGAGCATACAGTTGAATCACTCGGTCTGACCGTCTGTCTGGGGATGGTAACTTAAGGACACATTCAGACTTGTTCCTAAGAAAGTGAATAGTTTTTTTCCAAAAGGTGCTAATGAATCTACCATCTCGGTCACTTACAATGCTTGTCGGTACACCCCATAACTTGACAATATGTTTGAAGAACAACTTGGCTGTCAATTCGGCTAAACACAGCTTGGTAGTGGGAATGAATGTGGCATATTTTGAAAACCGATCTATGATGAACAGTGTGGTCTCATAATCACCTACTTTAGGAAGATGGGTGATGAAATCCATAGAAATGCTATCCCACGATCTTGTTGGAACTAGTAGAGGTTCAAGAAGTCCAGCAACTTTCGATTTCTCGATTTTTTCCTATTGACAGACGAGACATGTCTTTGTGTATTGCATGATGTCATCCCTCATATTGGGCAAAAAGTAGCCCTTCTCAGTAAGGCATATGTCCTTTGCCATCTGAGGTGGCCAACCCACATAGTGTCATGACACTCGTGTAGTAACTTCATCCTTAGGTTCCCTTCTCTAGGGACATACTGTCGCTTCCCCCTTGTTACTAACAGGCCATCTTCAACCCAAAGTTGTCTTGTCTTACCCGCCTTAGCCAAACTCATGGCATTCTGAGCGACAAAATCCTTCTACAGGAATTCTCTCAAAACATCGCACATTGGGCCATTAATCTCACTTGCGTGAAGATGAGCTAACATGCATAGAGTTGCATGTTCATTTATCCGATTAAGCACATCGGTTGCTCCATTGCTCACGCCTTTCTTATATTCAAACTCAAAATAAAACTCAGCTAGGAATTCCTACCACCTTGCTTGTTTTGAAGTTAATTTTGGCTGGGTAAAAAAGTGGCAAGTAGCACTGCTGTCTGTCTTCACAACAAAAGTAGACCCCGAAAAATATTATCTCTAGGCTCTCAGACAATGTACTACCGCAAGCATTTCCTTCTCAGACACTGTGTATCTCCTCTCTGCTGCATTAAGCTTTCGACTCTCATATGCGATGAGGTGTCCATTCTGCAAGAGAACACCACCCAACGCAAAATCAAATGCATCGGTCTCCACTTCAAACGGTTGGGTCACATCGACAATCCCAAGAACTGGCCCATCGATCATAGCTTGCTTCAACTGATCAAAGGTGGCCTGGCATTCGGGAGTCCAAACCCACGGGTTGTCCTTTTTCAATAACTCGATCAACGGGCTTGCTCTTTTAGAGAACCCTTCCACTAATCGCCTGTAATAGTTAGCTAATCCGAGAAAGGAACGCAAGTCGGTGACTGACCTTGGTACTGTCCAATCATGTATTGCAACAATCTTCCCCTCTTTCATACCAATTTGGCCACACTTAATCACATGACCCTGGAAATTTATCTGTTCTTGCACAAAGGAACACTTTTCCCTCTTGACATACAACCGATTCTCCTTTAGTTTCTGAAAAACTCTTTGGAGGTGGTCCTTGTGTCCATCGTGGAGCTATAAACTACTATATCGTCAAGATGGACCACGACAAACTTGTCAAGGTATTCTTGGAAGACCTGGTGCATCAGTGTACAAAAGGTTGCAGGCGCATTGGTAAGACCAAATGGCACAACAAGGAATTCGAATTCCCCATACCTCATAACACATGTTGTTTTAGCCTCATCTCCTTTGACATTTCTCACTTGATAATAACTCGATTGCAGGTCTAGCATCGAAAAATACTTTGCCCCATGCAGGCGGTCAAACAAGTCAATGATTATAGGAAGCGGGTATCTGTTGCGAACTGTGATTTTGTCCAGGGCATGGTAGTCGATGCACAACCGCAAACTGCCATCCTTCCTCTTTTGGAAAAGGACTGGGGTCCCATATGGAGCTTTTGCAGGTATAATAAATCAAGAACTTTATAGTTCATCTAATTATTTCCGAAGTTCAGCCAACTCTGATGGCGTCATATGATAAGCATTCTTCGATGGTTTTGCCCCTGGCAGTGACTCTATCTTATGATCAATCATTATTCGCGGAGGCAGAGATTTAAGCAGACTATCTGGCATCACATCCCTGTACCTCTCTAAGACACACATAATGTTTTTGGCGACTGTCTTCACCTGGATTGTCCAACGGCTCAAGCGAAATAGCTATAAACGTTGGCTCGTCTCGAACAAGGCCTTTCTTCAGTTGCATGGCTGAAACCATCTTTACCTCGTTAGGCTGACAGATGTCTGTTTGTACAACAGTGGACATAGATCCAGTAATCACTAGATTTTTGGCAAGACGCATTGGTATAACCTGATGTTCGAGTAAAAATTTCATTCCCAGTACTACATCAAAGTCCTCAATTTTAACGACCACCAAGTCTATGAGGTCGTTCCATGTTCCCAACCTTATCGTCGTTTGTTTTACTAAGCCGACAATAATAGGCAAAGCAGCCGAATTCACAACCTTCATCTTTTTTTGTGTATTTCTCCCAACGGAGATTCAGCTATCTGGCTTCTGCCTCTGTTATGAAATTGTGGGTCACACCAGAATCCACCACAGTGCTTTTGGATGGTTTCTGATTAACCCAATAGCCCACGTACATTAGACCCCTCTTCGTCGGTCCACTAGTCTCCCCTGCCTTCTTTTGGAGAGACAACAAAAATTTCAAGGCCCCCATTCTAGGATTTTCACCTTCTTCTATCTGGCAAATTTCCCCTTTGGTTTGACATAATTGATCATCTGAGTATGAGGCTAACGTGGCTTGAAAAGCGTTGAAGGCAATTCGGTTGGGACACTCTCTAGCAAGATGGGGCTCTTTACATATGAAACGATTGAGAGGACGATTGGTTGTGTTCTGATTGTTAGGTCCTCACCAAGTGTTTGTGGTCTCCACTATGACGTTTCTCCCCCTGCAGATTTGGGGAAACTTGGGCGGTTGTTCCTATTTCCCCTAGAGGAGGAACTTTGATGGCATCTCACATCTTGAGAGTCACTAGATAAGTCAAATAACCATTCAACCACTGTGTATGCCAATGTGAGGTTTTTGACCCTTTGTTCATATAGCTTAGTCTAAGCCCACGACTTCAAACCTTCGACAAAAAAAAAAAAACTTTGTCTCTATCCGACATATCGTGAATATCTAGCCTCAGTCCCGCAAACTATTTCACATCGTCTTGAATGTTGCTGATGTGCTTCAGTTCTTGTAGTTTCCTCCGAACCAGAATTTTGACATTCTAGAGAAAGAACTGCAAACGGAGTTCTTTCTTTAGAGCGTCCCACGTGTCTATTGTACAACGTCCTTCCTAGATGTCAACATACCAGGACCTCGACCACAACTTTGCATCTTCAAATAGATGCATGGTTGCCAACGTCACTTTGGCATCTTCGGTAACTGTACTTGTGGCCTTAAAATACTCCTCGATGTCAAAAATAAAATTTTCTAATGGTTTTGCATCTCTTGTCCTACGGAAGGGCTTGGGTTAAGGAATCTTTATTCTACCTACTGGGAATGCTCCTCCAGTAGGGGCCTAGTTTGACAATGCTCACATTGTAGAGTTCACCTTTGTGTTTGTGACGACCCAGACTTTTCGGCCGTCTAAGTCGTCAATTTGACACAAAACCGTTTGTTGACAAAAGACATAGCAAGATTTAGTTGAAACCGTAAGAAAACGAAGGGAAACTTTAATCGGGCCCTATTTAAAAAAATACAAAATTTCAAATGCTGTTTACAAAAAAATTAACTATTTGTAGACTTAGTTCAATCAAAATATTTTCAAACCGTCAGCGAAAGCAGTTTAAAGACGGTCCCCTATGGCAATTCACGAGTCCTTCTTGTCCCTCGCCCCTCGTGTTACCTTTGCCTAAAAAGTTAAACATAAAAAGGGTGAGTATTAATATACTCAGTAAGAGACCCACTAGGATGCACATCTCAGTCTAATGCTCCCGAAGGATGCACATATCAGTCTAGTGTTCCCGAAGGATGCACATATCAGTCTAGTGCTCTCGAAGGATGCACATAAAGGGGATAATCCCGAAGGACACCCGCATGGTAACTATCTACTAGGAAACTAATAATTTATCACCTCAGTCCATTCTAAACCTCTTTAAAATCATCCTCAATACAGTCAAATTTCCTTATCACATAAGCTCCCCCTTTAACCTCAAACAACCATATTATCCTAATTTCACCCAAGGACAGTCAAAACATATCACTACATCAGTCAGCAACATAAATAGCCCAGCAGTCACAACATACGCTAGACAACAAGTCCACTTCAATCCATACATACATATATAAATTTCATTCAGTCAAGCACAATATACATTAAACTTTCAGTCCACACCCAAACACACAGTATAACCGTCATCACTACTCAGTCCAGACATAACATTTCAGTCCATATAGTCAATACATCTTAATTCTTGTTATTGAGTCCAGTAGAAAGACCCTTACTGTAACTTTACTCTAACCCCTTGATTGAACCCACGTTTGCCAACAACCTAAACATTAAGACAATCACTCAATATCTCTTTCCAACACATAATTCATTTAAAAATCAACCCAATGTGATGTTTCACAACTTACCAAAGTTCACAAACCAAGCTCCAATTAAATCCAATAATTGTTGTGAGCCCAAGGGAATTAGGCGTTACCTTCAACCTAAGATCGAACAACGGTCAGCAATTAATCCAACCAATAACTCGAATTCGTTTTGAAATAACTACAATTCACAACTTTAATTTGTTGCCAACAAAACCACTTCCACAATTTACCGTAAAACAAAGGCAACGGCACTCCACGGCGCACGGCTGTCAGTTCGCGAAACCTTACGTGGGGTCGGTCGGCGATCGGCTTCCAATCCGCTGCTGGAAGATGGGGAGATGCGAGCTGGGTTCGTTGGACGGTCGGAACCGAGGAAGGCCCGGCACGGACGGTTGCTGATGGTTGGCGGAAGGAGATGCGGCGGCTTGGGGTGGTCTCACGAAGCGCGGCAGACGCTGCCCGGTTCCACGGCAGCGGCGGACTAAGACGCCAGGAGACAGATCTGAGGAGGGGGAGGGGGTTCGACTGGTTTCGGCTGGTTTCCGGCGCAGACGGACGGCGGCGTCGCGAGACAGAGGTCGGCGCTGACGGAGAAGTGGAGCTGTGCGGCTGGGCGACGGTGCGACTGGGCTTCGCCGGTCGGACGGAAGGAGAGGGGCTGCCGGCTGTTGCTATGGTAGAAAGAAGGAGAAGAAGAAGGAAAGAAAAAGAAGAAGAAAAGAAAGAAAAGAAAGAAAAGAAAGAAAAAGAAAGAAAAAAAATTAATGGAGGAGGGGGGGGGGGGTCTTCGCACGGGGGAGGAAGAAGGGAAGAGAGGGTGGGGGGGCTGTGAGGAGGAAGGGGTTCTTGGCGACCTGGTTTCCTAACATCCCCCTTTTTTTTCTTTTGCTTTATTTAATACTAATAATAATAATAATATAATAATAATAATAATAATAATAATAATAA
>CM046888.1:12185953-12197345 GCA_025688845.1 Cucumis hystrix | reverse complement strand
CTTTTCTTTTGCTTTATTTAATAATAATAATAATAATAATAATAATAATAATAATAATAATAATAATAATAATAATAATAATAATATTTAATAATTAATAATAAAATCTTATTATTTTTATTATTACCTTTTTTTTTTTTTTAGAGCGTTACAGTGTCCACCTCTGCGATTTCATTCCTAACGACATCGAGGGTAGCTCGAAAATCCCCTGTTATGTTGTTTATCATTTCTAACATCTTCTTTTGGGAGTTATCTAGCTTAATAACTCGTCCTTTCATATGGGCAGCAAAGCCCGATGAACTATCCCCACACTCGTAGATGACGTTTCCAGTTCTCACAATTCTTGACTCTCGAGTGTCAACTCTAGTCAGCAATTCTTGTATGGGTAATCCGTCCAAATGATCGGACACCACATCAATAGCATCAACTTTCTTGGAAACTTCCCCAAGTCGCTTTTCTAAGAAACGAATGGAATCAGGAACTTCCACTAGCTAGAGCATATGCTCTTCGAGTCCAACCAATCATTCATTAAGGGTCTTGCTCGACTATTTCACAATCGACATCTTTCTGTCTTAAATTGTCAACCAACAAATTTGGCTCTGATACCACTTGTCACAATCGTAACCTTTCAACCTCAGGACAAACAATTGAGCAGCACTTGTTCAACCCAGTAAACAAGTTAGCCAATCAAAATTTGAAAACAGCAGATAAACTCATGGTACGATTCAACCTCCCGTCATGTTTTTGAGAAAATGTTTTAGAAAACGTGAGAGAGAAATAATTGCATTGAAATCATTGTTAAAACAAGCATTGAAGACTGTCAATTGCAACAAAAAGCTTAGATTGCAAAGAGTGCAACAAGGCTTGGGTAGAGATTCAACTACTATGCCTCCCCTATAGTACATTTTGGACTTTCTCAGCTTTGGTAGGCTTGCATATGAAAAAGGTCGAAACGTCACACCCAAGATTTATTACATAAAAGGAAAGCAACTAGAAAAGTTAAATATAAGACATAAAGATAAGATAAATCAGGGTATTTGGGCATACAACCATAGGCAAACATCGCCCTAGACAAGTATGTCCATTATAGGGAGCAATATAGGTCGCAAATGAAGAATAGGGTTGTACAGAAGGGATGGTCAGCGTTGTCTAAGTAAAATCGATCGACGCGTGGTGCACAGGGGAGGTGTTTGGAGACACAGACAATGGTAGAATCGACGAAATTACGTTGGTCATCATTGTCTGAAAGGCGGTAGAGTCATTCATCCATGGCAACGCTAATTCGAGCATTAACGGGGCGGTGACGATGAAGCTAATACTGACAACTGTCTTCTCTGTTTGATTTCTATCACGAGTTATGTTTCTAGGGTTTGATCAATCTCTTGCTCTAATACAATATTGAAAGTAGAGACACAAAAACACACAAATTTGTGGTACAATAGAGACAAAAAAAACACACAGAAAGAAAAATCACGGTGCTGAAAGCTTATTATTTTCTAATGATTCATAAAGATACAAAGAGGAGAAAGTTATAGGACAACATGCCTAATTAAAAGAATAAGAAATTAGAACGGTAAATCTTAACTATCCATGAGCTTTCTCATAGTGGATTTTCTTTCTCACGATGGAAGAGTTCCTTAATATTTTAAGAGAAGTTAAAGATTAGTTTAAGCACTTCTGATATATCAATTTAAAGAAAAAAATGGGGTTTTTTTAAAAATAGCAAAATAAATTAAAATATTTACAAGTTATAGCAAAATTTTGGATTCTATCACTATAGCATATCAATGACTATGAGTGATAGAATTTGCTATAGGTTGTAAATGTTACGTAAAATCTACTATTTTTAAAAATTCCCAAAAAAAGAGATTTTATTTTTCATTCTTCATTATTTATTTTTTAATCAACATAAAATATAAGGGCTCTTGCAAAAATAGCAAAAAAAAAATTATGACAATAAGACCCATGTCACTACATTTTCTAAATTGAAAAAGTAGCAAATTAACAAGTCGATAACCCTCTGATAGCCCTCTGATAACCGTCTGATATCACTAATTTTGCCCTTATTCACAATATGTAAAAAATTAAATAGGTGTCATGTGCTGTTTTTTTTTCTAAAATGTTTTTGTCATTTGATGCAATTTTCCTAAAATATAAGGACAAGAACTTTGCTGTATGGAGGAGCGATACATTGACCGAAAATGGCAATTAGATTTAGATATTAAAATAATTTAAAATTTTAAAATATCTTCTTACTCCAAAATTTTTAGTATTATTTTATTGGAGCAATTTTAAAAATAGCCAAATAAATTAAAATATTTACAAACTATAACAAAATTTTGGATTCTATCAATGATAGAAACTGATAGACTTCTATCATTGTCTATCAATGTCACTGATAAAAGCATATCAGTGTCTATCGATGACTATTATTGATAGAATTATTATATGTTAGTAAATATTTTGTTAAATTTATTATTTTTGACAATTTTCCTATTTTATCTAGTCCTTAAACTTCAAACTTCAAATTTCAAATATTTAATCCACAAGTTTTGAGAATATTTTTTATTTAGTTCATCAATTTTAAAATGCTATAAATCTACTCTTTCATTTTTGGTTTTTTTCTGTTCCAATTAAGTCACCAAGGCTTCGAACTTTTAAAAGTTTGAACCTAATTTTTATAAAATACTCACCTACAATTTGTGGTGCTAATGTCTATTGATTCTTCAAAAATGCTATAATTCTACTCATTCTAAACACTTCAATTATTTTCCTCGGCTTATATTTCAATATTTCTCTTGCATAGAGTAGAGGCTTTAACTTTTATTTAGTATACTCTTATCTATAATAAAATAAAATTTGACGGAAAAATGATGTAGATATATTTATTTTGGATAGTTTTACTATATTTTCAATTCTTTTTAAATATTATTATATTCTTAATTATTATTTTTAAAATCGCGCCATCAATTATAGTTACCTATATTTATTATGTGAAAATATGTGATAAGATAAAGTGGGAAGAGAGATTTGTAGTTATTATGTGAAAAAATTTGTATTTGTTAAAAGATGTGTATAAATGATTTTAAATTAAAGAAATTAGGAATTGTCAAAAGAGAAAATATAAAATTAAACGAAAGAGAGAAAAAAAGTACGTAAGAAAAGAACTGCAACGATAAAATAGACATCATATGTATAGAAAGTTGACAGTAACGAGGAAAGTTAAAAACTATAATGCACACTTTAGTTTATTCTTTTCCCCACTAACTATTTTTTTAATCAAGTTGTTCATAGTAGTTAATTTATTACACATCAACAAGATGTGTAAAATAATTATGATGGTTGTTCGTTGGTTCCATGTTGGCTCTCAATCCACTTTTAATTTTCAAATTTAATTTAGAAATGATTATCAAAAAGTATTATTGACCTTTGTCTTATTGCTTTATTTAAAACTCTGAACCTTGATACACTTGATAAACTGGAATACTCTTTGATACACTAAATATCCTTTGATACACCTAATACTTTTTGTTAAGCTTGATTCTTCTTGTTACACTTGATTCTTCTTGATACACTTGATATCCTTTCGGCATTTATACACTTAAATGTTTCACTGATAAGTTTAATACACTTGATGCTCTGCTAATAAACTTGTATGTTTCCTTCGTACACTCAACAGATTTGAGCTTGAACTTGAACTCAAAAAAAAATGTAAGAAATGGAGCTTGAGCTTGAACTTAAATCTTGAAGGGATTGGAAACAATTTTACCACAAGGCTAACTTTTGAAATATGAATTGCTTTAGTTTTTTATATGTATATAATAGAAGGGGACATTTTTAAAAATAGTAAAATAAACTAAAATATTAACAACATATAACAAAATTTTGGATTCTATCAATGATAGACATTTATTGACTTCCATCTCTATCAATATGACGAATAGAAACATGTCAGTGTCTATCAATGTGAGACCATTTTTAATTCTAGTATAGGAAGTAAAATCTTGGCTAAAACTACTCTAGAAATTGGCATTTAAATATATACGCAGAAAGGATTAAGCGATAAAATCTTTTATTGTTAGAATAAGTTTTGTGATAAGAAAATTTCAAAGTTGTAACAAACTCACATCCTATTCCTACTACTTCGGTATTTTTGTTGATAGTATGGTTTGGGGTATTGTCACACCCCAAATCGTATTATCAACGAAAATGTCGAAGTAGAAGGAATAGGATGTGAGTTTGTTACAACTTTGAAATTTTCTTATCGCAAAATATTATTCTCAACTCTTTTTATACTATCAACAAAACTTAAAACGCAACGGTGGTCAACCTAAATGCCAAGTATAATAAATACCTACTAAAATGTTTGTTAATAACAGGCGTTTGATACAACACGTTGACCAACAACCAATGCTTTATTTCCAAAACGCCTGGAGTCATCTCGTCGCAAATCCTTCAATCTTCTCCACTTGTCCTAAACGCATGATCTTGGAAGATGAATTTTTAAAAAAATGTCTAAAAGACTGAGGTTTATGAAATCATTTTCACAATACCTTTTCATAAACATCATTTCGCATAAATAACATCAAATAATTTTATCTCGTATAAACCTTTATTTTCTCAAAACTACCTCGAGAATTAACTTCTTAATCGCAAAACTTGTTCTAACAATAAAAGATTTTATCGCGTAATCCTTTCCGCAAATATATTCAAAGGTCAATTTCTACAGTAGTTTTAGCCAAAATTTTACTTCCTATACTGGATGTTAATTCGCGAGGAAGTTTTGAGTAAAGAAATGTTTATGCGAGATGAAATTATTTGATGTTATTATGCAAAATGATGTTTATGAAAAGGCATTGCAAAAAGGATTTCATAAAACCTCAGTCTTTTAGACATTCTTTAAAAAATTCATCATCCTGAATCAGGCGTTTAGGCCAAGTAGAGAAGGTTGAAGGATTAGTGGCAAGATGAATTCAGACGTTTTGGAAATAAAGCATTGGTTGTTTGGTCAACGTGTTGTAATTATGTATCAAACACCTGTTATTAATATACATTTTGGTAGGTATTTATTATACTAGGCGTTTAGGTTGACCACCATTGCGTTTTAAGTTTTGTTGATTGTATAAAAGGAGTTGAGAATAATATTTTGCTATTAAGAAGTTAATTCGCGAGGTAATTTTGAGAAAAGAAAGATTTGCAGTAGATTCTACAAGTCTAAACGCTCTCAGAAGAAAGCCCGTAAGTTTTAAAATGACTAGGGGTTTGGGGTGTGGAGTTTGGTATCAGAGCGATACGTTCTTCGGGAAAGAATAAATTCAGATACAGTAAGCTAGAAGTTCAGTATTTGTTGGAAGATTTAGAACAACGATGATATCATAAGCTTATTATGTAAATCTGGGTGTTTTATTGCCACTACCTTAGGGAAATTTTGGAATAGAAAGGTTAAAAGCGTTAGGAGCCATTGAGTTTGGTGGAACAACTAAATCGGAAGAAGCTGAAAAATGGTTACGGATGTTGGAGAAGTGCTTTCATGTTATGCAGTGTCCAAAAGAAAGAAGTGTGGTTCTAGCTGCATTTTTATTTCAAAAGGAGGTCGAAAACTGGTGGATCTTAGAAGAAAGTAGGCAAGGAAAGGTGACTTGGGAAGAATTCAAGGGAATATTTAGTGGCAAATATTTTCCAATTTCATATATAGAAGAAAAGAGAGATGAGTTCCTCTATTTGGAACAGAGAAGACTCTCAGTTACTGAATATGAGAGAAAATTCACAGAATTGGCGAAATACGCCTTTATATTAATTACAAAAGAGGGAGAAAGATCCAGACCTTTTGTAAACGGTTTGTGAGAGGAGATCATGACACCTATTGTGTCGATTTTAATAAGGAGTGACTAAGCACAGTTGGTGGACGCGTCCATGCGAGTGGAAAAGAGTTTGGGCTTAAAAAGATCAAGCTCTCACTTAGGCGAGAAAGGAGAAAGGAGAAAGTCGGAAGAACAAGAAAGCTGTAATTTTAATGTTATAAGGCTGTAATTCCGAAAGTTGAAGTAATAAAAAAGTATAATTTGTTTTGCGTTATTGTCTTGCTGTTTAAATTTCGAGGACGAAATTTCTTAAGATGGGAAGAATTGTGAGACCCGTTTTTAATTCTAGTATAGGAAGTAAAATTGAGGTTAAAACTACTATAGAAATTGGCCTTTGAATAATGCACGGAAAGAATTAAACGATAAAATCTTTTATTGTTAAAATAAGTTTTGCGATAAAAAAATTTCAAAGTTGTAACAAACTCACATCCTATTCCTACTACTTTGGCATTTTCGTTGATAGTACGGTTTGAAGTGTGACAATCAATGTCAATTATTTATAGAATATGCAATTTTGCTATATTTTGTAAATATTTTATCAAAATTTTCACTTTTAACAATTTTCCTAATATAAATAGCATAAAGTTAAGGGGGACTCGAGCCTCCCATAAACTTATACTAAATCCACTATGGACACAAATCTTGATACTCTGAACTAGTGTGATCTAAATATTTTCTCTTTCATCAAAGTTAGGAATTAACATTACATCATAACCTCTCTCTTTTTCCTCCTTGTGTGGTTAGTTAGCATTCATGAGCATAGTTGTTGAGTCACATCCACATGTTCATGTACAATATTTATTCAGTCATGCCACATCATGTTTAATTAATAAAGATACATTCGGATTAACTTCTTACGTGTTTATAAGACTTTGACAAAAACAATCCAATCATGCAAGCAATTCATTATTCTTTCAACCTTTGATCATTAGCAATCCCATCATAATATTAAGCATGCAACATTTTGTCATTTTCAAAATTAGCTCCAAATGCCTTTAATCAATTTAATAGAATATAACATTTGTGTATAGATCAAAGCATATAATTGAACGATTAATTCATCTTGAGTGATTGATATATTTCCAATTAATTCATTTAATCTTTCGAATTGCTTTTATACTACCAACATGGGTGTGTGGATGAAGAAAAACTTGTAAGAGCACAAAAAACCAAACATTAAAATAACTAATTACTAAATTACTTTCAAAAAATTGCTTACAATAAAAAAACACAAGCACTTATATATTCTAGAGAACCAATCTCGAACACCCTTAAATTGGTCTTTCACATTGAGTACATGGGGATTCATAGCACATTTGAGAGCTTTAATACACACAAAATAGATAAATTTTCAAATACATATAAAAAAAGACACACACCAAAGCCCACATCCTTAACTATACAACATAACACATTGCATTACACATAACATTTCTTATTTAAGAGCAATCCCAAGTTGAAACAGCATTTAATTACTTAGGGCAATGGGCAACTTAAGTTATTGATTAGTTCTTGAAAATATATGCATCAAGGCCTTTGGAGACTTTGACAGCCAATTCCATGTAAGTTTCTGGTGAAGGAACATTTTCATTTGCCTTTTGATATTCAATAGTCCATTTTGCAAAGTTTCCTCCAACTTTGTTTAAGCCTCCATTAACAGCTTCAAGTTTTGCTCTAAAAACTTTGTAATGCTTCAGAACATCTCCATCCATAATTTCATAAACAATGGACTTCTTCACATCATCCACAACTCTCATCTTTATCTTTGCTGCTGCTGGACTTCCTGTTAATTTGATCATAATTCAAAACCCACTTTACTTTGATCAATGCATGAAACAAACATTCAATGGACATGTTTATATGTCAATGATCTTAACAAAAATTTGACGTCATTCGATATCAATTAATTTCTTAAACTTAACCCTATAAACACTCTTTTAACTTCAATTTTAAAAAAAAAAATACTTTATTATCTATTTTTACTCATGTTTTAATTTAAAAAAATCGAATACTTTTAAAATTTAATTTTTTTTTTTTTTGAAAACTTATTGTTTAAAAAAACTTGTTAAGATTTCAACTGTTTTGTTTAGGAAAAGGTGAACATGGGTGGTAAGAAATTGAGAGAAAATAAATTTTAATTTTAAAAACTAAATTATTGGTACAGAGACTTAAAAGATTGTGCTCTTTGATTACCTTTTATCAATATCTTTGTATACTATTTATGATCAATGTTGTTTTTATCAAGATAGTTAATTTATTTTGTCACTAAACTTCAAAATTATAACTATGTTATTTGGTCCTTGTTCTTATTTTGATCTATACAAAGTTACTAATAATGATATGAGCATATATATTAAAGTCATACCCAAGTGAGATGAAAACATTATTGAATGAGTAAATATTTGGTTGTAAAATAGTAGCTAGGGAAGACCAAAACGGTTATATTTTTTAAGAAATAAAGATATTAATATTGAAATAAATACATTAACTAAAGCATTGCTCAACTGATTTAAGGCACTTAATAAACATTTGGAGATTTGAATCTCCACCTCTGAACTAAAAAAATATAATAAACACTAGTTCTTAAACATAAGTTGATTAGGCATATGATTGAGTTATAAAGTTGATGCATTTAAAACTCTAAACAATCAATCAAAACCCTATACAGTAATATTTCAAAAGTAGATATTTCAAAATAGAAAAAACAAGATTTAACCTAAAACAAAATAGTAGATAAGATTAAATAGCAATATGTGTCTCACCAAGGTGGTATTGCCAATGCATAACACTGCCAGTAGTGAAGCTCTCTCCTTCAAGAAACTGAAAGCTTTGGAAGTTATCAGGAAACATATGAACCAAATCCCCCATATGGTTCCTGAAGAACCCATAGAACTTCTCAGGGGGAGATTTTAGCGGAACCTTTGCCCAAATGCTCTCAGTTTGGCTCATTCTTTTTCCCTTTAATTTGGTGATATGATATCAAAGTTTACGCTAAGATAGGGTTTTTATAGTGAATTTCGGTGAATATTGTAGTCACTTTTTAAACTACCACTCTATAATTTGGCTAAATTTTTTTTAATCATTTTTTAATGTCTTATATGGTAGTTCATTATACACATTTCTTTCCCACTAACTCTGTATTTAAATCAAGTTTTTGGAGTTGTTATCTCTTGGAGAGTCACCATTCTTTTGCAAAATAATCGTTTGTTTGCTTTTTGAGTTCACTTTAGCTCTATCCCCTTAACTATTTAATGCTTGTTATTGGATAACTTTTTTGTTTTTCTCATTTTTCTAAAATAGAATAATAAAAATATATGTTTGATTAATTTTCTTCTTTAAGTCTCGTTTAACGGTCCGAAATTTCAAGATTTTTCATAGTCCTTAAACCTTTTTGTTAGGATGTGATCTCACTTCCTTTATTAGAATTGTTTTATAAATTATTATATTTGTTAAATATGGTGGTTGAGGTTTGTTAGCTTGCTGTTATGATATTCCTCATTTCTAGGCAAGTTTGGATCTTTTATTTGAAAGTTGGTTTTGCGTAAAGAATGGTTGGAAAAGAAGTCTTTGCCTTTCTGCGTTGGTTGGAATATATATTCTAACAAGTGGTAATCGTTTCTAATGCACCTTCGAAAATAAATGTGTGACGATACAACATTTTGAATATAAGAGATCGATCAACTATTCAAGGATGCTTGAAGCTAGGATTGCAAGTGGTCATTGATTAAGGGGGAGTGATCCTATTAACGTTATGATAATTGTTATTGTACAATTTAGTTCTGATTGTTGAGTTAGTTAATGGTTCGCACGTTGGTTCATGTTGTTGAACCCTCAATCAAAACATTGTAACGATCAATTACTACACGAGCAATATCATATCTTATCATGGGTCTAAGACCTCCCAGATGTAGATGATGTGTCATTGAACTAGATTACCAAAGTTTGATGTGTTCTGATTTGTGCTTTTATGTTCTTCCGTAGTTGTTCTTTCTGTTATTAACTCCCAATACAACAATAACTAAGTATGTGTTTTCTCAATTGGTATCAGAGCAGTTGACACTGGTTTATTGAGTTTTCAATGGCATTGATTAGGGACAAAGGGTTAACAACTCGAAGCGTAAGGTATCAAGAATGCGAAGTATCCTATGGTAGCGAGTTCAAGGAATTTGGGCGAGTTTTTATCAGTATTGTTGTTGCAGATGAATCTACTGAAGATCATGGCTATTCCAAGTGGACAGACGAAGTCTGGTGCATATGTCGAGCATCAAGGATCAACACCTTGTGTTATTCCAGATTGCGACGATCTCTTAAGAAAATGGGAGGTAGATCAAATTGTGTTGAAACAGCAAGAAAAAAATTCAAAGACTGGTAGAAGAAAATCATTGTTAATTTCATCCATTGCAATCCTAAAGTCAAGAATTACAAGAGGCTCGCCATAAGTATGATTTTCTGTCCAAGAATGTCAAGATGCTACCAGGTACTCAAAGTCTTGAAAGTATATTAAAAGATGAAAAATAGAGACCAAATAAAATGGGTCTAGGTTATTCTGGTAGTAGCTCCACTGGTACTTCCACAACAGTATTTGTAAAAGCATCCGGTAAAATTGATCAAAATACAAACCTATTACCTGTCGAAAGAGAAAATTATATTATCAAGAAGAGATGGGTCTATCATTTCCGTGGAAGACTTGGTCACATACGCCCATTTTGTTACCGTCTACATGGTTTTCCCTTAACTAGAAAAGCTATTCGCATAAATAAGTCCTGGAAAACTCCCAAGACTGTTTGGAGACCTAAAAGAAGCAACGGTGCAAATCGGTGCAATGTTGCACTTACGTCTATTCAAACCTTACGAGCTACTGATTGGTACTTCAATAGTGGGTGTTCGTGGCACATGACAGGTAATACTGAATTCTCTTAATTCAAGGAATGTCATTCTGGCTCGGTAATGTTTGGTGATGGTGTGAAGGAAAAAAGTTATTGGAAAAGAAAACATGAGTAAACAAAGATTACTAATTCTAAAAAATGTTCAACGACTTGTAAAGGGATTATCAGCAAATTTCATTCACATTAGTCAACTGTGTAATGAAGGTTTCAATGTTAAATTCTTAAAAGGCAGATTTCTTGTGACTGATAGGGAAGAAACTCTCATCATGACAGGTACACGATCTTATGACAATGTAACTCTCTAAAGTTTTGATGTAATTCTAAAGCATAATTATTTTATTTTTAAATTGATAAATTTTTTTAAAACTATTTTAGATGTATTGTATGTTGAAGTTTGGGGAGGAAAAGAAAATAAATTGATGAAAAAGAAAAGGATTTAAAAAGGAAAAGAAAATGGAAATGTATTAATAATTATGATATAATAAGTATTATAATATATTATTATTATTATTATTATTATTATTATTATTATTATTATTATTATTATTATTATTATTATTATTATTATTATTATTATTATTATTATTATTATTATTATTATTATTATTATTATTATTATTATTATTATTATTATTATTATTATTA
>CM046888.1:11974419-12185943 GCA_025688845.1 Cucumis hystrix | reverse complement strand
GTTCTGATTTGTGCTTTTATGTTCTTCCGTAGTTGTTCTTTCTGTTATTAACTCCCAATACAACAATAACTAAGTATGTGTTTTCTCAATTGGTATCAGAGCAGTTGACACTGGTTTATTGAGTTTTCAATGGCATTGATTAGGGACAAAGGGTTAACAACTCGAAGCGTAAGGTATCAAGAATGCGAAGTATCCTATGGTAGCGAGTTCAAGGAATTTGGGCGAGTTTTTATCAGTATTGTTGTTGCAGATGAATCTACTGAAGATCATGGCTATTCCAAGTGGACAGACGAAGTCTGGTGCATATGTCGAGCATCAAGGATCAACACCTTGTGTTATTCCAGATTGCGACGATCTCTTAAGAAAATGGGAGGTAGATCAAATTGTGTTGAAACAGCAAGAAAAAAATTCAAAGACTGGTAGAAGAAAATCATTGTTAATTTCATCCATTGCAATCCTAAAGTCAAGAATTACAAGAGGCTCGCCATAAGTATGATTTTCTGTCCAAGAATGTCAAGATGCTACCAGGTACTCAAAGTCTTGAAAGTATATTAAAAGATGAAAAATAGAGACCAAATAAAATGGGTCTAGGTTATTCTGGTAGTAGCTCCACTGGTACTTCCACAACAGTATTTGTAAAAGCATCCGGTAAAATTGATCAAAATACAAACCTATTACCTGTCGAAAGAGAAAATTATATTATCAAGAAGAGATGGGTCTATCATTTCCGTGGAAGACTTGGTCACATACGCCCATTTTGTTACCGTCTACATGGTTTTCCCTTAACTAGAAAAGCTATTCGCATAAATAAGTCCTGGAAAACTCCCAAGACTGTTTGGAGACCTAAAAGAAGCAACGGTGCAAATCGGTGCAATGTTGCACTTACGTCTATTCAAACCTTACGAGCTACTGATTGGTACTTCAATAGTGGGTGTTCGTGGCACATGACAGGTAATACTGAATTCTCTTAATTCAAGGAATGTCATTCTGGCTCGGTAATGTTTGGTGATGGTGTGAAGGAAAAAAGTTATTGGAAAAGAAAACATGAGTAAACAAAGATTACTAATTCTAAAAAATGTTCAACGACTTGTAAAGGGATTATCAGCAAATTTCATTCACATTAGTCAACTGTGTAATGAAGGTTTCAATGTTAAATTCTTAAAAGGCAGATTTCTTGTGACTGATAGGGAAGAAACTCTCATCATGACAGGTACACGATCTTATGACAATGTAACTCTCTAAAGTTTTGATGTAATTCTAAAGCATAATTATTTTATTTTTAAATTGATAAATTTTTTTAAAACTATTTTAGATGTATTGTATGTTGAAGTTTGGGGAGGAAAAGAAAATAAATTGATGAAAAAGAAAAGGATTTAAAAAGGAAAAGAAAATGGAAATGTATTAATAATTATGATATAATAAGTATTATAACATATTATTATTATTATTATTATAAAAAAAAATAAATAAATAAAAAATTTCCCTCCCCCTCCTTCCTCACGCGTTCCAACCCCCCCCCTCATCTTTTTCTTTCTTCTTCTCCTTCCCGTTACCCTAAATCCAGCCGCCAACCACCCCTGCCCGGCCGCCCCACCCTCCTCTCTTTTTTTTCTGTTCAACCTCACGCCGCCCAGCCGATCATTTCCGTTACCTGCACGTCCGCACGCCGCGCGTTTCCTTCCAGCCGCGTCGGGGTTCTGTGCCCAACTCCGTTCGTGAAGCCCAGTCGTCGTCCGCCCAGATCCCATCGGTTCCGACGTCCGACGAACCCAGTCGCGTCTCCCCTTCTCCGTTCACCTGAAGCCGAAGCCCAAGCCGCCGCTCCTCCGTCCGTTCGCCTCAGCCCCATTCTGTTTCCATCGCGCGTGAAGCCAGTCGAAGATCTGACTTCGTCTTCTTCCAATCCGCGCGTCAAAGTTCGTCAAGCCAACGTTTGTCGATTCGTTGTAAGTTGGAGCCCGATTTGAAGTCTGATTTTTCTTTGCAACTAAACCGTGCACAGTTTTGGCTTTGTCTGCTACCGTGGGATTTTAATTGTTGGCGAAATGTTTAATTTTTGAAGGTACACATCGAATCGGTGAGCGAATCCTTGATTTTTCAAAAGGGTGAAGTGGAATTGATTCTCCACTTCTTGGGTAAGTTGTGAAATTTACTTATAGGGTAAATTGGATGGATGAAATTATTTAGAAAGACGTTGATTTTACGTTTGTCTATGTTTAGGATTCAATTTATTGGATTTAGTTAGATTGAAGAACTTGCATAAACTTGAGGTAAGGGGCTCTCTACTGGACTCAATAATAAGAATTAAGGTATATTGACTATATGGACTGAAATGTTATATCTGGACCGAGTAGGGATGACGGCTATGATGTGTGTTTGGGGGTGGACTGAATGTTTAATGTATATTGTGTTTGACGGAGTGAAATTTGTATATGTATGTATGGATTGACGTGGACTTATTGTCTAGTGTATGTTGCGACTGCTGGGCTATTTATGTTGATGACTGATGTAGTGATATGTTTTGATTGTCTTTGGGTGAAATTAGGATAATATGGTTGTTTGAGGTTAAATGGGGAGCTTATGTGATAAGGGGATTTGGCTGTATTGAGAATGATTGTTAAGATGTTTAGAATGGACTGAGGGGATACATTATTAGTTTTCTAGTGGATAGTTACCTTGCGGGTGTCCTTCGAGATCATCCCCTATATGTGCATCCTTCGGTACTAGTCTTAGACGAACTTCTATATTTAGTAGTTATGACTCTTGAAGTAGTGGCAACATGTTTCGTTTTGCATCTATCTTGTTCTTACAAATCAAACAACACATGAACTTGTTAAACGCTTTTGGATCTGATTACTTTGCCTTGAAGCTCATTAAAGTTTCTAAACGGATCAAGCACTTTAGAAATCCTCCTCCTCCTTCTTCAGTTTTAATGGACTCTCACAAGAAGGTATTTGTTTGTTTCTTGGTGCTTCTTCTTTTTCTTTGATCTAGAGATTTGTGTTCGATTTCGTTTTGGTTTTTCCATCATATCGGATTTTGATTTCGTTTTCATTTTGGTGGGTTGGTTTATATTCCAAACTTTGTTTCCCATTTATAGATTAGAATGTTAATACTTTGGTTGATTTGTTTCTTCTTAGTACCTTTTTGTGTAGATGAGTTACTGCATATCCTCTTTTTGTGTAGATGGGTTACTACATATCCATCAAAATAGTTAATTTCCACTGTCTTTCTTTGCTATCCGTGTTTTTTTCTCACTAGACAATAATTCCCACCTATTACAGTTCTGTCTCTTACTATTGAATAATCGCTTCATTGTCTACTATCATGTTTAATTTAAATGAAACTTTGTTCACAACTGCAATGGGTTCTATTATTTTGCTTCATTTCCACTGTCTTAATTTGTTTAATTCTTTTTCCAAATCTGATGATTTTGGAGGCGACTTTAATGGAACGCATAATCGTAGGTAGTCAGGGAAAATTTTGCATTATTTGAAATGAATCGTTGGTGTGAGATTGGCCTGTGTTTTCTTATTCCTTACAATGTTTAAATTTTTTTTTGCTTCAATTTTACACTTAATTTTACCAATACTTGCAACCTTCTGTTACATATACTTGGCTAATCGATTTAGTTTCAAACATTTTTATCTTTTACTTGAATATATGATAGTGTTTAGAAACGTTTTTATCTTTTACTTGAATATATGATAGTTTTTAGAAACGTTTTTATTCCACATTTTTGTTCAAAGCTGCCTTGTTAGAATTCTAAAGATTAAATGGTTGATTTAGATATTGTTTGTAGAATGTTGAAGTCATATCAGGTTGAAAGCTAAGCGGTTGTGTAGATAGCCAAGTGATCGTTGAAGGTTGAAGACTGCGAAGGAGTTTAGGATTTCTTATTTAAGTGTTGTGTTAGGATCTTGTTTCATGTATTGTTGTATAATGTATATATAAACACAATATTAAGATTTTATTTTGTATATACATATGTAAAAGAGAAATATTATAGGTTATAAAATAATATTAATTTTATTTATTTGTTGGCGTAAGAAAAAATATGTATCTATGCGGATCCATAATGTCAGTTTTTACAATAATGCAGCAATTTAATAAAAATAAATTTATAAAAATGGACCTAGAAACAAGACGTAAACCGACATTGTTGGGCTATTTAATGTCTGTTTAAAACTGGCATTAAAGTCGAACTAACATTAAAGACCTTTAATAATGCTAGCAAAGATGTCGGTTCAACTGATATTAAAGGTCAGATTTCTTCTAGTGACAACAGCTCTACTTATCATAGGCTTCTTTGTAACAGGATAAGCTTGTAGCCTTTTCAGCTTGCATCATGGCTAACAAAAACATGTTTCTCACTTTTATCATCAAGCTTACTATGCTTTTGATAAGGTATATGCCCATAAGCCATATATCCAAATACTCTCAAATGAGACATGGATGGTTTTCTTCCTATCCATGCTTGTTAAGGAGTTTTGTTCCATAAGCCTCTAGTAGTGAAACGATTTGACAAGTACATTGCACATTCAACAACTTGTGCCCAAAATTCTTTTGGCATCTTCTTGCTCTTCAACATGCTTTGAGCCATGTTAAGTATTGTCAGTTCATCCTCTCAACAAAACCATTTTGTAGAAGAGTAAATATAATTGTCATAGGTTGATAAATTTCATTTTCTATGCAAAAAAATTTGAATTCATTTGAAGGGAATTCACCTCCCCTTTCTAATCTTAAAGCTTTTATGTAATAACCACTTTCGTTTACAATAAGGGCTTTAAATCTCTTGTACATGTCAAATACTTCTGATTTCTCCTTGAAAAGCTAAACTCAAGTTTTTCGGCTGAAATCATTAATAAATAATAAGAAATAGTTATTCTTACCAAAAGAACTTGGTGTGATTGGTCCACAAAGGTCAGTATGAACTAACTCTAGCGGTCTCCTTGCTCGAAGATGATTCTTGTGAAAAACTCTTCCTTAATTGTTTGCAGTAAAGACAACCTTAAAAAACTGATCTAGATGTTTAACATATTGGCAACCCTTTCACCATGTCCTTTCTGGCTAATAGTCTCAGGACATCAAAGTTCAAATGCCTAAATCTCAAGTGTCATATCCAATTTGGATCTTTTAAACATGACTTTAAACATTTAGCAGCATCAGTTAGAATGTTTAATAAAAACATTCTATTTTTCGTTATTTGCACTTTAGCAATCATATTGTCATGATTATCCACTACTACAAAATTGGCTTTACTTTAGGCTTAAAAACTGTCAAGTACTTGTTTACTTGATGCTCTAGTGTCAAGGATAAGGGAGGTTTACTTGACTGTTTTTAAGCATCAAGTATAATTATTTTTGACAAGTGAAAAACGTCAAATATATGAGATTATTTGACGCTTTTTATACGTCAAGTAATCTAGTGTCAAGAATAAAAAAAAATTTTGTTTGAAAATTTTTACATGTCAAGTAAAATTATACTTGACAGTTTATAAACGTCAAGAATATGTTTATTCTTGACACATTTTGAATGTCAAGACTTTTATTTTCTTTCAAATGAAAAATTGTACAATTTAAAATATTCATATAATTATATTAAACATGTTTTGAAGTTCATTCACACACATATAAGTAGAGCCTTTGAGATTACACAAAGTTGCTAAAGTACGCATATTAATTAAACAATTGAATCAACCAAAACTTTCCATCAAAGAACTAATAACTTTAACACGTTGCACATATCACCGAACCATACATATAGTACTTAATCATTACATACTTAATTACAATACCCCAAACTTCTACCATATGAATTTATTGTTCTACGTAGCTCTATGTCTAATATGAAAAATCTTAAAGTCTGTAAAATGTAAATATAAGGAAAAGCTAACATTTGGCCTATGCTTTGGATTCTTTCGTTACATGTCCTTAATAAGTGTTTTCCTGCATGTAGAAAAGAGCAAAAGTTTCAATATTGGACTGCACAAGAAAATTAATAGAGCAACTACGTTGTAGGAAACAAATTAAATTAAATTATAGCACCTCAATTGGAAAGAAACAATGGATCTGTCTCTAGTCAAAACCCCCCAAGAAGAATCAAGACAAGTAAATTTTGAATCTTACATTTTTGCAGCTTGCCTACCCTTCCCAATTAAAGCACCATAGTATCTCTAGAAAAATACCAAAAAAGAAAATAGGTCAGTTCATAGAGCAAATGACAAGAATTTCATATTTTGTGTAACTTAGTAAATGCTTGATGAATTGCTATCTAAATGTTATCAGGCACAACAATCAGTCATTTGGAATTCAAGCAACTCAAAACTACCAAATCATGTAACTAGTAACTAGTTATCATAAACCATAAACATATAATGCATATTTTTTAAAATAGTGTCAGGTATTACAAGCTAAACTAGAAAATACAAAATGAATGCAAAAGGATCCCCAAATAACTAATAACATAATAAAAAAAAAGAGAGGGAGCTTAAAGATTATAACTTAAAATAGCCTTAAAACTAAAAACATTAACTTTTAAGTTTAAGAATCATGTCCTTGAAATAGAAACAAAATAGAAACTCGAAGTCTCTTTTTCTTCTTCCATTCCTAGCGGTGAAGTACGATGAAAAACTAACTTTGTTGAATATAAATCATTATTTGCTCATACTCATATTTCATCTCCTTCATCTTTCTCATGTCTCAATCACAAATGAACCCAACTCCAAAAAATGCAAGTACATGTAATCCATAAAATCAATTCCTAAATTGAATAAAATTTCATTCACAACTACCCAAACGAGAACAAAACATCAAAGGAAAACATGAAAATGGGTAACAAAGAAGGTTGCTTTAGCAAAAATGTTTGTGGTGCTTTGAGAACTAAATGGAATTCAGGCTAACCACCAACTAGGATGAAAATGGAAACAAATTATATTATAAACACTCTCAAATCTAATCCATGATAAAAATAAATGTTTGAAAAAGTAGCACCACTCAACAAAGATGATAATAAAAATAAAACTGGAGAGTATCCTTTCCTAAACCATTCAACATGTACCTAATAGAGTGGCACACAGGAAATAGTAAAATAATCTCTATATCCTTCCAATTTTATTTGATATTCTAGAAGTATAAATAAAATTAAAAAATTAAGAGTGCTTAGTTTTACCTCGACCATGCAAATAGTCTATTTTTCTCGAGTTCTAACTCCACAAGTTCAGTTTCTGTTTCTCGTTTTTTAGCTAAGCCCCTTGCCCCATTCCAACTTTATCTCCTGTGACGGAAGACCAGAATCAGAAGCAGCCACAATGAGTTTTGATAAAAGCATTGATAAGAACTATATCTCCTGAGAAGTACATAGTCTAAAGTGCAATTTTAATTTAAATCATAACTCTTGGAAGTACCCTAGACTTTTCTTCTATTTTCCCGCGTGCTTTTAAGAATTTCTCTTTTAAAATGCGATCTCTTGCAATGTTTTGAAGTGTGAGGTATCTTCTATAACATAATGCCAATTTTTCTAGAAGCTAAAGAAAGGTGAGATGTTGATTGCCTTTTAATCTTATCACTAAACTTTTACATTATTTCAAAATCATCTGTATTGACTTCATTAAAGAAATATATATTATTTAAGGATCTAATTGTAAATACATATATATAGTTTGTCTGAACACTATCCTATTTATGTATTATTTAGATGGAAAATTTGAAATTTAAACTACAGGTCAAGGGACCAAATTGTAACATACATGCACCACTTCACGATGTTCACTCAAAAATTGGAAACTGTCATAAGTTTTTAAGTACTGATATAGTTCAAGATCAAAAACTATAACTTAATCTATTTCGATTATTTCAAACACCAAACAATAATATAGAAATGAACCACAAATGAACTAACCACTACTACGATCAATCCCATCCCAATGTCTTCTGGGTCTTATACCATATCTATTAGGTGCAGCATCCAATTCTCTTTTTAGCCAGCAGTGAGGTGGAATGTCCTTAGGAATCATGAACCCTACTTCCTTCATCTTCTCGTTGTCTCCTAAATCAGGAAGAGGCATCTCAGATTGCCTTTTCTGCAATGTGTGCAATGTAAAAGGCCAAACTTGCTATCAATTCTTCAACTTCATCTCATTTTAGAATTTGAGTGAATTTACCTTCCTCAGCATAATTTGCATTTTCTTCAACTATATTTCTGCATTCCGAGGAATAATGGCCAAATTTATGACAATTATAAAATTCAACCTATCTTTTGTCATACCTCCTATCATTATTTGATCTTTCTCCATTTGACCTTGAATAATGTTGTCTTCCACGACCTCTTGATAAATATGAGTTTGAATTACTCTCATCAAATTTTCTTTGACCATAGTTTCCTCGACCTCGACCTTTAAAATCACCACATCCACGATCTCGATTGCCTTTTTCTAGGTTGTTTTCCTTGTCTTTTAATTGTAACTTTGACTGAAAAAGTTGCTTAGTCGTCTACTTGTTCTTCTTAAGAAACTTCTCTTCATGGGCTTGTAAAGAACCCATTAGTTGATCGATGGACATTGTACTCAAACCCTTTGATTCTTCAATAGCTACAACGATGAAACTGAATTTTTCATTCAATGAGCGAAGTATATTCTTTCTACTACTTGCTCATCACTTATTGTCTCACCATATATTTTCATTTCATTTACTATTGTTAGCAAGCTTGAAATATAATCTGAAACTGATTCAGACTCCTTCATATGCAGTGATTCATAATCACCTCTCAATTTTTGAAGGTGAACCTTCTTGACTCGATCGACTCCTTTATACGTATTCTCCAAAATTTTCCATGCTTGATGTGCAATAGTTGCTCCAGAAATTTTCTCAAAATTTGAATCATCAATGACTTGATGAATGATGATGAGAGCCTTTTGATCTTTTTTTCTTGTATTTTGTAAAGTTTCTAGTTGATCTTAACTTAAAGCCGCATCACTTTCTGGTTCTTCAGAACCATTATTAACAATGTCCCACATATCTTGTGAACCAAGTAGAGCTTTCATTCGAATACATCAACTGCTATAATTTTCTTTCGTAAGTCAAGGTACTTGAAGGGAACTAAATTTTTGTTTGCCAATTGCATGAAAACAATTTTTTAAACTCCAAACTTAAGCTCTGATACCCACTTTGTTGGCAGCGTGTGATGAACACCCAAATAAATAGTCACAAAATAGAATTTTCGAGAGAAGAAATAAAACAAACTTATTTGGAAGACTTTAACTCTCTTTTTGTGTGTATTCTTAGTCATACTTGGATGATTTAGTTTACAACATTTCGATTCTATTTATAGGTTTGTCATGAGCATAACTCACATCACAGTTAAACACAACAATTTAAATCCTACATTTACTTAATGTGAAACTCTTGCTAAATTAACTCTAACATTTTAACTCACATCCTTTTCTAACTCTTATAAATTAATTCTTATATAACTTATTTATTTACAACATGCTTATTTTCAACCTTCTGTCCAAATGAGGGACTCCTATAGAAACATTGTCCTTCTCACAAAGACCCCCCAGATTGGCTAGAAAAGGACAATAAAGAAATTGATGTGATTTGAAGGCACCTTAAGGGTAAATGACAAAGAAATTAGGATATCATAACACAACCAACTATTATTGTTGATCTCAAGATTTAAACATGTGAAAACGTATCTAATGTTCAAGTCACAATAGCATTTATAATTGGGGGAAGATATTAGAGAAGACCTGCAAAACAAATAAAGATAGCTATAATGTTTATGTCAATTTTTTATTAGAGAAGAGGTCTGATGTAATGGTTGGAGTATAGGAGGAAGACATGAATGAATGAACCGGTATCATATCTGAATGAGAGAAATCTTGAGAACACATGAAATTAAGGTTAAGGAATTCTATGTTAGGTGACCTTCTATGAATTAATTTCTTAAAATACATGTGAGTGAGAACAAAACATGCTAAAAAAAGTTTGTTTTGGTTTGCGGGGATAAGTTTAACTCTAATAAGCATTTAAGAGAAACTAGAATGATGTTGTCAAGTCATAAAGAACATAGAAGGGTATTAGTTTCATTTTCTGGGTTTGAGACGTTAATGGTACCTCTTCCAGTAAAATTTGGTTCAAGGACGGACAAGTAGAACCCCGTAGACATATAACGCCTCAAATTGAGAAGAATTATATGAATGAATTGATTCCTAATTAAACCTAAGAGGTTATGTGTGACAACCGAATAATCTTATCTGAATTTTTATCTACAGATATGAAAGTCATTTTCTTAAAGAATTATGTGCAGTCGTTTTTAGAAAGACGAGAATATTGATTTCTGAGTAGTGGTGTTACAAGTAGTTGATAAACGTCAGGTTTTCTCTAGAAAGAGTAATCATTTTTTGAGGGATGATGTGACTTCCATGCAGTTATCCTTAGTATCATTTGCTTTTGTATGATAATCTAAGATTGTCTACTATAGTTATTGTTTTCACCTAAGATCAGTCTCTCTCCTCTTAATCATTGGATATGCGCCCTGTTTCTCTCCTCCTAATCAACCAAGAGGGTTTTTCCTATGAGTTTTACTTAAACCAAAGTTGGGGCATGGGGGCATGTGACCCTTAAATTATCGATTTTTATAATTTTAATAGAAATTTAACTTAATAGTTAATAAATATTAGTTTAAATAATGCACTAAAAGGTTATGGACACACACATAGCGTAATGGTTAAAGGTGACATCTGGGGTGTTGAGAACAGGGTATCAGTTCTACCCGCTGCATTTTAATATTTTTGGTTATTTCTGACTCTATGTGCATTCTTTTGTTGATGCGTGCTAGCCTTTAATAAGCGTACAGCCTTAATCATGCATTTTATTTTATTTTAATATTATATTCCATAATTATATATTTGGAAAGCTTATGTTATTTTATTTTATTTTGGAATAAATTATAAATATTTAATAAAATGAATAGAAGTATAACCTAAACCTAGGCTTTTGGTTGCAGTGTAGCCTCATTAGTTACAAAAATAATCATAAGAATTGGACAGTTTCTCTAATTCATGTAGATGTTTTTTCCCTCTAGATTTTGACAAATTTTCAATCTCGGTTCTCAACAATATTTTATTGAATTGGTAACATTTACTTTTTTTTTTTCATAAATTTTGATAGATCGCATACATAAATCAATTTAGGACCAAATTTTTTTACTATAATTGTAATAAATTTGTAGAATATATTTACAAAAAGATCTTTGTCAGCTTTGAAACCATACTTTTTCATTCAAAAAATTTAGAACAAAGTCAAGACGTTATGATTGTGTGGTTTAAGATATATCCTAATTGATTATAATACAACATTTAAAAGGATGCATTTTGTTTGTGTTGCTACTTGTTCAAACCAGAAGTAAACAAAGAATCAGAAGGTGATTGTTTTTGTAAGTGAAATATTGTCTACTTGGAAGAAAAAAAAAATTGCAAACATATGTTGGTGACCATAATATGTTACACACAATCAAGCTTGGAGTAGATGTGAGGTTCTCTTAAAACAAAACCAACATATTGAGACTTTTATGAATAAGATGTCTGACCAAGCATGAGTTGAGTATCAAACTCGATTAGGTGCATCAATTGATTGTATTCAATTATTATTAAGACAGGGACTTTCATTCCATAGACATGATGAGATAGTGATTCGAAGAATAAAGGTAATTTTCTTGAACTGTTACAACGGTTGTGTACCACAACAAGGATATTGGTGTTGTGACTTTGAAAAATGCTTCGAATAATTTAAAATTGATTGCATGTAATATCCAGAAAGATATAGTGAATTCTATTGCACTTGAAATTGTGAATATGGTTATAAGAAAGACATAATTAACAAGCAATTTTCTATTTTGATAGATGAATCAAAAGATATATTTCCATATGAAAGGAGCATATGCCAATGGTAATAAGATATGTTGATAAATTAAGGGCATGTGGTTGAACAATTTGGTGGAATCATACATGTCAACAACACAAGTGATCTATCACCTAAGAAAGCAATTGATGATTTCTTTTTTTAGTATGGATTAGGTATTTCTAGTTGCGATGACAAGGATATGATGGAGAAAGGTTACAATATGCAAGGTGAGTTCAACGGATTGAGATTTCTTATTTTGAAAGTAAATGAATGTGTATTTTACATTCATTTATTTTCTCAGCTCCAATTATTTCTTATAGCTACTACAAAAAATTAGGTGGAAATTACTAAAAAAAAAAATTATTGTTACAAACGCAGTGAATGTTATTATATACATTTGTCTTGCTTATTTGTAGTTTAGAATGTTGGTTCATTAGGTGGGAGGATAGTTTGAATGCATCAATCTCTATGTTTTATTTTCTTACTTGGTCACTTGTTGCTACTTTGTTATTTTGTCACTTTATGTTGCTACTTTGTCATTTTTGTTGCTACTTTGTCACATTGTCACTTGTATTTTGTTTTCTATTTCAGGTTATATGTGTGATCTCAAACATCGGTTTTTGGAGATTGTGGGGAGATTTTGAGATGATCATGACTACTTATTTTAGGTTAGGATATACTTTGGTTAGGTGAATGAAAATTGTTTGGTATAGAATTTTTTTTTGGCTTAGGGAATGATGTATGTGAGATTTGTGAAAACGTAATTAGTAAATCTCAAATATTATACTACAAATGTTACATTGTTGAACTAAATGATAGTTTTATTTTTAATATAGAATCTTATTTTTGTTATACTTGTTCCTCTATTGATTTAATTGTCGATTAATTCTTGTTCGTGCATAATTAGGTGTTATTAATTAAAAAAATTACTTATTTAACAATTAAAATTCATATATAAAACTGTAAACCACTTATGCTAACGAAAACGACTTCAGCAAACATATGTTTTAGACCGCATTTTGAAGAACGGTTATGAAGAAAAAACATGCATTTTCGTCGGGACAAATTATATGCCAACACAACATCTTTCGTTGGTAAAAATGCAGTATGCCAACGAAATGCAATTTCGTTGGCAAAACTTGTACGCCAACGAAATTGTATTTCATCAGGAGAACTTGTATGCCAAGGAAATTGTATTAGTTCGAAAAACTTGTATGCTGACGAAATTATATTTTTCGGGAAAACTTGTATGCCAACGCAACAATATGCGTCAAGAAAAAGGTACTTATGCCAACGAAGCTAATTTTCATCGGCAAGAACTTCTCTTGACACGGATACAACGATGTTCTTGCCGATGCAAAAAAATGCGTCGGCATAACTTACGACGACGTTTTTTGGATTTTGGCCAATGTTTTTTTTCGTCAGTAAAAGTAAAAATTCTTGTAGTGTTATTGGAGCATCAGTAAAACGTTGAGATATTCTACAAGAGAAACATAACATGAAATTTTTTTTAGCATTAAATAATTGTGAAATATCAAGGGTCGAGGATTGAATCAAGAGACAGTGGTTAAAACACATACAGGTTCTCTTGACGGGGATCACACTTTTCAATAGTTGAAGTACTTAAGACAATTCTGCGAAATGGATCAAATTCAGAAGAAAAAAAATGAAGCAGAGATACCAATGAGTTATATCCTATCATTTGAGTTTCTTTTTCATATATATTTCATGAAAAATATATTGGAACTCACAAATGACCCGTCTCAAGTATTACAAAGAAAAGATTAAGATGATCATATTGTGAATCCAATGAATTTGGCCAAAGTTTGTAAATTAATATTACAAGATATGAGAGAGAGTTTGGTTGGGATTCATTGTTGAATTCGGTTTATGATTTTTGCAACAGTCATGATATTGAGGTTCTTAAAATTGATGACATGTTTCTGATTCAAGGACGAAAAAGCTTAAAAGTTCAACTAATTACAAATTTGTACCATTATCGTGTTGAAGTGCTCTCTACAACCATTAATATGAAACTTCAAGAGTTGAATAATCACTTTACTCAAACAAGTGTTGAGTTACTTATTTGTGTGGATTGTTTGAATATGAGTAATTCATTTGCTGCTTTTGATAGGAAAAAACTAATTCGACCTGCACAATTTTATCCAAGAGATTTTTCAACTATTGAAATCTATATGCTTGAGGATCAACTTCAAAATCACAATATTGATATGCGTTCAGTTATTGACTTTGTTGAACTAAAAAGCATATGTGATCTTGCAGAAAAAAAAAATCATGACAAAGAGAGTTAACGTATATCCATTAGTTTATCAATTGCTCATATCTTGTTGCAACAACTACTGTAGAAAGAACATTTTTTGTTATGTATATTGTGAAGACTCGATTGCACAATCGAATGAGAGATCAATGGATGAAAGAGTGTCTCAAAAGATTTATTACATAAATTAGATAATAAAACTATCATGGTAAAGTAAATTATTCAATTAACATATGAATCAATGAATATTGTTTTACATTTCTTTATAAAAATTTTCAATTACATTTATGTTTCACAGTACCCTATATAAAATTTCTTCGCATGTTTTCCTACAGAAAATAGTCATTTACATGTCATTTGCCCCATTAATCGATTGAGAAAAAAGGATAAATTTATGAAGTATAAGTCCTTTGGCAAGTGAAAGTGTGCTTTTATTGATTTTATATATATATATATATATATAGGAGCGTGTTTATATAGTGGATTTTGACAAAACTCGCATAGTATGCGGCTAATGCGCCTAACTGCATTACAAACTCTAATTTCAACATGATCAATCCTTCGTAATTTTATTTTATCGATCGCCAAGCGTTTTTCAAGCTCTGAAATTTCAACACACGTAACTATATGGAAAGGAAACCTTACCATAATTACCTTTCATCAACTATTTCTAGTAACCACTAAACTTTAAAAAAGAAAAAAAAAATCAATAGCATAACATCAGCCACCACTATAAAAACTCCCTAAACATTTCATTTTATCTCTTACCAAACTTTCTAAGCCAATTTCCTCGACACAGACTCCAGCTGATCATGTCCAGGGCTACCCAGATCCCTGACCCCAAATTTTGATTTACTATATTTGTTTTAAATAATGTTATATTCTTAATTAATTATCAATTACCATGCTATAAGATAGATATTATCTTATATGAATTAGATAAAGTTCAAACAAGTATTTAAACAAGCTTCATCTCGTGGGGCCATAAAAATATATTCAATAATTGATTTTTTTTTATGGTATAACTATAGGATGGAGAATTGAAACTCCGTCTCTACGGACAGAAATCATATCAGTATCATTGAGCTAGTCAAACTCAATCAGTTAAGTATATGTATTTCTAATTAAATCATTATATAAAAAAGTATAAAGAGAACTGTTAAAATAATATACTATGATTAAGATTCTACTTTAACCCATTGTTGAGCATATGCGTATTATCTTTACAGATAAAAGGCTAAAATATAAAATTACCAATCAACTTAACTCGTAAGTAAATATTTGTAAATATAATGTTCAATAAATATTTACCTGCTGTTTTTGTTGGCTATAAGCTTATAAATTGTGGCTTGGTTCGATGATTTATTGTTCACAATTTGTTAAATTATTTGTTTTATTCACTTCAAGCAAAAATGTAGAGACAGAAAATGACAGTATAGAATATTTGAAAAGGTACCTTTTTAAAAAATAGTAAAATATTAAAACTATTTACAAAATATAACCATAATTCTAATTATTTAAATTTTTTATAATTTATAATAGTTTTTTTTTTTTTCAATTCATAACAACTATCCTATTTTTCATAGAATATTTATATCATATTAAATTACTATTAACCCAAAAACATAAAACTAGACTACTAAAATATTAAATAACCCTTCCATGTATACATATTTAATAACAATTTGATTATTTGTAAATGGTTTAGGTAACTAGCTTTCTTTAGTTGGATTTTGGGCGATTATTTAACTCTTTGTAAGTGAGAGATGAATGTACTTTGAAATTGACATTTTGTAAAGTTATGTCTATATTTTGTGTTTGCTTTTATTGGGAGTTTGTGTAAAGCACTTTTCTTTCAAGGCTACTTTTGAGATATGAAACTTTGTAAGTGTTAGAGATCAGCCCTGTGTTTAGGTATGAAATTGAATATGAAATAACATTTTTTATTTGAATATAATTGGAATGTATTTATTGGCAATATTGAATAATGGAATTCCTACCTCTAAAAGAGGTAGTTAAGTTACATATATATTATTGTTAATAACTATAAACATTGGGATAAGTTTTCTTTCAATTATACCATAGTTTCTTTTAAGTTCAATTTTATTGAACTTTGAAATTGTTTCTGACTCTTTTAAAATTATTCCAAAAAGGATATTTTTCCCTCTTTGTTCAAAATAAATGAAAAAAAGTATATTTTCAAAATTGATGTGAAAAAAATGTAAGATTAAGGAGATTATTATTCTGTTTAATTCATATACATAATCAAATTTTAAACAAACAACCGTGGTTTCAATTTTATTTGTTAATTTTATAAATGATGTCATCCATGCTTTTTAAATTCTGGTGATTGTAAGTACAACAATTAGATTCAAAATAATAATATACATAGCAACATTTTTTCTAAAATTACAAATATTGTAAAATTTATCAATGATAAAAATCTATTACTAATAGACCATATTGTAAATATTGGTTTATCATTGATAAACCATAAAAGTTCATTGATAGACTAAAAATTTATCAACGATAGAAGTTTATCATTGATAAACTTTGCTATATTTACAATTTTTTTAAAATGTTGCTATATATTTAATAATTATTCGTAAAATTGCTACATATTATAACTACTCTTCCTAATTTTATGGTTTAATGTGGTTGGGGTATTGGAAAATATATTTTTTTGAGGATATATTTGGAACAAATTTCAAAATTAAAAAATGGGTCTTTTCAAAAATATAAAAAAAACGGCAAAATATTTACACAAACAATTTCAAAAATGGAAAAAACCTATGCCCACAATAAAAAATACAAAAAAAATGTCTCGTGATTAATTGTCATCCAGTCCGCATTATATATTTGGGAAACGATTGTTTAGATTTGACACAAACGTTTACATTTGGCACACGATTGTTTAAATTTGGGTACACAAATTTAAACGATTTTTTTCAAGATTTTTTGGTACATAATCATTTAGATTTGCCACACGATCCTTTAGTTTACATTTGGCAATCTAATATCTACGGGTTTTTTTCACGATTTTTTATATTTGGTACAACCAAATAACAGTTTGAAATTTTTTTTTAAAAAAATTGCATAAGAAGAGGAAAAGACGATGGAAAGGAAAAGAAAATTTGCACCAAAAAGAAGATGGAAAGGAAGGGCAAACATAAATATTTTAAAAAATTGCAGAAGAAGAAAAAAAAACGATGGAATGAAAAAAAATTGCAAAAGAGAAGGGGAAGAAAGAAGATTAAAAGGAAGAGCAAAGATGAACTATTAAAAAAAAATAGTCAGTTTCATGAGTTTTTTCATTTTGTTATATGAACCGTAAATATTTTATCGATTTGTTATATGTATGAAAATTAGTCATTAAAATGGAAAAAAAAAACATTTAAATTTTACTAAAAGAATTTGAAAAATGGAGAGTTCAAAGTTTAGTATAATTTAACAAAAAATGAAAGTTGGTGTTTTGGGTGTGGAATTGATTAATGTATTAAACTTTTTGTTTGGACCTGTGTTTGTTGGATCAGTTTTGAGTGGTAATGTTTAGGTATATATGTTGTGAGTTGTATAAGGCAAATTAAGGCCTAAAGTCCATCGGCGGGGTTCATGTTCAAAAGGTATCAGAAAAAGAAGGCACATGTTCCGAAAGAAAAATTATGGTTTCACGAACGAACCAACTTAAGAATATAAAAATGATGAAAATACCCCTTAAGAAGGTCGGTAAGATTGACCCAAGAACCAAAAGAAATCAAAAGGGGTCTATTTATTGAAATTAGGGCTAAAATAGGCATGGTCGACATGCTATACGGTACTCCAAATAGTAGGCACCAAAACAGGATTGTGTTGTACCGCTATGACTTTTATTATAATTTTCTTTATTAGTAAATAGGTAATAATTTTGAAATCGGATGGTCAATATTTGAGAGTATGATCATTAGTTTTCTTCAATTTTCGTTCTCTATCCATATTCAGTACTACTTTTTAAGTTTTTAATTGCGTACTGGAGTGGTTTTCTTATGTGATATATCTAGGGCCTCCGTCGATCGATAGCCGATTTTTTGACAAAGATGAAGTTTGGAGCTTTCTAAGGAGTGGACTATCGAGGAGAACGTTGGGCGGTGATCCAAAGATTGAGGACAACAGTCAAGAGTTCTGACTTCTTGCTTCTTTTTCCCCCTTTAGCCTTCTTCTTCTTCTTCTTTTTCTTTTTTTTAATTGTATTTAAGATAGTTTTATGAATTGTCTGTGTTTGCATTGTACTCTGAGTTGCTTATTAGTTTGTAGTTCTTAGGGCTTTTCATGTAGTTTTTCTATTGTTGCAAACGTATTGTCAATTGTTTCTTTAATTGATTGAATGCTTGAACTATTTAAGCATGATTATGTTTAATGCTTTTGAACAATTATCTATTGCTTGGATGATAATCACTTAATGTCTTCTTTGAGAGAGAGAAGACCTTAGAGATAATATATAGGCATGTTAATTTGTTAATCAATTCTGCACGAAGCTGATAGGATATCATTAGAGATTAATGATGAAGAAATTTAATGATGATGTATCTAACTAATTAATTACATTAAAATTAACTAACGATCATGTATTAAAAAGGGTTGAGTTTGAAAGAGGATATTTAATTAAAAAGAAAAAAAAAACTTCTAGGACTTTCGTATAGCATAAAATCAATCTAAGATTAAAACAAATAAACTAAATCAATCTAAGATTAAAACAAATAAACTAAGTTAAACCATTAATGAAGTCATTACACTTAAGGACGTGTCTTAACATCGAATTGTAGCGTAGATCTCTTATGCAGATTAACTCAGAAAATAATGAGACCATACTAAATAAAATCGAGTTAGATGTCAAGACCACCACACACCCATAACGAAGCTCAAGGTGGACAAAGATTTGAGTGCCAACACAATGCTTCCTTAATGTAACACAATTATTCACACATTAGTAAGAATCCTATAGACCTTTACTATTACATTATTCATGTATTAACTTACTCATACATAATTTGAGTTTAGATCTTTTTGTGTTTTAAGTTTTGAATATTGTTGATATTGTGTGTTTGTCATTTGAAAAGTTTTTTTTTTTTTTCAGTTCCTAACATGTTGAGTGAGAGAAATTTGAACTACCTTTCTTTTGGATTGAGTTTGGATATATTATATATGGTATTTTATTTGCATTTCTAATTATACCTAACATTTCAGTTGAGAAACGGCAATGCTATAAACATTAAACTGTATAAAAGAAATTATAAATTCTAATAATATTTAATAAATATCTAACAGTTGTCCGGTAAAGTTCATATGGTTTGTGTTATTATTTGGTACAAACTTTGATGATTTTTTTAAGTCAAATTATATATTAATTTTCAAGAAATGTTATAGTTCAAGTTGATTCACAAAATGTGAGCAATTTAGATCTTGAACACCTACTCGAGCTTATATTTTTTATGGGGCAAATTGCAAAAAAGAATAGAAAAAACATCTTTTAAGCACAATAATAATTAGCAATAACACGCTCAAACTTTATATTGTGAAATTTAGACCTTTAAATTTTTTTGCATTTGTCAAAATTAGATCCTCAAAATTATGATAATTTCAAAAATATTGGACGATGATAAAAATTTAACCCTCAAACTTATACAATTGTTTCAATTTATACAATTATGTAAGTTTGAAGAATCTAATTCTAACCCTTATTAAGTTTGAGGTCAATTTTTAGAATTGAAAGGTTGATTCAACAACCACCATACTTTAAGATGATTTTAGAGTTTAGGGTTTGTAATTTGCTCAAATTTTTTATATAATATTATATATGCTTATATAGGATATTGTTTGTTTCTATTATTGTTATTTTATTTAACGTGAAACCCAACTAACACTTAACCTACCGTCTGTGTCTTCAAACAAACATAAAAACATAAATAAAAGATATTCCAATATATTAGGTTTATATTAAATTGTCTATATTCTAAAAACTGCATAGAAACATCAGTATTAAGACACAAAGAGCAGGTTAATTAGGTGTTAGGTTTCAAACATCAGTGAGATTGGAAATTTTTTATTAAATTCAACTTGTGTGGAAGAGAGAAATATTTGAACTCTTTCTTTATTTCATCTTTTTTCTTTGAGTAACAAACGAACAAAACAGACAAAACTAAGAGTGTTCGGACACACAAATTGAAATTCATTGTAATATAATCCCAATTTTACCTACATTTCAACTTTCTTTTGGTTTTCAGTAATTCTAATTAAATTCCAATTCTTCAAATTCTTTCTAAAGAAAATTCTAATAAAATTAGAAACATAAACTCATTGTGAAACCCACGTTCTGGAGTAAAGAGGTTGTGAATAAGGAAGCTATAATTAAAAATTACTAAGTATAAGTACTACACATTCTGAAGTGGAGGACTTGTAAAGAAGAAAGTTATACAAATAAATAGGTATAAAAATGACATGTTTTGAGAAGGGAGCGTGCGTTCTGGCTAGGCAATGTGAGGATTGGTAGTACACATAATAAAACTAGGCGACACACTAAGACAAGATAACGTGAGAAAGGAAAGTATGCTACGAGTTTTGAGCTAGGCAAGGAGAGGAAGTTGAGGAAAGGAAGATGATTTATTAATTGGGATTAGTCAGCTTCTTACATGTTGGGTTAGAGTTAAGCATGATTAGAGGAAATATTAAAGGAAAATTGCATCAAATGACAAAAACATTTAGAAAAAAAATAGCTCATGGCACCAATTTTTTGCATATTGTGAATATGGCAAAATTAGTGATATCAGACGGCTATCAGACGGTAATCATAGGGCTATCGGATGGCTATCAGACGATAATCATAGGGCTAGCTATAAGATGGTCATCACTTTTAAATTTGCTATTTTGGCACATTTAGAAAATGTTGTGACATGGGCTCCATTATCATAAAATTTTTTGCTATTTTTGTAAAAGCCCCAATATTAAACCTACACATGTAAGGCACTAAGTAAGAGCTGGCAAGCTAAAATAATGAGTTTAAGGATAACTAATAATCCAGTTTAGGATTAGTATAAACAGGCCTTGTGAGTTCAAAGGAAGTTATAAGGAAACTTTAAGTGTTGAAGCTCTATCAAGAAAATATCATACGAAAAGAAGAAGAAGGGTGTTAAGAAGGGGTTAGGAGGAAACGTTTTAGTCATTTTTTGTGAGTGACCTTTTCCAAAGCAAAAAACAGAGATTTCTAAAGTTTAATTTTCTATCAAAGTCATGTTCTTTTATGTTATCTTATGTTATGTAAAGTGAAGTGCATGTTATAATTTTGTTTATAATGATTTTTGTAAGAAAAGCATGACAATTTGAAAGTTTGTCTCCAAGTTAAACCATTCATTTTATTTTGCTTGATAAAATGCTTGTGATGGAAACTAGAGGTAGACATCGCAGTGGAAAACAAGATCAATTTTACGCTAAATGCATCTAAACAATTTAAAAAATAACATGCATCAACTAACCTAATTAAGTGAAATTAAGGTTAAGGAAAAGATCATACCTTTGAAGCTCCCCGTAACTCTCACTACAAAAAAATAAGTATTTTTCGACGCACAACATGGACGTCGAGATAAAAGATGTCGGAAGAAAAAACTTCTCTCGACGTCGTAGAAGCTCCGTCATAAAAGGTTGACAATTCTGACGCCATGCATTAATGGCATCGGGAAACGTTTAAAAAAAAATTTAAAATTAAAAAAATTTACTTTTTCCAATGTCGTCATGCATGACGTCAGGAGAAGATTAAAATTTAAAAAAAATAAACTTTCTCCGACGCCGTTATGCATGGCATCGAGAGAAGTTTAAAAATTAAAAAAAATTAAACTTTTTCCGACGTCGTTAGTGAAACGTTGGAAATAAAGAACACTTTTTCAGACGTTGTACTTTACGGCATCAGAAATAGGTGGATTGCCTGATGTTTACGAAGTACGTCGGAAAATCCCCTACATATTTGAGTTTTGTATTCACAGAACACATAACTCAAATTGAAAGAAAAAGAGGAAGAGGCCACGAGAGAGAGAGAGAGATTGTCGTTCGAGCTGTCGGCCGTCGCAACTCCCTCCGTCTTCGTCTCTTTCACAACTTCTTGGTTGGAGGTAATTCAAAGTTCAAAATCCTAAACATAAACCCCTTTGGATTTGTTCTTAATTTCCTTTCTATCATTGACTTTCTTTTATTCTAAGTATCCGAATATTTCTTATCGATTTCTGTTTTTGTTATATTCAACAGTTTGGAATGTGTGTAATCGCTCTTGATGTTCTTGACAACCATCGTGAGTTTAGAAGGTAAAGTATGATTTTATTTTTCTTGTTGTTTACTTACTGCTTAGTGTGTCTTCGTGGTTTGAATTTTTGCATATGTTTGTTTGCACACAACAGCTACAAAAGAGAAGGAAGTTGAAGAAGATGATCAAATGGATGGTTACCGAAGCAGAAAGATGATGATGATAGAAAGGTATTTTTTGTTAAAAAATAGAGGATATCCCGATGCACGAGATATAGCATCGAGATATCCTCTCTCGACAGATTTTTCCCGACTTCGATTCCAACCCTAAACAGCAAAGCGTCGGGAGATCCCCCTTTTCTTGTAGTGAGATTTGCCAACAACTACAACAACTCATCTATGCATTTTAGCTACTGTCAAATGCATAGTCTATCAACACATGCAAGCTTTTAAATTTTCATTTGAAGGTCCAGTAGTAGAATCTTCTACCTCAAAATAGAATTAAACTATTTTTCAAAACTTCTTGTAGTGTCTAATGAATAAAGGGCAATATAGTCATTTGATTATTCAAGTCAAAGTCAAACGTCACCATTTTGATTTTTTACCATTTTATCTGTCTTAACTAATTCCAACCTTCCAATCATGAATTCACATTCATTTTCCAAATTTCAAATAATATTTAAACATAAAGTCGATCAAAGTTTGACTTGTCAATGTCAAAAGTGAACATTTTTACTCTTTTTTTTTTAACTTTGACCATTTCCATCAATTCTGAGTTTTCGAATATGAATCTACATTCATATTTTTAATATTTAAATATTCATTTTGGATTTTATGTCTTAAAACTCGTAAATAGTAAATGTAATCTGTTGACCGTCTTAGAAGTGTTCGATCTCAATAAATCTAATTTGGCACGCCAGTCTTAGAAGTGTTCACAAAAAAAATGAAAAGAAAAAAGTGATAAGCATAAGCTAGAGCTATTTTCAATGTTTTCAGGACCATAATCAGACTTGTGAGTTTCTGATTTGGATTTGTTTTACTAAACATATATACCTACTGAAGACAAATAATTACCCAATCGATGATCAAGATGGTGAACTAATTGGATACGCTTAGAAAGCAATAATTTATAATGACCACCCTATGTCCAAGAAAGCAATCAACAACAAATTAAAGTAAATAAAGCTATATCTCCTCTAACCTGCCAGCGAACATTGCAGACAAGGAAATCGTGATATATAATTTTTGCTACTGGACGAATATTGTGCAAATCTGTCAAGGATTGACCTCTTCTAAGTCCATAAGAATGAGGCCAAAAATACTCCCCTAAATAACAAAATGGAAAGATGAAGGAAAAATAACTCTTCATCTCTAAATACTATTGTTAGTTTCCCTTGGTATACCACATACTGAATTTTATATCTTCAACAATAAAGTATGTAACTGTCATACATTCATCTTTGTACTCAAATTGTGAAACCCAGATTTTCTAAGACCATTGAAACTTGTTAATTTTTGGCAAGAACAAGAGAAAAAGAAATTTATAGGGTAAGAAGGTAAAAATCCTTGGAAGGATTAAGAAATTAAGGTTTAGGTTTAAGAGAAAGAGAAAAGTTGGAAAAAAAATTGGCTAAGTGTTAAAAAAAGAACCTTTAGGCGTCTAGAGGTTATAATGGTGATGCATTAGACGGTCAATGAAAATGAAATAACCTCTAAAGAGGTTAGTATGTGTTTAAGACTAAGCAACCAAGACATGTGCATTAGGCGTTTGGAGGTTAGCTTGTTGTTGAGGAAGGTTGTCATTTAGAGGTTTTGTGGGCATTTGAGAGGTTAGGCGGCAAGGACAAAGTGGTTAGCATGGCATGAGGTTAGCAAGGCAATGTCACTAGGCGTTTTGGACTTTTCTTTGGACATTACGTGTTTTGGTTAGGCTGTCAAGGCTTTGTGAGAGAGCTTTAGAGGTTAGCTATGCAAAAAGATCTTGGAGGTTAACTTGGTGTTTTAGGACAATAACGTGGCTTAATTAGGGCATTTGGTTTGAGGAATAATCCAAGTGTCTTAACGATGGAAACATGCAATATGATGTGGAGAAGAAGTTTGAGGTGTAATTAGGAGCTTAAGTGTTAAGTCTAATCAAGGTCGAAGTGTCAACATATTTTTATGCAAGGATTTCTATAAATAAACAATTTCAAGAAAGAGTTTCTCACAACGAACTTGTTCAATTTCACTCAAATTAGTCTTAAAAGCTCATAAATTATATCTAGTCTGCTGAGAAGGGCTATTGTTCAAGTTGGATGTGAGAAGGTTTGTGTTTGGATCAAGATTAGGCGATAAGGTCATTATGCAAAGAAAACTGAGCAAGGTGGTGCATTCCAAGCGAGCTACAGAACTTGTCTTTTGAAGTTTGCTCTGACATTTTGAGGTAAGAAATTTAAGACATTTTAGAGCAACTTTGTAGAAGGAAGTTATGTCAAAAGAGTTATGGATTTTAAGTTATGATTTTTCAAAATCAGGTCATGTATTCTAGACAAAAATGTGTTCTAGACAGTAGGTCAGTGTCATGCATGCTAGGTGAGATAAGCATGGCATTTTGGTTATAGATGTTATTCTAGTCTATTTTCACGTACATGACAAGGTCATGGCACAGTCGAGCGACAAGGGATGCGCTCAGGCTGCAGGCTGCAAGCATGACCTTGCATTGTGAGGTTATCGCGTAGGGTTTGCGGGGAGCACAACACGCACAGGGCACTCGATGGGCGCGCCACAGCAAGGACGCACGCGGGCATCCCTCTTGCGAGGTTGGCATGCGGCGCACGACCCACCTCAGCGAAGTTAGCACGTGACAAGGCCCTAGGCCATGTGCGCGCGGCCAATCTCATCCCCTATGTCAGTGAGCATCGTTTGGCTGTTTTAGGCTGTTTTGAGCTGTCATGATATTTTTTAGAAATTTAAGGAAACTTTTGGATATTTTAATGGTCAGAAACTAATTAATGAATAAATATAAATTTTTCAAATTGAGGAGGCTCAAGAGAAATTTCACGACCAAGGCTTAATTTAAGTGATGTGAGTAACAAATTATTTTAAGCACTATTTATTAAACATTATTTCAAGTTTCACAGGTAATAGCTTCTGAGTAACACATTGATTTTAAAGTGATTTATAAAACAAGATTTCAAGTTTCTCAGGCAATAGCTTCACATTGATTTTAAAATGATTTATAAAACATGATTTCAAGTTTCACAGGCAATAGCTTTTGAGAAACACATTAACTTCAAAGTTATTTATTAAACATGATTTCAAGCTACACAAGCAATAACTTGTGAAGTGATCTATAAAGCATGATTGTCAAGTAATTATTTCAAGTTATGATTTATGATAAATGTTTATGAACTGATATTAAAGTTATACCATGTTTGAATAATTTCATGATCAAGACCAAGGAAAATATTTCAATGTTTTCTCCATGCCCGAATATATCATGAGACCTACTGTATACATGTGGTTAACTCCATACTGATGGTAGGGTTGATGAGCCTATAGTTTATGGGTCATCAGGAAGGGTATATATATTCATGCCTTAAAGGAGGTGGATAACTTCCCAATGACTATTCTGTCTTTGGACGAAGGGGTAAATAATGTCTATGGCTATGGAACATTGTCTTCGAAAAGCTATGCCAATGTTTCAAGTATCATGTTATGAAATGATTATTTATTGATAAACGTATTTAAAGCTTCGGTTTTAAATTAAACTGTTTATGAAAACCTGTTTTCTAAAACCGTTGCTCACTAAGTCTTTCGATTTACTCTTTTAAAATATTTTTCCACTTTCTAGATATAGACTTTGACGCTCCGCGTGCTGAACATACTGTTGTCAGGCCAATCAAATTTTCAGCCATGGAAATAATACGATTTTAAAAGTATTACTATGTTTTATGAAAAGTTTATATTTCCATGTTTTATACATTTATGAATGGCATTTCAAATGGGCTACACTATGTTTTTTTAAAAAAAGTATTTCAAAGTTTTAAAACTTCCGCTATTAAATGTTTCATGTTTTCAAGTAAGGGTCAGTTTGAGTTGTTCCGGAGGTGAACAACTTCAGCTGACATCACACCACATCTCGGACCAAGCAAACAGATGCTCAGGGTGGGGTATGACACAAATTGCTAAAAAAGTAATTAAACTGAAAGCAAATCAAAAGGATAAACACAAATCTCTAATATAATTAAGGTTATGCAAGGGTAAAAAATAGTTCAAATTTATTTTGCTTATTAAGAAAAAGTGCAAGCACATTTTAATATAAAGTAACCATTGAAATCCACCTGATTTGAGAGCAAATTGGTTTGATTTGAAAGGTACTGAATGGATGCAGTACAATGGAAATAATCGGACTAGCAAACTAATAGTTAGATAAATTCTAGTATCCAGTGTTATAAACTTTATCGATGTAAAAAAAAAGTTGACCCTGTATAGACGATGTTTATAACTTACATTTTAAAAAACCAAGAGAGAAGCAAGTAAAGCCATACAAGAAGGAAAACTAAGAGCTTTAATTGTAACACATGCTTCTTTTTCCATATCTACCAAATAATGGTTACTAAAAAAAACTTTGTTTCTTCTTCAGGTGGCAACGCGGTGAGAGAGAGGCGCTCTCGTTCTCGTTCAAGGTGGCTAGGCATTCTTGTTTCGCAAACCAAGTGTGGAGGACATCTCTCAAATCCCTGACGGTAGAAGAGAAAAGAAGATTAGTGTTTATAAAAGAAGATTGAAAGGAAGAAGAGAAAAAGAAGATTAGGGTTTATAAAACCCAATGTCTCTAAAATCCCTGGTGGCGGAGCAGCGCAGTGGCGTAGTAGTCAGATCCCCTCTTCACAATGTCTCTCAAATCCCTAGCGGTAAATTTTGGATCCCTTCTTCACAGAGATATGTGAAAGTACACATTTGGGATTTAGAAGGATACCTACCGACGCATCCCTTTACCCGTCGAGAGTTCCCCATAAATGTCGACGCATTATCGTCGGTGTCGGCATTTCCCCCAATAACTCCCAATGCATTAAATAGTGCATCTATAGTTGTTCCTATCACCCGATGCCTACACAACCCAGCGTCAAAAGATCCTATATCTCTCGACGCTTTAACTTCGGTATCAGGAGATGTCCTATTCTCTCGAGGACGTTTCTCCCAAAGGTGTAAAGCTGCGTCGAGAGAGCCAAAATTTCTTGTACTAAATGTGAGGGTGTTGGACTTAGGTGAATTTACACATGCAATAGTTACATGTCTTTTGTTTATTTAAAGGCTCGCTATTCAACTTTGGAAAACTTTTTGAACATTTTTAATTTTTGACATTAAAAAAAAAAAGTGGAAAATTCAACTAAATTTCTCCCAACCCTAATCCAATTTCCATTTCTCTCAATTCCTTCACTTATCGGGTCCTACAACCCGGTTCTAAGTTCGGAGAATAGCGGGTTAACACTAATGGTGGTCATGAGTTTGTGTTTGTGAGGAGATTAAGAGGATTGGTAAGCTTCAAAGATTTGAATTTTCTTTAACCCTAATTTCACTTAACTAGGGAAATGCATGCTAATTTCAAAATAGTTTAGATACAATTAAGGTAAAATTGATCTTGGTTTTGATTGCTCGTGTCTTAATTTCCATCAATGGAGACGATTTTATAGGGGTTGATTATATTTTTAGAAATTATAAGTATGTCTTTTCCTTGTTTCTTATTATTTATTTTTAAAAAAATCAATAAAAGCCACAAACCAAATGTGAAAGCTTTAGAAATTTTCTCATGGATCATCGTCACACAGACAAGAGCCACATTACCAATCTTGAAAGGAACATATATAATTTTAAAACATAAATTACAATATATTTGTTTAGTAGAGACAATTTTAGGGTTTGGTTTTTAGAAATAATTAAGTATGTCAAACGTATTTCTATTCGTTTCTTATATTTTCTAAATATAAATTTCTAAACAAATCTCACGCGAAATTGTGACTATTTAGAATTTTGAACATCATAAATGGGTCAAATTCTAAACTAGGGTTGCTGTGTGTATAAAAGAAAATATTGCATTTTTAGGTTGGTGGAGTCGTGGAGACGCAACACACTAATCACGTCTCATGAAATGTTTTCGTTTATTGTGGGGAGATGAAATTCCAAACTTTAGTCCACGGCTGGATGTGGAAAGTGAAGCAAAGATGTTCAAACCTTAACTTCTCTATGTAATGTACTTAAAAATACACATGATTAGATTAACAAAAGATGATTTAACACGACACCATCTATAAAAAATAATAATAAACGAAGTAGATTATATATTTTTTTTTAAAAAAAGCCAAGTAGATAAAAGCCAAAAGTAAAAATAACTCCTCAATAGCAAGTGTCTAAAGTTCAAATTTTGCATTGTATTAAAACAATTGACACAAAGTGTCTTTTTCAATTCAAAAAATTTGTGGCTCCTATTGAAACTACCAATCTGTTAAGATAGTAAGGCACACAATAACATTAACAATCAAAGTTTGAGCATCAAAACAAATAATTTGAGACTATAACACCAACTATAAAGTTTAGAAATTGAAAATGAAACTTAATCGAAAAATATAACATTTATAACGTTCATGAAGAAAAGCACAGTATATGTAATGTTTATATATGTGTGTGTGTGGTACAAAAGAAAAAAAAAACAAAAGGAAGAAGAAGCGTCTCCTTCACTGTAACCATATTCATATAATCAGATCTTCCATTAAAACAAAAAAATCTAAAACGCCTTGGCGAAATCCTTCATCAAAGCGCGATTATCCTTAGCGAAATCAAAGAATTCTTGGAAGGAAATGTAGCCATCGCCATCTTTGTCAATGGCGTCCATCATCCTCTTGGCATCCTCAGAACTAACCCCGAACTCGTTCAAAGCATCGCCCAGCTCTGCTGCTGAGATCTTGCCGTCGCCATTGGCATCGAATCGTTTGAAAATTCTCTCCAAATCGGCTGAGTTTACGCCACTATCTGCCATTTTTGTGCAGCTAATTCTGAAATGGTTAATTGATCTTGAACTTAGGGCAATCACTTACTTTTTTTTTTGTTTGCTCTTTCTTTCTTCTCTTCTTCATTTTTTTCTTTATCTTTCTCCTTTAATAATCGTTGTTTTGCCCTAAATTATTGGTAACGGAAACAGCTGGTGTTGTCTCCTTGTTCATAGAACTGATTTTTGCTGAAGTTAGGGCAAACCATATTTGTGATTTTGCGTAGCTAATGGCGATGTGTTCTTCATCCATCCCCCAGGATAGTTTTTTTTTTCTATTAATTACTTGTTCTTTTTAGAAAATTTGTTGGGTTTGATCTTTTATTTAATTGACTTTGATCAAATTTAACTACTAATTTTACAAACAACAGACACAAATATGTGCGGATACGCGTATGCGTCAAATCATTAATTTTCTATAAACTAAGATAGCTAGAGATTATGTCATTTTTTCAAGGGAAATTACGTCCGATGATAAAATAATTTTAAAAAAAAACAGTTCATTACACCTTCTTTTGTATATTGCAAATTTGACAAATATGACGGTAATCTACTTTTAAATTTACTATTTTTGCAATTTTAAAAATGTAAGTGACATAGACTTTATTATCATAAATTTGTTTGCTGTTTTGTAAACTTCTATTTTTTCAATATATATATACACTCTACTATAAAAATAGCATTACTTGACACCTGCAATTTAGATATACTTGACAGTTTTAATAAAACCGTCAAAGAAAATGAAAAACGACAGAAAAGTTGAGTTTATGCATGAATTTGATGATTAACCTTGAAGTTGTAGGCATAAAGGACTAAAAAAATATGATTTTAGTGTATATTTCTTTTAATCTTTTAACTTTTATATATATATTATATTATAGTGAACTGTAATATTTTTATGAAATTAAATGGGCTATAGTTTTTAGGATTAAAATTCATCACAAATATATAAAAAAGAAAAAAGAAAAAAAATCAAATAATTCGTTTCATGTATGCCTTGTATTTTGATGTATCAATACCATACATTTGATATTCATTTTCGGTATAGCTTAAAGTAAAGTATACATGCTTCATACCCTAGTTTCTTTTGGATTTATTAGTAATTAACTATTAATTGAGATCGATTATGTTTTCCCTAGTTTGTCTTTGTTTCTTTAAGGGAAATTATTAAAAATGGCAAAATGAACTGACTATTTATGAGGCAAAATCAAATATAATAATGAGTTTTTATCTTTTAATGGTTTTTGTTATAAAGTAAAATAGTTTGTATTTTTTTTATTATGTTTGAAAAAATCCCTTTCTTAAACTCATTTTTAATAGTTTTCAAAATCTACAAATTTTATAAAAATAACTATGACAAAATTAAATCTTTAAAAAAAAGTCAATCCAATTTCTGGTTGAATGAAATATTTGATATTTTATAATAATTTGATAAAGTATTTGATGTTAAACTGATAGTTAAAAGTCCAAATACTAATAAGATGTATTTTTTAGAAAAATTTACATAAATGTAACCAAAGCCTTGTTTACGGCTAGTATAACAAACTAAGAAAATTCCATGAAGTTTGATTATTTTTTTTATAAATTTCATATATATATGCTCTTGTTGGTTTTGACTGTTGCTGGACAATTCTTCACTTCTTTTTCTTTTTCTTCTTTGTAATTTATTCATCTTCTTTAAGATTTTTTCATTTGCTCTTCTAGATTTCTTTCTTCTTTAATATTTTTCTTCATCTTCCTTATCTTCAAGAATATCAAGATCGTTTATATTTCACTATCATGATCATTACAGTGAGTTTGTTTTCGACAACAATACTAAATTTCATTTTTGTTCAAATCGTTTACAAGATTAGAAAATTTTGTTAAGAATCCTATATTTCATTATGAAGATCATTTTTGCTTTCATTTCTAGCAAGAATTCTAAATTTCATTTTTCGTTTCAATTGTTTAGAAGATTTAAATATTTCTATAAGAATTCTGTATTTCATTATGAAAATTGTTAGATTTGAATTTTTTCACGATCATTTACATTGAACTGCACAATCGTTTACCAACATTAGCACGATCATTTACCTATGTCAACATAACCGATCGTTTACCATAATCAAACGATCGTTTACCATTGCCATTATGATCATTTGTCATGGTTAACAGGATCTTCTATACTTGCATTATGTTTATGATTATCATTCTTTACTTTTTATTCTTTTATTTAGTGATAGATGTGTACCTATGTCTATCTGTTTATTTCTATCACTATTGAATACTTAATTTACTTTCTTACGTAATCCTATTTTCATTTTATAGGATATTTTCATTTTATAGGATACAATGTCTATTCCTATAGTTGTTTTTTATAGAGGTCAATGGAATGAATACAATGTCTATGAGAATTACTCACTTGCTGGAATTTTGGTAGATGTCTGAATCGGCTTTAATTCTTTAATTGGTTTAGTATATGAAGAAATTCAATGGATGGGTTGGTAGAATTATCTGTTTTACTAGATTTTGGTAAAACCAATGTTAAAACAGGGTTGCCAATAAAAAAAGACAAGGATGTTGCTTGTTATCTAGTTTTTGCTAAATATGCAACTAGTAGACATCCAATAGTTGTTCATGTAGATGTTAATTCTTTGAAAGTGTCTTCTTCTAGTGTTAACAGTGTACAAAACAATATTGAGATGTTAAAAATGCAGGTCCTTCTTCTTCAGTTTCAAATGGTGAAGTTATAAGAGAGATTTTTTATCATGGTGATTTGAAGGGAAAAAAATTATTTGAAAGTAAAGAAGTGCGTACGATCGTTTGCAACCTTGACTGGGTTACGGCTTCGACGAAAATGACAGAGACAAAGAAGACAGCTCGGCCAGCGACGTTCCTCAGCACCTGAAGCAGAGACGCGGCGGAGCAGACGTCGAAGGAGAACCGCACGAACAATCGTGGGGCTCGGCTGGTTGCGGCTTCGTCGGAAAAATAGAGATAGACTAACGACGAGGCTACCAACAGCGTGACTGGAGAAGAAAAGGAGAAGGGAGATGGTGGTCGGCTAGAGGTGAAATACCTTGTGGAGGCGGCCGGCTAGGGTGAGGGGAAGAAGAAAGAAGAAGAAAGGGGGGGCACGCGACTTCTCCCCCTTTTTGTTTTAGAAAAATTTAAAATAAAAAAATAAATATAAAAACAATAATAATAATTTAATATTATTATTATATCATATTTGTCCATACTTTTCTATTTTCTTTTCTAAATTTCTTTGCTCCCTCAAATAAATAAACTCTCTTCCCCATACCAAACTATAACAACAAAACATCCAAGATTATTTTAGATAAGAAAAAAAAATCGATAGATAAACTGTGAGAAATATCTCAAATTTTGGGGTGTTACATAAGTAAATTTAGGGCACTTTCTATCATTGTCATATGAGGATGTAAGTAAATTTACAACATTTTCTATCATTGTCTATCTATAGAGTCCTCCACTCACTTGACTCCAAACACTCCCATGTCATGTCATAATTGCTGGCCTTTAAATTCCAAACTTTCTTCCAAACCCAACATCTAAATTGAAAAGTTTTAGTATTGTCTCAAAAGCCCAATAAACTAAAGCTAGGGGAAATCCTTGAAGGTATACAACATCATTGTATGATGCTTTCTTGAAGAATTGATATGTTAGGATGTAGGATAATCTTCTCCATTAGTAATTTTTGAAAGTTTCTTTATGATTAAATATGTCTAGATGTTGGAGATTGATGTGGTTGTGTTGTTGCTTGGGAATTTAAAAGGTTTCTAAGATATAGAGATTAACTAATTTTTCTTTTAATGAGTCTTTTTTATTGTGTAATGCTTTGAAAGTTCTCTCTATATCTCTCTTAGTTATATAGTCATCGTGAAGGAAAAGGGAATTTTTCAAACCATTTTTTTCTTTCTTCTTGATTTAACTCTGGAAATTTGTTCCATTTTAATCCAGCGATCAAATGGAATTCTTTCATCCCAAATTCTGCCATATGTCCATTGAAGTTGAAAGCAAGAACATTAAACTTTTTTGTATGATGTTGCTTCCTAGCTACTTCAAAAATTTAGGAATTGTGTTGGTATTTTTTGCCATTTTAATGTTGAGGAAGTGACCAAAAGGGTTGTTTAAAACTCTATAAAGAATTATTTGGTTTGTTCTTGATTTGATTAAATTCAATGTTTCTAAACTGTAGTGTATAGTAATTCTAAGATTTTTATATTCATCTTTCATAATTAAGTCATTTGGAATAGTGTTTGACGTGTGGGAAAATATAATTAAAAAGTATGTTATAAACCAAGAGCTAGTGCTAATAGATAGACATTGACAAAGATAGATCAAGATAGAACACTGTACAAATAGACATTTACAAAGATAGAACAAAGATAGACAAATATAGATCACTATTCAGATAGACGTTACCAAATATAGAGTAATCAAACAAAGATAGACAAATATAGAAAAAGATAGACAAAGATAGAGCATTATAAAAATAGACATTGTCATTCTATTTTGTTACCTTCACTTCTTTTTCATTCTTCATTTGTTTTTCTTCTACCTTTCCTTTAGAATTAATTGTTTTTCTAGTTGATGTTGTTTGCTTTTTGTTCACTACCTATTTACGAAAAAAAAATTAGGGTTAAGTTACATCGAATGAGAGTTGTTATTAAATTAAATGAAACGAAGATATACTCAAATTTTTTGAATTAGAGATAGATCGAGATAGATTTGGTTGTGGAACTGAAATATTAAGCAACGAATGGAATGTCGAAAAAGAACTTATGTGTAAGAACAAGACAAAAAGGAATTGGGGAAGTTTGGTTAAAGAAGGTACGTGAGAATGAACAATTGAAGAAGAAGATGTACGACGAAAATGGTGTGAAGAAGACGAAGAAGTGTGAAAAAGAGAAAAAGTTTGTTGCATTGATTTAGATAGTATTTTTGTAATTATGTGTGATTGGGCTTAGTTTCTATTCGGCTTTTCAAAACGATAGATTGTCCTTACATAAACGATCATGCATATTGATCTAACGATTGTTTAGGGTATATTAAACGATCATTTATATCCGAAGCTTTATCACTTCGTTGAGAGTTTATTATCCGGTCATTTAAATTTGAAGCTTTTTTTCTCATCGTCTAAACTGTACTACATGATCATTTAGAAGAAGATTACTTGCACACATGTGGTTGATTAATCACGTGTTGACTAGGGTATTTTTAGTATTTCACATTATAAGTCTATGGATTTTTTCCTTTTTCAAAATTGTTGTCTACGGTATAAATATTTTCACATTTTACTCTATTTTTTAAAAATTCGTATTTTTTTTATGTATGGAAACTTGTTAAACATAAGTATCAAAGGTTAAAGGTTAAAGATTAGTAACTAAACATGTAATTAATCGACTCTAAATTCCGTCCTTTTATGTGCGCCACGTGGATTTACTAACCGACAATTTTTAGTTAAAAAAAAAGTCAAATCATGCAGGCAACCAACTGAAAGTGCAAAGATGAACATAAATCACATATTCTCCTTTCCTTGGAGAAAAGGATTCAAATTTCCACAATCCCCAGACTAGATTCACCAACTATTAGTTAATACTTAATAGTGTGGCTCCAAAGAAAGGAAAATTTTGAGAAATAGCACCTTTTTTGTTTTATATTTCAAAAGTAACATAGTTGTAGAAAATTTGGAATTTGGTTTTTCTCGGGGTCAATCTTCATCGAGTGCATCACCAAAATTTTATAAACCTTATATTCTTTAGTTCGATGCACCTCGACAATGGCCCGAGAACAATTAACCTAAATGCTTCTGTTTTCAACTCGGAGACTTTTATGGCAAATTTGGCCTGAGAAGAATTAATTTAAATTTCTAAATAATTCAAGTTACATGATTTCAATATATAAATGATTTTTGTCAATCTCATTAGAAGTTCTTTAAGCACACCACACTGAAAGTCGTTCAAATTGTAGAAAGTGAAATCGTTCACTTTTTGACCAAAATGAGCAAAATGTTTGGAGTTTAGTGTTTTCGGAGAATATGTAACATTCGAAATGCCAAGGGTATTTTGGTCATTTTATATATCCCTATATATTCAAATTTGTAATAAAAACACACTATTTCGGTGACGTACTCGGTCGAGAAAGACCGAGAAATTTCCTTCAAGTAGTTTTTTAAAATTTGGGAAGAATCTCGAGGTCAATCTCAACTGAGATTGACTCCAAAAAGACAAAACTACAAGTTTTCTAAAACTGCGCTACTTTAAAATATAAAACCAAAAAAATGCTAGTTTTGTCAATTTCCCAAAACAAGAAGTAACATATAGTAAATACGATAGCAAAAACAATTTTAAATAATAATACTAAAGTTATAACAGTAATAAAAAACACCTAACTATTATAATTGGAACTTCAATTATGAGGTAGGTGTATTTAACATTGGATGCTCAAACACTCTTGCTACTAGTTTTCTTTGTTTCTTTCTTTACTTCAACAACAAATGAAGTGAGATACTCGAGGGGTAAAAAAATCAATTACATCTTACAATGAGCATTATTTTTCACACAAAAAGTAAAATCTACGAGACCACCAAAAATAGAGTTGCCCAATTTATTAGGTTTTAGTTTTTTTCTTAAAAAACACAAGAAACATTTGCAAAAACATCCTTGAGAATTATTAAAAAAATTTAAATATAGTCCAATCTATCAATAATAGATTTCTATCATTGATAGACGTGTATGGTTTATCAATGATAGACTTTGTTATATTTATAATTTATTAAAAATATTGTTATAAATATAATGATTATTTCTAAAATTGTTATCCATTACAATTATTCAAAAAACAAACTTAGTCTTTGGGGGCATCAACAAACATGAGCGAATATTTGAACGTTTATTTGATCGAAGATATATGTCTCAAGCAGTCAAACTAAGCTCAAATTGGTGGAATTAATGGGTCTTTAATAATCTCAAATGGGGCATCTAAAGCTCAACCTCCAAGATTTTTATAGAAAATACTTTACCTTTATATAACCTTTTTTAGTAGAAGAAAACTTGAAGATCCTTTATGATTTACATAATTTTTAATCTAAGACAAACTAAAGAGAAGCTATTACCCCTCCTCCCTTCTTTTCTCCTTAATTGCTTACATTTTATAGAATCAAAATCTGAAGATTGGAGCAACAAGAGCCACATCATTCGTTGTTTCATTGCCATAAAATGGCAGACATTATCATTTCAATACAATGGAAGATCCAATCTACAGAATTAACTACACAAGCGGCTAAACCATATCATACAGCAGCAGCAATTGGGAGAGAAACTAAAATCTGCCCAAAATTTGTGAAAATCAAGTCTTGGATATATTATACATACAGGCCTAGAGAGAGAAATCAATAGCTTAGGACACAGTTTTGAAGATTGCATTCTGAACAGCATCTTTGTTTGGTAAAGCAGGGATGGCCCCTCTCTCCTTAACAGTCAATGCACCACAAGCATTAGCAAACAGAAGTGCATCTCTAAGTTTGTCCTCTTTCTACAAGGTTCAAAAACACACACACAAACTGTTATTTCACTTTCCACCCTGCTGACAAGAATCAGTAACATGACTGATTTTTTACACAAATAAAGTTGTAAACACTTTGGAAAGGGTGGAATGAACCACTGAAAACTGCAGAAAATGAGATACAAGAAAAAAAGAAGAAAAATGAAAGAAAAACCCTCTCAATAAGCATAAACTTCATGTCTTAATGATGTTTTAAACCAATTTCAGTCGTTAGTACCCAAAAACATGAGTCAATACAATTTGTTTGAAGTATTTTACACCGAACAAAGAAGTCAATCCACTGGTTAAGTTTTTTTCCCATTATTAATAACTCCTCAACACGATAATTTAACATTTATCATGTTAAAAAAAGTGCCTCAATAGCACCGTCTGCATTTTTAAAACAGTGGGAGGAAGTTCATTAAGGCAAGAAAGGCAATTCGGGTGGTCGTGACCTCTTTAAAACATGCACAGCAATTCAGAAAAGGTACCTGAAGCAAAGAGAGGTCAGTTGCTAGCTGAGACAAAACGCCAGCAACAAAAGCATCCCCTGCACCAGTGGTGTCAACTGCATCCACCTTTAGACCCTTAACTCTTCCACTGAATTCCTGCATAATACAAATCACCATGCACTTTCAATTCAAACATTATATGATCAGTTACTGACTATCTTTATGAGAGTAGAGATGAGAGTAGTTGTTGGGCACTTACAAGCACTAGAGTATAATAGAATAAAGAGCCATGAGTCATGACAACTAGATTACAGTAGGATAGGGTAACGAATGATGAAGCTCATACATCAAAGTGAGTATAGCTCAATTGGCTAGCACCCAAAAGGTCGGCGGTTCGAAACCCCTATTTTACTTCAACAACAAAAAAACAAACTCCTTGTCATCCTCCCTTCAACCAAGGAATCATCAAGCCTTTCCTCAACAGTCTTTGTAATGAGCATGTTTCTTGATTAAATAAACCAAATGAATTACCCAACCCTAGCCACTGCGTTAAAACCCAGCAGAGGAGAAACGGCAAAGAATGAGCATGTTTAAAAAATGATCTACCGTGATGATCTTCCTTGCCGTTTTTTGTTTTGATGTTTTGCCATATTGACTTAGTTCGTTTTGGCTTGTTCATGGTACTCTCTTTCCAAGTTTGTAGTAGTTTTAAAATTTTTAAGAGATTTTTCGCCTCTTCAACTCACTTTCAGTAATGATCATTTTTTATATCTTTCTTATTGTTATTTTCTTCATCTTGCTCATTTGAAATTTTGTCTTTTTTAGCATTAGTCTCATTTCATTTTATCAATAAAGAGTATTGTTTCCTTTTCAAACAAAATAACCAAATCAATCAACATCAATTTTGATGGTATTAAACTACCATGATGGAAACAATCTGCACTGCACCATCAGATATAATTTAAACCTCGGCTGTTTAGTTTCTTGTTTCTAACAACTGCCCAGCTTAACACAGAAAGCTGCTACCCGGCAAGATCAATCCATGGTTGACTCTGAAATGGCATGTTGGAATTTTTGTCAAGGAAGAAAAAGAGTTGGCATTCTCTAAAAAGAAGTCGGACAATCAAGGCAGGGATTGTTGGCCTGGAATCTCATAGTCTCCCCTCATACACTGGGAAGTATTTTTCTTTTTCTTTATATGGTAGTTTGTCGAATGCAACTTATGAGCACAATGTACGAGATGCTCACCTTGGTGTAATATCTACAACCGCCAGGACCTTCAGTGACCAGAAGCAATTTAAGATTTGGATGAAACAGTTTACGAACAACAGCATCATCAAATGGATCTTCTCCTCTTGTTAGAAAACTAATCTCTTCTTCACTTATCTGCAAATTTAGAGAATATATATGTCAGCTTTCCTTTTTCTTTATTTGATATCTGATTTAAAATTTCACATTGGCCGGACAGGTTAGTTACGCCCACAGATCTACAGCTTTTATCTTGATGATTTCATGCGAAAGTATGGAATCTACCTTAATAATATCAGCGGTCTCCCATATGCTCAGAATCCCTTCAATTGCACTATCTGCAGAAGGCCACAGAGGGAGCCTCAGATTCGGATCATAGGAAAGAACTGCACCAGCATCTTTTGCGGCTTTTGCAGCGGCAATGTGAGCAGACTTGCATGGTTCAGTAATAAGACTGATAGAACCATAATGGAAGATCTTTGCCTGTGAAACCAGATGATAAAGATCAAATATATACTTAGTGACATCCCCCCCCCCCCCCCCCCCCCAACAGAACACATAAAATGTGGCGGAATTGAAATAAAAGGTCAAGCAAAAGTATGCATATAAAATTATAAAAGATTAATATTCCCTAATCTATTAGCTTAAAGCATAAAGCTAATAGATTGACATTGTATCAAATCATGGAGGCCTAAACGCAAAGCCTTGCAATGTTATTTCTTTACGGATGGATATTGATAGTCACTTGTTGAGTCTTATCATGCGTTACTTTTCAAGCTTTTAAATGAGAGGAGTGTTAAAAATATAAATAAAAGATTAAATATACCCTAACATATTAACTCAAGCTTTCACGGTTATTGCTAGTTTAGGATACAGAGGTTTAAATTTTATACAAACTATAATTACACTTGTATGATCCATACAAACTACTACATGTCCTGCTGTTAGCTGTACTCTAAACTGTACCTTAAATTATTCTTACCTTCCTGATTAAATCATAATTGAGTTCAGATTCCTCAAGTAACATGTCAGCACTAGGGTTGCGATAAAACATGAACTCGCGCTCCCCATCACTCCTCAATGTAACAAATGCTAAAGCAGTTCGTGCACCAGGATCAAACAGCATCCCTTCATTGCACACATTGTTTTCCTTCAATATATCAGCAAGCATGTAACCAAATTCATCTGCACCAACCTGTGAATGTTATTAAGGAAACCTGTGAAACTGTGCACGGGAAAAGTATCTCCCTTTCTTTATTGCATTATTTTCTCCAAATGTTGAAGTATGGCAACAAGACAGCGTCAATATGGAAAACTGTAATAAATTAGTTTGGAAGCAAAATATTAAAAACTTTCTTGCTCCCCAACCTTCTATTTACATTGTAAATAATCTTCCAAAATATAAAGTTAAAACCATCATATTTCAGTCAAGCATGATTGTTTTGGATGAAAATATACATGATACTTTATAAAACTTCATATCAATGACCATGAAGTTTTACATACAAACTAACAGCTATCTTTCTATATTCATAATAAAAAGTTGAATAGATTACAAGAAACCATTGTGTTAAGTCAAAACCATTTAGCAAAAAAGAAATGCACAGACTCGTGGGGAAAGACCACATCAACCAGCATTTGGATAAAGTATCATATTTTTCAGTTGAGATGGACATTGAAATTAGTCGAGATGCACATAAGCTGGCCCAAACACTCATAGATATATAAAAAAAAATGAAAAAAAAAACGATGGGCATTGATAAGTAAGGGGTGCCTCCTTTAAAGCTACCAATATAGGGGCAGGGAAATCCCACTAAATACTGTAGGCTAGTTGAACATGAGAAAGAAAATATGAGCTGTTCTGACATCTTCAATATGTCATGGCTCATACGCAACAAAATGCCCCTAATATTGAGATCTTGTTATTATGCCTCCTATTTTTCATGTCAATAGGCAGCCCTGAGTTTGTATATCTCACCATAAATTCAAATAAAATATTGAGAATGAAGAGGCTGTCTTATGAGATTGGATGAGAGTTGTCCTCATCTAAGACATTCTATAAGTAACATTTATTTTCATTGATCATGATTGATAGTTTGCAATTAACTGCTTCTTAAACAGTTTTTGTATTACCTTGCCTATAAAAGCGGATGAGCCACCAAGACGAGCTATGCCAACAGCAACATTTGCAGGCGCACCCCCTGGAGCCTTTTTGAATGCAGGTGCCTCAGCTAAAGACAGTCCACTAATAGTAGGGACAAAATCAATCAACATTTCTCCAAAACAAACCACGAGAGATGAATCACTTGACTCCAGTGAACCGCCATCTCCAGAAAATGCCTTCACTAAAAGCAAGTAAACATAATAGAAGGTTTTAGCTCATGCTATGTCACTGAGCTCAAAAATTAAGTCAATACGTTAACATATATTTAATATTTTCAATATTCTAGACACTCTAAACCTTGGTGACACAGTATCTCTTGTTTTGACATACCATTAAATTGCCAACCACGAAACTTAAATTAATAGGTTAGGATACATTCAAGCTTTAAATTAAATTCTTAGCATGCATAGACTAAAGAAGTTCGTCAATCCAAGCATAGTTCAGCGGCTAAGACACCCATTGTCATCCCAAAGATTGATGGTTCAATCTTCTACCATGAATTTGTTAAACTCAAGGAAAAAAACATGAAAAGTCAAATCAATATTAGCAGTTCTCACCCATTTACTGTTTGACACTGGTAAGTAAGTAGTTAGCTCTCCCAATTAAATTCCACAGCATTTGTAATGCATTTTCACATTCCACAGACTCAGTATAAGGCTTCTCAGCAAAATTTACATGGATCAATATCCAAATTTACAAAAGCAAACTTCCATCTTATTTATTCCATTTCACTAATTCTCAACACCGTTCCCTTGTCTTTACGTGTGAACTCACTTTATCAGGACCAAATGACCATGACGTAGCAATCCCATTAAAGAAAACTTGAAGTAATTTGAACCAACTCCAAATGTAAACTAAATTCTTAATAATTAGCTTCACAGATTAACATAACACACAAGCATACATTGAAATTATAACTGGGGGGGGGGGGGGGGGGGGGGGGGGGGGGTGGAACTAAAAACGACAACAGATCAAATCCAACAATCTATTACAGTGGAACTTGCCTTTCACTTTCAACTGGGACTTGGAAACTACACGGGACCGCGAAATCCCATAAGATTTCACTGCCCATTGCTTGTTTCTCAAAGATTCAAGAGTAACAGTAGGAACACCATGGAAGCAGAATGCGCCAGAATAAAGGGCCATTGACCCAAAACAGATGGAAAACAAGCTCGACCCAACGTGAGAACTTGAAATGAAGTATAAAACTCAAACAGTGGATCGGTGAAACTTATAACAGAACGATTTACCACCTAATTTCCCGTTAAGGGGTTAAAAAAAAGACAGCTGGGTGGTCAGAATTGGATGAACACAAAATGCGTTGGTGGGAAAATTGAAGAAGGTGGTGAAATTGTGGTTTGGAGTGAGGAAGAAGTAGTTGCAGAGAAGCAACGAGAGTAATTTAGCGGAAAAAGCGATGGGGAAATTGCAAAGTGTATCGTTTGTCGTTAAGTGTGGTGTGTGCTTTTTGAGGCAGTAGAATCAAGCTTTGTTTTTCAGGTGACAAGATGGATTATAAAAGGGATTTTTTTGTTATCTCATCATTAAAGTTGTTAGTTAAAATACCATTATAGGACTTCTGTTTTTTTTCATATCCTTTAGTCTGTTTGACATTTACAAGTGTTATCTAAACTAGAAAAAACACCATATTTTGGTCTAAACTTTCCTTTTAACTCTCTACGCTTCTAAATATGATTAAAATGAGTTGAGTTGAATGATGGAACTAGAAGTTAACGTATTAGTGTTATAAATTTTGTGTTTGGACTCTAGAATTGTGAATATGAAGTTTATTGGTAAATGTGTGAAAAATTAGAGAGATAAATTTAATTGATATGTACAAATTTCAACTGTGATTACGGTTGAAATTAGTACAATTATGTTATTTTAATTTCAGTTATAAAAGTCTATGGGTCAAACATCTTTTAAGAAAAAATATATAGTTTCTCAAACTATTTATAAAATTTATTATGGTTTTATAGAAAGATTTTTCAAAACGTCATAGATTTCTTGCAGGATGATTCTCTAACATTGATATAATCTACATTTGTTAGTTAATAGTGAGTTTGATTTTAATTCTTTTCAAAATTGAATAGAAATCGTTTAAAAAATTATTTGATTATGGCGATTTGGGTCCGGACAAAAAAAATATAAGTCCACTTAGAACAACAAATAAAAATATAAAATTGAACTATCAAATTAATCATCTAGGACAGAAGCATAGTAACACCATGGACATACATATTACATAATACCAAATATGAAATAACAACTCACCAAATCTTATACTTCAAGCCCTCTCAAAACTAAATAAAAAATCTAAATCAATTTTGTATCCTCATGGAGGCATCTTCTTACAAAAACATATCTCCAGACCCCAAATAACTTTACTAAAAAGAGCATTCAAAAAATAAATGATCCTTAGACTCAACTCCACCTCCCTCCACTGTTACACATATATACAATCACTAAAAATATTAGAACGTCATCGTCCAACACGATTACGAATTTGCAAATGACTCCTACTTACTAACCAAGAAATAAAGAAATGCTTAGAAATAGTAAAGGTTATACAATTCCAAACTTAACACTTGTCATTCCAACTAACATCTAAATTATTAGCACTTCTCTGTCCAATCAGGCCTTCAAAATTTAACGTGGCCTTGTGAACAATTACACTTTTTAGTATAAATTTAATAATTTCTTCCCACTCCAACTAACTACTATTTCCTCACCTTTTCCACCCCAACTTTTAATAGTGTCTTTCTTTCTTACTTACTACTTACATTTTTTAATAGTGTATTTCTAAAGATGTTTCCATTGAACTATTTTCTAAAAATACAATTATGCAACTAGTTAGCGCATTTGTTATTTCCATTTTGATGCTTTTTTTTTTCATTTCCTAATAATTTATTATATTTTTCATTTATATTTTCTTAAAATTCGAACATATATAATTAATTTACTTTAGAAGTAGGAAAAAAGTAACTTTTAATTAAAATATCAATATAGTAATTTACTATATTTCATAAGGTGGACGTCAATAATTTCAAATTGGTTGTCATCGTTGACCTTGAACTCATGGTTCTTTCGGGCATTTGATTCTTCTACAGGTGCTACATGATATAAATGTTGTTCATGCTCTCCACGGCCATGTCCACGTCTATGAACAATATGTGAAGATGAGGAAAGATCAAATGAGGGACTAGCCTAAGAATCATAATATTTAGAATCAAGGGTCTATATCGTCATTCATTAGAGTGAATGGACTAACATCATCAGTTTGACTTAGCTTCCATGTCATAGGAGGCATGTCTTCGACGTTGTTATCAACCTTGTAATGAGCAGATTACTCCTTTGGACCAGGTGGAGGTGCTCACACCATTACATATGCTAAGGATTTGTATATATTTTGAAAGGCCAGCTGAAACATGATTACTACAACTGACAAAATGAATTAGAAAATGTTCCACACATGAACTAATAGCAAAAACAATAATTCTAACATAAAAATAAGGAAAAAATTGTAACTTCATGATTTAACCATTAAATCACATGGAAAAGTTAACTAATCAAACTAACATAAAATAATTTCTTCAAATGTATTTTTTTTTTCAAAAAATAAATATATCATGAAACATCACAATAAAAAAATAGAAATAAATTTCGAAGTATTGTAAAATTAACTACTGTGATAACCGCATCAACATGAACATCTCCAGGGATTTCACTTATTCACTTCTCATTGCTCTGACCACTAACATAACTGCATTGGTTAGTCTATCAACATCATGTGGTCTGCTTACCTCATGATTGCCCAGACTCATTATGTGCACATAATAGCTAACTCATTGATAGGAATACGACTAATGGTTTACTCTCAAGCATAGCATACAATACAATTAGTAAACATGAAAACATAACATTAAAGCTTTCTTCATAAATCATGCTTTTTGTAAACATAAACATGTATTACATGGTACATGAAACATGAGACTTAGAAAGGAAAACTTTAGAAATCTTCATTTTAAAAATCACTCACTATACTAAGTTTCCCTTTTTGTTTAGAACACCTAGCAACCCAAGGTCTTCTTCTCACTTAAAAACTTCTTTGTAGCACAACACCCAATATTTCTTTTAGTAAAATCTCATAATAACCCACTTTTCTTCTAACATCTTCTATTATTTTTACTAATCCTAAGTTGGATTAGTCGTCTTTAAACTCCTATAATCTTGCAAACTACTACTTACTTAAAATCTAAGCCTTTGCATGTCACGACATCTAGATTCCAACTGGACCAATCAGTTAAATATAATGCTCTCGATCGACATAGTCTCGAGATAGCCCCAAGAATCCTTTAATTTCCTTCTCTGCCTTCAACTTTCAAATGGTCGTTTAACTTCTTACACGATCGTTTAGCTTTCTTACATGATCGTTCAACTTTCTTACACGACCGTTTAGCTTTCCTACACGATCGTTTAGTTTTTCACACAATTCAACAAAATACTTTTTCAAAAACCTTCTTTAAAACTCCTATTTACCAAAATGACCCTTCTATAGCAAAATTTAACAATTAATTAAAATTAAGGGAAATTGTAAAAGATAGCAAATATGACAAAATATTTATAACCTATAGCAAAATTTTCAGATTCTATCAATCATGGACAATGATAGACACTGATATCCTTCTATTAATGATATTGATAGATAGTGATAGAAGTTTATCAGTTTATATGGTTGATATAATCCAAAATTTTGTTATAGCTTGTAAATATTTTAATTTATTTTGCTATTGTTAAAACTGTCCCTAAAATTAATAGTAATAAATAACTTATATTTACTTATTAATTAATTAAGTTGTATCTATGTTATTCATCTTAAACACAAAACTTCACTTTTGCACCGTATTAAAAAACCTATGTCGGATGGGTTTTAAAGTTCCCCTGATAATAATATCATGGATTTTTAAAAAGTAAAATTATGTGAAATAAATATCAAATGTTCGTCTGAAATCCTATAGAAAATTTGTGAAACGAACCGGGTTAGAGGTATGTTGGTGTGTTTTAATTAAAGTGTATTTAAGAATCTTTCTACGTTTTATTTGATTAATATATGAGTAATTTTTTACAAATTCGTAATGACTTATTTTAATTAATTTTACCATTTTTTTACAAAAGAAAAAGATAGATTCCTTAATTTTCCAAATATAAAGTTAAAACCTCTATCCTAGGGTGATCATGATAGACCGAAAACCAAGACGAACGACCAAATCGAAATCGATCAAAAAGCAAGAGGAATCGATTTCATATAGTTTAAAATTAAAAATTTTCAAAAGTATTTCTAAGTGGTAAGCCGACCTGATCCTACAAAAACCAACTGATCGATGTCGAGGTATTTACTAAACCGACTATGGTCGATTTATCTCTACGCTGTTCTTCTAGTTAGGCCTAACATTAATGTTAAATTGTCGTTATAATTTAACCCTACAACGTCATTAATATCTCGTCGTAAGGATTAAAAAACCCTGACCATCCTTTCACAGTGAAGAGAGCGAAAATCACCGGACATTCGTTCATTCATTCATAGCCATTGGCTGATCGTTCCCATTTCACCAATTTGTTCTCCTCCAATTCCATTACCCTCGATAATAATCGACGATTATGGAAGAATCCGGTACAGTTGAAGCAGGTGCACCGCAACAATCTCCATTCCCGTCCGACTCAGTTCCAACTGTTGTTACCCCTCCTATTCCGGTAGAAAACTCCCATACTCTTCAGCCTCAACCAGATATTCATCCTCCTTCTGTTTTACCGGACTTAGTTCCGATTCCAAGTGCGGCTCCAGCTCCGATTCCGTCTCCTAATCTCTCTGATCCTACTCGTAAGTGTATGGCAATGTTGCCCATCGTTCCGTTGAGGATGCATTTTTTGTTCTTGGTGTTTGGTTATAATTGTTTAGTGTTTTCATTTCAGCAAATATCTTCCATATTAGATGGATTTCCTCTACATTTCGTGTAGTTAAGTTCTCCATCTGTTTTTGTTTTCTGTTAGAGAGAGAAGCAATTGCGAGCCATTTGTGTGTGTTGAAAGAATTATTTTGTTCTCCGTATGTGTTTATGAGGTCCTGAGAATTCAATTATAAGTTGCTATTTTTTACTTCCATTTCCATCTTCTTTCCACAAATTTTGGATAGTCGGTTGTTTTGTAAGTTAGAATACTGGTAGTTGTGTGGCGATGATCTAGATATTCCTTCCTTGTTCGGTCTTTAAAACAAAAATAATTTGGAGAATTCTCTTGAAGAAAATTTCTACGGGGTTTACTTCTAGCCCATCTTCTTAACCACAATGAGTTGGCTTAGCGGTAAAAAAGGAGTATGAGTATATCTAGAGCTCATGGGTTCAATTCACGGGAACCACCTACCTAGAAATTCATTTACTACGAATTTCTTTGACAACCAAATGTTGTAAGGTTGGACAGATTGTTTAGTAGATTAGTCCGGGTGTGCATAAGCTGGCCCACACTCACATATATAAAAAAAAAACTCTAGCCTATCATCTTGCCCTCGATCCTTAGTGGTGTGTTCTTCGCAAGAATAGTGAGACTATTTATTCACCTTCACCTCATAAGACTGCTTTTCCTACATTCTGCTGTGTGCCTTTTGGAAGATGGAGAAACTAAAGATTAGTCGCTTCAGGCATTGGTGGATTTGACTCAGTCTTTGCAGACCAGTTTCTTGACAATTCTTTGGTGGATTTGATATTATTTCTTTTTTATCTCGTGAGTTTTCTTTCTCTATGATTAAAGATGTAGGATCCTTTTCTTATAGTTTCTTTTGCCAGGTTTGCATGTTGGTTAGGCGCTCAAGGCTATGTTTTTGTATGGTCTTTTTGTTCTTCCATTTCCCTCAATGACCATAACAGAAATGAAAGGAAAAAAGAATAAGTTGTTAACTGAAGAGGAGGGTTTTGCATTGGATACTTATAATCTGACGTTGCAAATTGAGAAACTTGTAATTTTCTACAGTTGTTTGTACACGTGGACTCTTCTAATGTTCCTCCTTTCACTTTTGGGCTTCAATTTGTTTATGAGTATGATTCAATGCATCCATCTTTATGCATCACACTCTCATCACACAAATAGAGAGAATTAAAATATTTCAAAAACGATGTTAGAAGAATTTGGTGGGGTGTACATAGATACCTGTTTTTCCAGACGCACATGAGTTTTTTATTCATATTTTATTCTAGTTGTGTAATACAAGACAAAGGTCCCCTCAGTTTTATTGTGCACAAATTTGTTATTTGGTGGATTTTTGTTCTTTATAAGAATGGAAGAGAAATCAATGTTATGGTTTTGCAGAAATCTTCGTGTACAAAAATCATTTGCACGAGTATGCTCAAAAGGCAAAGATTGCAGTACCAGTATACCAGACTATTGATGAAGGGTCCCCAGGTCTGCCTAAATACAGGTCAACTGTGATGGTTGCTGAGGTACATTATGTGTCTCCTAATACCTTCCGAAATCGAAAGGCGGCTGAGCAAGATGCTGCGAGAATTGCCTTTGAGTACATATCAAAAAAGACAATGGATGATGCCTTTCTTCTTCTACGTGAGGTACGAGTTATACAGTGATATTGAAACTTGATTTGTTGTCTTTAATTTTTAGTATGCGTATAACTGTGCTTGATTATTTATTTATTTCATTTTTTAAAATTCTAGTACAACATATGTGGTGGAAACTGTAGATTTAAATTTTCTGACCTTAATGGAAGGAATAGATGCCTTCACCACTATATTATGCTCACGTGGTCATAATTTTGCTTGCTTAGTTGATTATAAATGCAATTCTACGATTAGATTTCCTATATGGATTTGTGGTTTGTTACAAATAAGATTTTCTGCATGGAAAATACTATTGTTGTAATTTTCTTTCACAATGTGTATAATAACTTATTTGAAGAAAACAGAAGCATTGATAGTTGAATTGCATTTAATCACTTAAGTTGGGTAAGATTTCTCATGGTCGTAGTCATAGTCATAGACCTCAAAAGTTGGAATTTATGTAATTGATTTTAGTGATAAGGCATTCAGTTTGCCTGAATAAGAAGTTTGGAAATTATGCCCTCGGGAATTTGGTCGTTAGAAACTGAATGCTTTTGTTTGTACTTCATGGTGAATAGGGATAAGATTCAAATGTATAAGAATGAAAGATAGTTTAGATTTATTTATGTTATGAGAAAAATCTGAGCTTTCATTCAGAATTATGATAGAGCATACAAATAGATAGCCTCAATAGGAAGGCAAGAACTACAAGGTTTCAAATCCAAAAGAATAAGGCCCTAACCAAGGTTTCATGTAATGTCCTCCCACAACTCCTCGGCGTAGCACTCCCTCTAAAAGTTCTATTATTTCTTTCAAGCTACATATCACAAACAATTGAAAAAGGAAAATAAAAATGAAAAACGTATTAGATAAGCATGAGGTTTCATCTCAAAACCAACCAACAATAAGAGGAGTAACTCCCTCCATAGCGCCAAGGATCTTAAAAGAATATTTCCTAATCTCTCTCGATGTTGCTCCTTCCTACCCTTTCTCCTTGTCTTACTAGACCCTTTCTCTACCAACACAACCATGAGACCTCTCTGATCACCACATATGACGATGCATACTCACAGCCCCAAATAATCGAGAGAAAAGTTTATTATGGCAGTAGATTTTATGTATAGAGGCTCACATATTTTTTTAAGAAGAAACAAGTTTCGTTTATTAATAAATTAATAATATAGAGACAGAAGCTCATAGTACAAGAGGATTGCAATGAGCAAAAAGAGAGATAGATCAATCGACGCACCCCAACATCTTGAGTAGGCAGTTTTTTTGACGGAGGTTGACATGTGAAAATATCTAAAGCTACGAGAAAAATTCTTTTAGAAATTTACTGTTGGTTATTATTGTATTTATTTATTTACTTTCTTATGAAATGAACAACTTTTATTGAGAATAAATGAAAGAATACAAGGACATAAAAAAATAAAAAACCAAACTCACAAAAAGGAAACTCACCTAGAGAAATCGGCTTAAGTTATCTGAAATGTTACTTATAGAATAATTATAAAAGATCCTCAAAACTGGAGCAAATACAGAAACATGAAAAGTACCAAGAGAACAAACATCATTAGATGTCCCTCTCCAAACCTGAAAAAGCTTTGTTATTTTGTTTGCCCCAAAGATCCCATAATATAGTGCACACTGCAAAAAAACCATGAGAACCAACTTTTCTTCCAAAGGACGAATGGAGGAGGAACTTCTTAATTATATCACTGGTGTCTGTGTCGAGCAAGTGAGAGACCAAATGTTGGGAGAAAAACGAAGAGTCAATGAGATTGCTAAGCTAGCATGAAGAAGGAAAATGGCTGCTCATGGTTCGATAAGAAGTTGAGAGACCAGTTTCCCTGGGAGGGTTAGAAGTTAGTAACTTAAGAATTCACAATAAAGTTTTGTTAGTCAAATGGCTTTGGTGTTTTTCGTTGAGTCCAACTCTCTACCATACATATTAATTATAGATGGGCTTATGTGGAAGAAGTCTTTGCTAATGGGGTCATTTTGTTGTATTATTTGTCAAAAGGCGGTGGAAGACCCAAATCACATTCTTTAGAGTTGTCAATGTGGAACTGCGTCTTTTAGGAGTTTGATTTCGAGCTTGCTCGTCTGGGAGATGTTTGGGAGATGATCGGGGAGTTCCTTCTCCATTCACCTTTTAGAGAGAGACCAATTTCTTTGGTTAGTTGAGTTATATGCTATTTTGTGGGATATTTAGGGGGTAACAAAATGCTTAGGGTATGGAGAAGGACCTTGGTGTTGGAATTTATGTCCTAAAACTCATAGTTCGTAGTTGAAAATCATATTCTATTCAGTAGAGCTGTTATTGAGGAATTATTAGTGAAGCTGGTAGTACAAACGATGTGATTTTGAATCGTTTATGTACATGAAAGTGGAGACATCCTATGTAAAGAATTTACATAAAACTAAATCATGAAATGGTCACTTTTACGTAATAACATCGTTTACTATATAAAACTGATTATTTTGATTATTAATGACTTAGGTAACTTAATTTTAATCTTGAGCTAACTATGAATTACTGTTCACACGGGATTATCCGATTTGCATAGGTGAAGGCAGCACATCAGTGTTGGCCCAATAAGCCTCCCATTTCAGGGGTAAGTCCAGGTGGATAACTGGGGATATAGGATGCAAGATGGAATTCCTTTTTGATCGCTTTAGAGTTAGTAGATATGTTGTTCTCTTATGCACTGAATCCAGGTCTTGACAAGGGGCCTCAACCTCTAATTGGTCCGAGAGGGATTCAATTTATTGGTTGGACCTTAAACCAATTGTTTATTAAAGAATTAGTGGGACTTGAGGAATAAGATTTAATATTGGGGGTAAAACGGTATTTTGACCCAGTCGAGATTACAAACAACCTGTGAAGGACTAACTTACCAATCATAGTTTTATATTAAACGGACACAAATATATCTATAATAAGGGAGTGCAACTGTGAGACTTTAGTGGAATGATTTGTTAGTTAACGAATGTTGATTAGCTCGGTCTAAAAGAGTTTAGCCAGTTAATCTCAGATCGTGGAGCCCATAATCTATAGGTCCATCAGGTTCTTCTGCTATCTCATATGGAATTAAGTAATTAACTTAGAACAATATGATAGAATGATTCGAATTGTTCGAACTAGGGAAGGAGAAAGAAATCGACAAGTATATGTAATATAGCTGTCGGTTATTAGTTTAGAGATGGAGTTTTATGTTTAAATATGATTTAAATATAAAAAATATGAATGCAGATTCATATTTGGAAGCTCCAAAATTATGGAAATGGTCAAAATTGTAAAAAGTCAAAGGGTTGACTTTGAAAAGTCAAACTTTGACCGCCATTCGTTCAAATGTGATTTGAATTTTGAGAAAATGAATGTGGATTCATGCTCGAGAGGTCGAAATCAGTCAAAACAAACAAAATGGTAAAAAGTCAAAATGTTGACTTTTTGGTCAAAGTTTGACTTTGACTAATTTTAGGATAAGACCATTTTGCTCTTAGTGGGAAAATCCAACAAATTTGTTGGATAATTTGATTAAGGTTAGTTGGCTAGGTGTTGCCTTATTGTGAAGACAAAAAGCTCACTAAGTGTTAGTGGGTTATGTGTTGTTGGGTTTTGATGAAGAACAAATATGCATATTGCATGGTTTTTTCTTATAGTTTGTGTTTTCAAAATGATTTTCAAAATGATTTTGGGGTTGGCCGTTTTGGTTACTCTCTCAAGTGGGTTGGATTTATCCACTCACTTATGGTTTGTATAATTCAATTTTTCTTCACCAAGATATCTCTGAACCCTAAGCCCAATTCCTCAATTTCCATCTCTTTCTCTATCTCGGTTCCTTCATCCATCGGGTCCGAGAATCCAATTTTGAGTCCGAAGAATAGTAGGTCAACTCTAATGGTGGACTGGTTCGTGTTTGGATGGAAAATTGAGCGATTGCAAAGCTACAAAGGTGAGATTTAACTTAACCCTAATTTCTGTTTAATTTAGGCAATTTACATGTTAATTTAGTGCATTAGAGTAAAATTGATCCAGTTTATGCTGCGCATGTCTTACGTATCCATCACCTGGTGATATTTGGTTCTTGGTAGGGATGCAATCAGTTCGACTCGGCTTGGTTTGAGTCTCGAACCGAAACCGAACTGCCATATATTACTATGGAAATGGGAAAATTGCACTGAACTGCCTATGAATACTAATCGAACCGATGAGAACCAGTTTCTTCGGTTTGCTTTTTGGTTCTCATTAGTAATGACTGGTTTTGTCCCTCCAAGCGAGGGCCCACGAGCCCATTTCGTATTATTGGATCAGGCCCAAAGCAAGTCAAGGAAATTTGTGGAACTTGCATGTAAGCATATTAAAAAATAAAAGATTTGTGTTCACCTAGACTCGAGCACGCGCACAAGAGCATTTAATTGAATGGCACTGCTGCTAGAGATGCGTCTCTTCATTGGTTAAAATATTGATTTTTTAATATAATTATAGTTTTGGTCAGCTCGGTTATGGTTTATTTGGTCAACCAAAATTTTGATCAGTTCTTGAACTTTAAAACTTGAACCTTTGAACCAAACTGTTAATAAATCGAGTTGACATCAGTTTTGGTCGGTTTTTATTGGTTTTCAATTTGTTCTTGCACTCTAGTTCTTGGTGAGGTTCCATGTTTCTCTTTGGGCTTGTTCTCACAGACTTTTTTGTAAGTATCTGTAAGACCCCCTATTGTGCACACTTACAAAAGAAGGGGCAAAATGGTAAAAGCTCAAAAAGCAAATGATCAGGGAATAATGGAAAAAGACTGTGAGAGTGGGACTCACGGGGAGGATTGTGAGGTGAGATATAAATAGACCTCTATAGGGATGGGATAGCTAGGTTTTTTATAAGGAATACCTTTTGAGGGGGAAACGGCTGTAAGCCTGGGGAATTGCATAGCTTGCTATGGTATGTTTTTCATATTGTCGTGTCTGCTATTTTCTTATTACTACTGTGACTGTAATCTTTTTTGGCTTATACATAAATAAAGTATATCAGAGTGTTGCCTCTGTTTTTGTCATTGTTGGGTATTTTTTAGTGTTATACTTGTAGAATCGCTACGGTATCCTCTAAGTAGCATTTTACATGGAAACTCTTTCTTTAGAGGGGCTTTGTGGACTTGCTTTTATTGTTGCTCTTGTGTTCTTTAATTTTTTTTCTCAATGAAAGCAATTTTTAGATCAAAATATATATATTTTATTAAGTACAGCTCACTTGTAATGTCTTATTGTTGCCTCTTGCGTAAAGGCGATTATGAAACTTGTCACCTTAAGGTGTGCCCTTTGTTCATTGATTCTTGTTATTAATTGTCATTAATCTGGCAGGACTGATTACTTTGTTATCAAGTTGTTAAGGTTAGTTATATGCTTCAAATTTATCTGCCATCGCTCTAAATTTGACCCAAGAGTTCATCCAGCATATTTGTTGGGTATCCTCCTGGAATAAAGGTATATAAGCTCTATGATATGACTAAGAATTCTTTCTTTGTATCCAAAAATGTCCTATTCTTTGAAGACTTATTTCCCTTCCACAACCTTGGAGACACTACACGGGTCAGTCATGATTTCCTGGATGAGTTTGTGCTTCCATGTCCGCTGTTTGTTATTCCTGAAGCTATCTCGAGCACCACACCTCAACATAATAATGAGTCTCAGAATAATGCAACTACTTCTACTGATGGTGTTGATACAAACTGTTATGAGGAGCAATGAAATACTGAATGATGCTGCAATAGAACATACTGATAATGTTGTTATAACTGAAGTTGCAAATGAAGCCAACCGTAGTAGAAGCTGTGAGCCTACTGCAAATGATAGTAGCCGTGAACCTGCACCTGTCACACTCCGTAGATCATCTCGGCAGTTATGTCTACCTTCATATCTTAGGGATTTCCATTGCAGCATGATTGGGAAGAAACATGTCACTTCAACAGCCCCCTATTTCTTTGGCAAATATCTTTCTTATGAATCTTATTCACCTAGACATAAACACTATTTGCTTAATGTGACTGTTTATGAACCTACGTTCTATCACCCTGCTGTAAAGTTTCAGAATTGGAGAGATGCTATGCTGAAGAAATAAATGCAATGGAACGTAACAAGACTTGGATAGTGATTTCATCGCCCAAAAGTCAACACACACTAGGAAGCAAATGGGTGAATAAAGTCAAATATCTTCCCGGTGGAACTGTTGATCGGTACAAGGTGCGCCTTGTTGCTAAAGGCTATTATCAACAAGAAGGCATTGACTTCTTTGACACATTTTCTTCCGTGGCCTTTGTCACAGTAAAGGTATTTCTATCTAGTCACAGTAAAGGTATTTCTATCCGCCAATTTATTCAAATGGATATTACCAATGCCTTTTTAAATGGAGACTTATTTGAAGAGGTTTATATGTCCTTACCCATGGGATACAACATAACTATAATACCAAATAAGGGGGAGAAGCTCGTTTGTCGATTGAATAAGTCAATATATGGCCTCAAACAAGCCTTTAAACAATGGTTTGTGAAGTTTTCTTCTGTACTGTCTACACATGGCTTCAGCCAGTCAAAGTCCGACTATTCCCTCTATATTCGTGGAAGTGGTGAAACCTTTGTTGCATTGTTAGTATATATAGATAACATATTACTAATTGGACCTTCCCCGGATGAGATCAATGCTATCAAAAAGATCCTCAAAAGCCATTTTAAAGTTAAGGACTTGGGACAAGCCAAATATTTCCTAGGATTGGAGTTATCTCGATCAAAACAATGCTTATTTCTATCACAATGAAAATATTCCCTTCAAATCCTTGAAGACACTGGATACCTTGCTGCGAAGCTTGCTTCATTACCTATGGATCCAAACATCAAGCTCTCAAAAGACAAAGAAACTCTCTTAGTTGATGAAGAAATTACTTGTTATAGAGGTTAATTGGCCGACTTCTATACTTACAGATTTCCAGACCAGGCTTATGCTTTGCCATTCATCGTCTGAGTCAATTCTTACAAAAGCCAACTAATACTCATCTTAATGCTGCTCATCACTTGTTGAAATATTTAAAACGCCAGGGCAAGGCATTTTGATTAAGCCAACTCACTAGTTTCATCTCAAGGCTTATGTTGACGCTGATTGGGGGGCATGCCTTGACACTTCACAATCCATTTTAGGCTATTGTATTTTCTTAGGGAACTCATTAGTCTCATGGAAATCGAAGAAAGCAAGTCATTGTTTCGAGATCATTTGCAGAGGCAGAATATATAGAGCCTTGGCATCTGTAATAAGTGAACTTATATGGCTTTCTCAACTTCTAATTGATCTACACGTTCAACATATGTTACCAATGTGTTTTGTGACAACCAAGCTGCCTTTGCTATTGCATCCAATCCTACCTTCCATGATCAGACAAAGCACATAAAAATCGATTGCCACTTTGTAAAAGACAAGATCGTTGATGGCTTCTTGAAAGTATTGCCAATTCGATTATCCTTACAACTGGCTGACATGTTTACCGAGGCATTATCGGCTGTTTTGTCAAAACTTTTTGTCAAGTTGGGTGTCCTTGATGTCCATTTCCAACTTGAGGAGGAGTATTAAAATGATGCCTTGTAAATAATTGATTCTTGTTATTAATTGCCGTTAATCTTGTAGGATTGGATTCTTTGCTATCAAGTTGTTAATGTTAGTTATCAAGATCAGTATTTCTCTCTCCAGCCTATATATATGGCTTTATCCTTGTATTTAAATGTAAGTGGAGATTAAAACATTTAATGAGAAGTAACTCCATTTTTTTTTTCTTGAAAAGGATACGAGTCTCACTATTATTAGTATAAATAAAGAGACAAAGCTCAATGTACATGAGGGTTATACAAAGAGCAATAAGGGGAGGGAGGTTAGCAGGCGCATCCGGGCATCTCAACTAGGTTTGACACCCCCTTAGCGCCCTCAACACATCCAAAAAGTGACAATACAAGATCAAACAAAAAGTCACAAATACAAAGCCAAACAAAATGATAAAAAGAATCTGTCCAAAGAAAAATCATAAATAAAAGGCAGCATGCTGAGAACAAAGAAGAATAAACCTTGATTGATTGAACAAAAAGTTGTTTGAAGCATGGGGCTGATCCGGAAGTCCTGATGATCAATGACTTCAAAGTGGGGAGGCTGTAAAGGCTGGCCAATATAACACAATATCCTGCGTTGAAGTTCTTCTTTTTCATTACTTTTTCTAAAAATTCTCAATCCACTTTGTCGAAGGCCATTTCAAGGTCTAATTTAATGATCCATCCTTTCTTTTTTCAGATTCTATAGTCCTCCACAGCTTCGTTTGCTATTAAAATAGGATCCAAGATTTGACACCCTTCCAGAAAGCCACATTATGATGGAGCAATAATACTTGGCATTACTTGCTTTAATCTTTCTGCAAGAACCTTTGCAAACAACTTATAAATTAATGTTGAAACTGATCCAACAGAGAACGTGAAACTGACCTTCCTTCTCTTGACCATGAATGAGAAGTAACTCCATTTATGAGAAATAACCCCAATATTCAACGTTTATTACCCTTGGACTTTGAAAATGTTGTTAAGTACTTGCACTTTACCAATAATGAGGTCAAATATTGACACGTTTTTGAAAAAAAACGTATTTATTTGGATGTTGAAGTACTTTTTAATTTTATTGATTTCATATCTCTATACAAACTAACTTCATATCTCATATACAAACTAACTTCATATCTCATATACAAACTGTGTCACCTGTTATTTCTTCAGGATTTGATGTTATGCAAGTCCATTTTGTCTGAATATACGGACAAAATGGGTTTGGAAAGACCTATATACACAACTAAACACCATCAAGGCTCGGTTCCATTCTTCCAATCCACCTTGCTTTTTGATGGTGTGGTTTATACTAGTGATCTTAGTAGGACTAAGAAAGAGGCAGAGCAATTGGCAGCACGTGCAGCTATTCTTTCACTTCATGGTATTTGATTGTTGTAAACTAGTACTAAATTATTTCAAAATATTTGGTGCCTTGAATAAGATTATTATTTTTTAAAAAAGAATAACAATGAGGATAACAATTAATATTATTTTGTAGAAGATGCAACGAATCCTAAATCACAAAAAACTCTTGCGGACATCATTGCATCTAAAGTCAGATTCCATGCAATGTTGCAAAAGGTTAAAGATTCACATTTTTCTCAAATTCAACCGAAATCCATGCCTGAAAATACAGTGGAACGTGTTGCAATGACAGTTAATGAAGGCAAAGAACTTAAAGATGCTGTTTTAGACGGTGGAGTGGTATGTAGTGCAATTTCAGAGGCTTGTCCAACTTCTCAATTTCGACCTGAATTTAGTTCAACAAAACCGGATGGATCATCCCCTGTAGTGAGACTGCCAATAGAATTTGTGCCTTCAACTTTAGAGGAGCCTGTCGGTTATCATGCAACAATTGGGTCTAAAAGGAAATCTAAGAACAAGAGAAAGGCACGTAAGAAACTGTGTACGGAGAACCGGTAATTTTTCTTTCATGAAACTTCATCCAACATGTATATTTTCATTTGTTGGGGGTTCTTTTGTTGTTGTAATTATAAATGTCGATAATTTACAGTTTAAAACTCCACTGAGCATTTATTTTATGGTTTTTAGGGTATTATATAGTTGTTTACAGTAAACACCAGTCTTGTTACAACTAGAGCTATTCAATTTGCATGTTCATGGAGATAAGAAAATCAATCGAAATTTCTGTGGTAAGACTACTAGGCTGCAATTTATTTCAATGAAAAAGTGAAGTGATTGATACCTTTCAAGGTAAGGTGTGGATTCAAATCATGATGGTAGTCATCTAAGATACTAAAATATCTTCAACTTTCTTAATACTCAATGTATCGATTAAGATTTGATAGTTGTGCCTATGATTAATATAGATTTATTTAACTTATTCTGGTGCCCACAGTTAAAAATGCACAAAAACTGGGGGGCCTTTGTTTTGTGTACAAAATGATGTATCATATGGATAGTAAATGAATTCAAGTGTGTGATTAGTTGGAGGGAAGTTACTCTTGTTTTATTGGGCTATATGATAGGAGAGATGGCATGTCCCCTCAAGAGTTCTGCTATTTCTATGTTCTACTTGAATTATATTAATTTAGGCTCCATATGTGTAAGTTATTTCGATCGTATAACTAAATCTTCTTTTGCTAAAAATGACCAGGGTGGCTACCGAAACAAGTCAAACTGCTGCTCCTTGCTCCGTAGCTCAATGACTGTGAAATGACCTGTTCTATAAGTACTCATCTGCCTCAAAGGTAACATTGTAGAGTAGTTTTTGGGCATAAATACCATGAATTCAAGATCACATTTTTGTAGTAGATCCAGGTTAAGTCGGTCTCGTCATTCACATAATTCTCTGACACTGACTGTGCGAGTATACAACCAGTCAGTTCATATGTTAATACTAAAGGTAGCTTTGTAGGTTGTCCTTGGATAATCATACTATTAACATTAAGCTTTCTCCTCGCTGTTTCTTTATTAATATGATGCTTCAAATTCATTGCTTTAATATTTGTCAATGCAGGGGTTCTAAATATTATCACATTGGGCTTTTTGGTGGGAAAAGTGATTTTGGCATTAGAAGAGAGAATGCAATTGCTTTGGGAAAGTCAAATGATAGCTCCACTAGAAGAAAAGTTGTAATTGCTTTCACAAAAACTAAGCATGTTTATTAACGACTTGAATAAGGGTTTAGGCTGTGTAGGTTTTTTAAAAACCTGTTTCTGATGCAGCTCTAGGTTTAGAAGTCTGTTTTTATTAGACTTGGGAAGCTTGTTTGGTCTATTTAGTTTTTGAAAATTTTATAAACATTCCTTCTACATTTAAATTTCTTTATTTTTTTTATTACTTTTTTATACTAATATTTTTAAGAACCCAGCCAAATTTTAAAAAATGAAAGAAAAAAGATAAATAGTTTCAATTTTTTTAAAAAAAAAAATTGGTTGAGAATTTAGGCCAAAAAACTGGTGTAATCGTAATGATATTTTATTGATAGATCAATTGTAGTGGACTACCATTGCAAATGTAATTGAATTATTTTTTATTTTATTTTGTTTACCTAAAATTATAAATTTCGTCAAATTTATTGTTACTTTTTATCGTTTGGGTTATGATTTGGACTAACACAATCCATAATGGGAACAATAAAAGTAAATTTGTTAAAATTTGTAACTTTTTATGTGAAAGAGTAACGATAATGGTAATCATAATTCAAACTCAAACCATAACTGATGTAATTTTTTAACGCAATCGAATTGTATTTTTGTTTATGAATCTAGATATGGGCCTCATGTGTCAATATGGGTGTAGCAAGTAAATAACACCAAACATAATTACATGGTAGTTTTTGAAAAACTAATTAATTTAAATTAAATAATTAATTATATAGATAACTTGTTTATTAGAGTTAGTTTGGAGATGGAAACTTATACTAAATAAGGGAGATGGGGAATGCCTTCGTTGTCCCTGTCCTGTCCTGGTGTAGTTCATTGGGAATTCTTTTGCACTTCCTCCTTCATTCTCTGCCTCATTCAAACTGTAGTCTAAAAGGGCCTTATTCCCCTCATACAGAAATCAGGAATCTCTAATTAATCTCTAATTGTGAGGAAATAGATATAGTTTTTAAAACTCAAAAATTTAAATTTAAACTAACTAAGTTAGATGCTTTTATCATTGTTCAAATATACCAGAATTCCACATTTTTGTTATTTTAAATTGGCTAACTTCAATAGATTGATTTTTTAAACAAATTGACTACGCATCTTTTTCTTACCTCGAATAGGAATAATTTGTAATTTAACTACTTTTTAATAGGTTCTAGTATATATAATTATATTTTTTACCGGACCTTTTTAAATATAATATAATAAACTAAAATATTTATACAACATAACAAACTTTCATATTTTATCGATAAAAGACAATGATAGACTTTTATCATTATCTATCAACGCAATGATAAAAGTTTATCAATATTTATTAATGAAATTTTATAAATATTTTCAGCAGTTTTATTATTTACAATATTTTTATTTTATTTTATTGCAGTCTTGAAATTGATATTTTAATTTTACTAACTAAACAAGAAAATGAATAATGTAATTTGTTATTTATTTTGTGTTTGGATAGAATAATTTACATAAATGTAACAAAATCCTAAAATATTTACAGTTGTGTAACAAAAAATAAAAGCTCATAAAGCCACTATTTTATTTGAGGTAATCTATCAAAACATTCTAATGGAAATTATGACAGAAATAGCACATTGAACTTTTCATCTTACAAAACTAACACCCATTTTGAAAACTTGTTCAAATAGTTTTTCTCAATCCATCTCGAGTTAGACCGACCACTGAGATTTAGTTAAAAAATTAACTTTTTTTTACTTATCGATTGTCTTGGATTTTTTTTCGGTACATCTCTGATAGAACACACACCAAAATTTTACTATTTTTTTCAAATATTATGTAATCATATACCCAATCTTATATATTTTCAAATTTCCTCCAAATTTTGTTATCTTTACCAAATATTATATCCAATTCTTATGTAATTTTTTAATTATTTTGGTTTAATACTATGTTCCGGCAATTATATGAATTGCTAAAATTTCAAATGAATTTACTAATTATAATTAAAAAATTTAGGGGTTTTTTAAAAATATAACAAAGCGACAAAATATTTAACGATACTTCAAAAATATGAACAGTCATAGAAGAAATAAGCATAAGAAAGACTATTTAAGGACATTTCAAAAAAAAGTGTCGTTGAATATGCTTAGATGACACCAAGATTGTGTCATTAATACCCTTATTTTGACGCAATAAATATGTCACCGTTATTTATAACTCGACACCAATATATTGTCATCAATACCTTTACATTGACGCTTTAGAGGATAATGAGATTTATTTATATTTGTTGTAATTTGAATTGTTCAAATTTACTTTGGAAATTAGTATAATGTATGGTGATACATTATAATATAAAGTTTATATTTTAATCAAACTTTATTATATAAATTTAATTTTGGATATGATTTAAAATTAATTTATGAGAGATAAAATATTTGAATGAGTTTAAATATTAATTTAACGTGAATTGGATTCATATTAAAATTATTGGTTATGAGATAATTTATATTTGAATATGATTTAAATTTAATTTAAGTTAAATATTAAATATTTAATCTCGATATTAATTAATTGAATAATTAATTAATAGTTTAGTTTAATTTGATTTAATTAAATTAATTTAAAACTATAAGATATTGGAGAGATCTTCATTAAATATAATTTAATTAGTTATTAATTGATTAATTAGTTGATTTGAAATTTCTATTAATTTAATATTTTTTAAATTAATAGAATCTCATGATTCTCTCCTACTCCTTCATGGAAAGGGAGTTATAAATATGCATAACAAAAACAGTTTTTTTTAATCAATTAAGTCAATGTTTTTGCTCTCTACAAAAATAGTTTCTCTCTAAACTTTTGCCCATCGCAATTGGCTTCCACAAACCAATCTCATTCCAGAAGATAGAAAGGTCTTCAACTGACTTTTTTTTCTTTTTGTAGATTAAGAGGCGTCAAACTGTGTGAGCTTTTCATTTTCTGTATCTTTTAATTTAAAAGCATGCTTAGCATTTTAGAATTTTGTTTCTAAATATTGTCAATGTATTGGTATTTTGGAATTCCAAATTAAATTGATGAACGGTTCTGTAAAATCTTCCACTGCAAAATGGTTTTATCCCTTCAATGGACCTATAGGATCATGGGCTACAACAATCCAAGATTAGCTGGCTAAACTATTTTAGACCGAGCTAATCAACATTCGTTAATTAATGGGTTAAAATATCATTTTACCCCTTAGACTACATCTTACTCCTTGAGTCCCACTGATCCACTATTGAACAATTGGTTTAAGGTCAAACCTATAAACTGAATCTCTCTCAAGTAACCTTGTTCAAGACTTGGATTCAGTTCTTAAGAGAACAACCTATCTATTAACCCTAAAGCCGGTAGGAGTGAATTTTGTCTTGCACCTTATGTGTCCCCAGCTATCCACTCGATCTTACCCCTGAAATGGGAGGCTTATTGGCTCAACGCTAATGAGTTGCCCTCACTTATGCAGATCTAAGGATAATCTTGTGTGAACAAGAGTTCATAATTAGCTCAGGATTAAGAATAAGTTATCTAGATCATAAATAATCGAGATAATCAGTTTTAAGCAGAAAACGATGCTATAATGTAAAAGTGGCTATTTCATGGTTCATTCTTTTGTAAACACTTTACATAGGATGCCCCCATTTTCATGTCTATACATGAACGATTCAGGATCACCTCGTTTGTACTAATTACAAATCAGGTCGCATCCATAGTTTCTCTGAATAAGGTGCCCAACCTTTATTCATATACTATAGACTATTTAGACTATATACTCGAACTTGATCTACGTTTATGTCTCTACATAAAGTTCAAGTTTACTCAAAAATAGCCTCGGAACTTAGTTTGTTGGATTTAAGATTATAGTATTCAAAGTCACTAATAATTTCTCAATAATTACTTTATACGATACGATTACAAACTACGAGTTTTAGGACATAAATTCCAACAAGGATGAGTAGCAATTTTGATTTTGAAACTCATAGTGAAAGTTTGAAATGTGCGAGATGCGTTCAAGATAAAACATAAGACCTAATAAACTTAGTAAACATGTATAGAATCTCTCTAAATGGCTTAGGAAGGGTAGCAATTTGATTTTAAAACTCATAGTGAAAGTTTGACATGTGCGAGATGCATGCAAGATTAAACATAAGAGACTAATAAACTTACTAAACATGCATAGAATCACTCTAAATGGCTTATGAGGGATAACAATTTGATTTTGAAACTCATAGTGAAAATTTAAAATGTGCGAGATGCATGCGCAATATGTGCAAGATAAAACATAAGTACATAAGATGCTTACTAAACCGAAGCACTTGCACTCCTAATCATATATTGTAACACCTTGAACGATTCCTAGGCATATATAAACGTTGCATTTTTCTTTAAAGAATCTTTCTCACCCAAGCAAATACTAAGAACATGTAACAAAGTTTTTATTAACAAGGTTGCCCAACGTCTCTTTGAGAAGCTCTAAAATGATGTAGCAACTTATAGAATAAACTGGTATTGAAATTTCTAAGCAGTGCAAAATTACTAACACATGATGATGAGGAAATTCAAGCAAAAGGAAAGATCAATCCATAAAATCACAGGCTAAGAGGGATTAAAGGAAAGTTCAGTCAATTTTAGTGGAGTCAATTCCAAGCCTATAGGATTACTAGTAAGAGGAAATCTTACCATTCAAAGGATTCAACACATATAGTCCAAACTACAACTTCATATCCTTCACCTTTAGTAAAGAAATTAATCCTAATTCAATGCTACCTAGTTTCAACTTTCAAACAGAAAACACCCAATAACTATCACAGATTTATATAAATTTATACAAAACAATACATAGAAAAGGAAATCACCTACCAAAATTTGATGAAGAAAAGTCGCAATGAGAGGTTTCAACTGCCACAAGAAAGCTCTGATGTCTCAACGAAAACTGAAAACTGCAATGATGAACGTTGACCGTGGAGAGACGAAGTTCAACGAATCAACAAAAACTGAACATTCACCGTGGGACATTCGGGTCCCAACAAAAATTGCAATGAAGCAACGAACGACACTGGAGTATAAGCGCCCGAGAAAGTTCAAATATTTTGACGAGGGGGAGAAAAAAACAAAGACTACAATTGAGCGACAAACGACACAGGAGTAGAAAGGCACGGAAGAGTTCAAAAATTTTGAGAGGAGAAGAAGAACGCGAAGAGGAGAAGAACTCGAAGGATTTTTTTTTTCTTTACATTTTTTTTACTTTGAAGAGAAGAGAAGAGAAGGTAAAATTAAATAAGGATAATTTAGACAATTCACTTCCAATTTGTCAAAGTCAACGTTTTCAAAATCAATTCCAAAAATCTTTTAACCCTCCATTTTTAGTCTATTTTTGACAATTTTCTAAGTATAATGTTATTTAAGTAATTTAATGAAAAAAAGAAGTAATTTATTAATTTCAGTTAAAACTTTTTTTTTAAAAAAAATCTATTCTTAATTTGAAGTTGCAGATCTGCCCCACCACCACACATCTCTCTTTCATCAACTAACGCCAACGACTGGAGTGTTTTTTTCCCTAAAAAACCGCCGCCGCTTGCTCCACCGCTCTAGCTCCCCGCCAATCACCATTGCACATCTAGTCGTTTTTCTCTCTATCACTTGCCGCCGGCTACACTCCTAAAGAGTTATTTGAGAGGGAGAGAAGACGGCTGGGATTTGGGCGTGAAGTGTGTGAGGAGAAATAAAATTTGAGGGTAAAATGACAATACGAAAAAAAATTAAAATGAAAACTGATTTTTTTTTTTTTTTTTGCTATATTTTGCGAAATTAAAAAATTCATGCTACATTCTTAATTTCCTTAAGTAGTTTCGCCACCCATTATAATTTCTCTTTAATAAAATCAATTTAGGAAAAATGTATATTTCATGTAGAAAAAAAATAGTGAAAAATCCCTATTATAATAGTTTTCACCTCAAACACATCTTATAATAACACAAATTAAAATAGTTTTCATTCCAAACATGAGCGGATCTATTAAGCGGTCAGGGGCATGTACCCCCTTACATTTTCGATTTTTGTATTTTAATATTAATTTTGAAGTGTTAAATTATAATATATTTTAAATAATGCATACTTTTACTATATTCTACCTTTGGTATAGTGGCTGTGACCCTCATTTAAAAGTTCAAGGTCTGGGTTCAAATCTCATCTTTGACTATTAAAAGTCATTTCTCACCCCAAACAACATGTTTGTGCTACAAGCTCATTACCATTGATCCATCAATGAAATTTCATTCCCGATTGCATCAATTTTCACTAAGGTTTGAAAAACATGACCATTCATTTTTTTGTTGTTAGATGTTGGTTTGAATTCATTTTTATAAAACCGATTAGTTAGATTTACTTCTTAGGTTACTAAAAAACCAATAAAAGTAAACCGACTAAGTTGTGGATCCTAAGTTATATCTAAATCTAAACCTATCAAACATCATTCAACTTGAGAAAAGTATATGCTCCATAATAAAAACGTGAGGTTTCTTAAACAAACAAAGTTGGAGTTTTCACTTAACAAAACTTCCCTCAAATAAAGGAAGAACAAAACGGAAAACTAATCAAATCAAAAACGAGAAATTCAAGTGGACAAAAAAAGAACTGGATATTGTTCAAATCACAAGCCTTTCTTTCTTCTCTCAGAATCTGAGCATCAATGGCGACAAAGATCGACGGAATCGAAGAGCAAGAAATTTCAAAGCTTGAAGAAGGCATTGTCCTTTCCTCCCTTCCTCGTTCCTGTCCCTCCAATTCAGTCGTCATCATCCAAAAGGTACCACTCTTCAACTTCACGTCTCTCTCTTCTTCAGCTCTTCTGCACATCAATCAGTTGAGTGTAAATTTTGTTTGTTTAGTGAAAATCTGACATACCAATTAATGGATTGTATGAAATGCGTTTGGAGAATGCGGACATTAATTAATCAATCAACTGTATAAAAGCTTGTTTGTTTCTCTCTAAAATCTTGTAAATGAATCAATCGACATTCAATAACTTGTTTGGTACTGTATAATCTGCCTCATGAATCAATCAATCAACTCTGTATAAAACGTTTGTTTCTCTGGAAAATCTGGCCAATGTACGAATCGAATGTGTAGGATTTGCTTGTTTCTCATGAAAATCAGGCTTATGTATCAGTCGAGTGGATAGAAATTGATTGTTTCTCTGGAAAATTTGGCTTATGTACGAATCGATTGTATAGAACTTGTTTGTTTACGTGGAAATTGAGAGGCATGAATGTGATGAATGGAGTGTATAACATGTGTTTGGTTGTGGGGAAATTTTGTGGCAGGTAATCGCGGAGTTGATCGGGACGTACTTCGTGATCTTCGGGGGATGTGGGGCGGTGGTGGTGAACAAAATATACGGATCAGTGACATTTCCGGGAATCTGTGTGGTTTGGGGATTGATTGTAATGGTAATGGTGTATTCGGTGGGACATGTCTCTGGAGCGCATTTCAACCCTGCTGTTACTCTTACATTCGCCCTTTTTCGTCGCTTCCCCTTCTGGCAGGTCTCTCTTCTCACACTTCTAACTTCTTTTTCTCTTTCTTTCTATTGCAAACTCGAACCTCTAGAATCCGAGTAAAGAGTGGGGTTGTGAAGAAGTTAATAAAAAAAAAAAAATGAAGGTTGTTTTTAAGTCTCAAGGTCTAAGAATTCCTTTATTAGAATGGACTCTACGAGCACACTCTTCTAATTTCTTGGACTAAACACTTCTTATATGGTTAATTCTAAGAGAATTTTATTGGCAAGAGATTGTGGTATCTTAGTTTTACCGACTTGTATTTACAGATAAGAAGTGGAGTTATAAACTTTGGGGAGGGAAAGAGTTATGGAGAAAATGATTATGATAATCTCAGTCTTATGATAATATGTGTTTGAGGTTAGAGTTATTATTGGTAGTATTATGATAAAGTGTTTGGGGTAAGGAATATGAATGATAGTGTTATGATAATATGTGTTTGGGGGAAGGATTATTGTTATAGTATTATGATAATATACGTTTGGGGAAAGGGTTATAATTATAATTGTAGTATCATATGGGGAAGAGTTATGAGTGTAATATTATGATAAGATGAAGTACACAAATTTTTAGAGTTATGAGAAGATGAAGTAGGAAAATTTGTACTGTTATTTACCCCTAATCCCAAAAAATGCAAACCTATAAGCCAAAGAATGAAGTACACAATATATTGTAATGAAATGGTTTGTGTAGGTGCCAATATACACAGGAGCTCAACTAATGGGGTCCCTTCTCGCAAGCTGCACATTGGATCTAATGCTTGAAGTGACCCCAGAAGCCTTCTTTGGGACAGTGCCCGTTGGATCCAATGTTCAATCTTTGGTTCTTGAAATTATCATCACATTTCTCTTGATGTTTGTCATCTCTGGCGTCTCCACTGATAACAGAGCCGTATGTCATCTACACGCCACTTAAGATTTTTTTTTTTGTGTTGTTCTTTACTTTTAAATTATTGGGCATGCTGTGAAAATAGTGAGCAACTCCTAAGAAAACACCCCATGTACATGTCATCTTGATAATTGATACACTGAAACACACTTGATACAATTGATCTTTCCTACACTAAAAAATGTTCAAAATAAAAAAATATATATTTATTACATATTTTAAATATCTTAATTCTTAAATTGTCATCCACATCATCGGTTAAAACCATTAGTTACCATATAAATACCATATAAATAGTAGTAATCTTTTTTTTTTTAACAGGTAGGAGAGTTGGGTGGAGTTATAGTTGGAATGACCATTCTCTTGAATGTTTTCGTCGCCGGGTAACTTTACATTATATTTTACCAATTTTAGTTTATGTCTTTTGAGAAATATAAATAACTAAAAGAGGAATTATCATGAATAGAAAAAAAAAATGAAACTCTTTGTAAAATATAATAAAAAAATACTTAAATTGGCTATAGATAATTTAATAGATTTGCTATCTAAGTAAATAGTTTCAATTTACTTGCTATATTTGAATTTTTTTTTTAAATTAAAACTACAAAAGAAAATTTTAAATTAATCTTAAATTCTAATTAAATTTAGGACAATAATACATATTTTCATGTAGCCCTAAGTTGAAAATAGCAGTTCAGTTTTAAAAAAAAAAAAAAAAAAAACTTGCCATGTGGATATAAATTAAGATGTTATTTTTTAAAAATTTAAAATTAAAATATTATTTTGACTTTTTTTGGGAAATTTTGAAATATAGTAAAATAAATTAAAGTATTTTAGCAAAATTTTGAATTCTATGAAATCTGATAGACTCATATTATATCAATGTTTCCAATGTCTATTATTAATATAATATAAAATTTTGCTATATATATTGTAAATATTTTGTCAAATCTGCTATTTTTTATAATTCTTCTAATATTTTTTTAAAGTTTATTCAATTTTAAAATAAAAATAAAAACAAATATTTATAAAAAACCAAATTAGATTGAGTAAAAGTTAAGATTACATAAACAGAAACGAAAGTAGAGGTAAACAAAATGTAGGATATGCATGGACCAAAATGATAGTTAAACATAATTTGAATAATTAATGGTAGGCCGATTTCGGGAGCTTCTATGAATCCAGCTAGGAGCCTTGGACCAGCAATAGTGAAACGGCAGTTTAAAGGATTATGGGTTTACATAGTAGGACCCTTGATCGGAGCGGTCGCCGGCGGATTTGTTTATAACCTCATGAGATACACAGACAAGCCACTGCGGGAGATCACCAGAAGCACCTCATTCCTCACCGGCACTCACAAATCATAACCCCCCCCCCCCCCCCCCCCCCCCAATATTTAAAAAAGCTTGTGAACCAGTAGTATTCTTCAATCATTCATTTCTGTATATAATTTGTTGTCTCCATCAATTGTCTTTCTTTTAGAAGTTTGTTACCATTTACCCAAACCGTTAATTATTTGATCATATGATGCTTATTTACTGACTTTTTTTTGTCATTAAATTATTGGATTCTTTTTGATAGATTAATCTAATACATGTTCATCTTCACCGGCAGAGCCATTGAAAAAAATAAGTCATGATCTACTTGACGACTTAAGTTAACGCTCAAGTTAATAACTGAAGGAACAACATGAGTAACCGTATGAAAAGACCAGCACTTTAGTAACCTAGTTCTATGTAATCACCTAAACTTGGAGGACCTTAAACTCGAATGAAAAGATCATTTATAAAGATTAAAGATGATCACAAGTACATAACTTATCAAGAATCAACTATCTTGAATTATATGACTTTTACAAGATAAACGTTTAGATTCCCCTAAACCACTTAATGTGTGAACAAGGGAATTCGATCTAGGTTCCCCTCGATCATATGCTTCATGTTTCACCTTTCGTCTCAAATGTCCAGGCTTCTTATGTGAGAGACTTCTCATAATAATCTTCAATGTTAGGCTCTCCCTAACTTGCACATATCTTCTCAAACAAGTACTTCACAATTACAGTAACAGGATATTCAACATAACACACCACACAAACTTAGTACTTCGTAAAAAGCTTTCTCAATATATAATTTGTTGCACCTACTCTCACACTTCTGTCTTCCACAAACATAAATATACCACATGAGACCCACAAATCCTACAAGTATTAGGTGAAAACAACCAAAGTCAACTTCTTGTATTTATTAATAAATATTAACTATATATTTATTAATAAATATTAACCAACTTGAAAGAATATATATAGTAATAACCACAATCAACCATATATCTTTATTAATGAATATTAACCCAGCACAACAACCAAATCTAAATAAATATTAACCATAAAGAATTTATGTTTCAATTTTGCCTTTAATAAAATAAGTCAACCAAAATCTATAACAATTTTCCCCTTTGGCTATTTTTTTAAAGCAAAACAAACAAATCCTTGAGAACCCAGATTAACTCAAACCATACAACAATCCAATGGGCTTTGACAATTTTTACGACGAGAACAATCTGAATAAGCAAGAGCAACCTGATAGCCATAACCACATTCACCTCATTCATTCTTCCTCTTTGGTGTGTTTTACAAAAATAGCCAAAATCATCAACAAACAAAAACCAGAACGAATCAGCCAATGTCAAGCCAACCAAAAGATCAAATCAACCCAAAATCACCAATCACAGTTCAACCAAAAACTCCCCCTTACTTGCTAACAAATAAAGCTACAAAGGAGGTACAGAAGACCCAACTTAAGAAGATGCAATAAATATTTGAAGATCATGCAGTACAGAATCAACAGTAGAATGTCCATCGGCCAAACCATGAATAACACTATTCAGTGCCTAAATAGAAACACTGAGAGAGTGTGATTCCTCAGCAAGAACCTGCATGACTTGGGACACCAAGATAGAGGGCAACAACAAACCAGCAGAAGGCAATGGCATAGTTGAAGCAGAATACTGAGAGCCACCCTAAGAAGGATGAAAATTAAATGACAAATCAAGAACATGAGAGCCTTGAAATAGACGATAGCTCAACGATATAATTTTAGGCTTCGGACCAGCAGTATCAGCAACATTAAGAATAGAGGATTATTGGGACAACATAAAACCACACAGCAACTAAGGAAAACAAATCAGAATATTAATGCCAAAGGAATCAACATGACGTAAAACATGTTTAAACACAAAGTCACCCACATCAACCGCAAAGCCAATACCAACCAAGTAAATCAATTGAGCAAGCGTAGTAGAAATGGTAGAGGCAAGAGTAGATGGGTACCAATTAGCAATGTCAATCTTATGCAAAATGGCATACTTTACACTCAAAGATGGAGAAGATAATTGACCATCAAGAGGCCAAGAGTGTACACTCCCCCTAACAGTTCTAAGGCCAATTGCTTAGAAGAAGGAGTCACAGGAGTCAAATCATCTGGCAAAGTAACACCCAAAAAACTATTAATGAGAAGAGGTTGAAATGTTAAAGCAAACACCACACACGTGAACTTTTTGGAACTCATTAGCACTAGGATCATTATCTTGAGCAGGAAGATTCACAATAAATTCTCTAACTAAATGGGGGCAGAAAGGGCCAACCTCAGTCAGTCTTCAACAGCCCGACTTCATGAATAAGCTCAATAACAGGAGTGCGAGAATGATGTTTGTCTGAGATGAAGCTCATTAACGTCTCAACCACTCCAAAATCAGAAGGCTTACCGATAAAATCAACATTAGCCAAAGAATCAATAAAAGCAACATTAACAATAATGTCATCACACATCACATGAAGCTCGTCAAATATCTTGTTTGTAAAAGAAAGCTTGACCCATTTTGGCTTTCCTAGATAAAGAAAACTTTAGTTGCTATAAGGCATTTTTTAGAAGAGGGCACAAACTCATAGTGCTTAAGGATTTTGCAACCAAGTTTAAAAACATAGGAGTCCATAAGTAACAATTGTCATAAGATTGTGCACCTGTCATGATGAGAGTCTTATCACTATCAGTCATTAGACATATGCCTTTTAAGAAATTAACATTGAAACCTTGATCACACAATTGATTGATGCTAATCAAAATTTGCTGATAATCCCTTTACAAGCCTTGTGTCTTTTAGAATTGGTAAGCCTGGTTGACTAATGTTTTCTTTGCCAAGAACTTTTCCTTTAAACCCATCGCCAAAAGTAACATGACCAACATTACATTCCTTGAAACACCCGCTATCAAAATATCAGTCTTTTAAGCTCGAAGCATATACAGTGGTAAATGTCATAGTACATGTGTCGAGATTTTCTCTTCTTTTCACGCTCCACTCTATCTTAGAATTTGTACGATAAAATTTTTTCCTATTGATATTTCCATAAACATTGTTTATCTTCTATTAGAATAACCATGCAATTAATAACAAAATGGTTGTACATGACCAGACCTTCCGAAAAAATTACATATTCATCTTCTAATGATGAAGGCCTTTGAGTAGTCCTATAATGAAAAGAATTAACTCTTGAGAAAGCTGCTTTTTCTTCACTTTTGTCTTTGCTATCTGAAGCACGAACAAACACAGTTAAGGATTTGCCAGAACTAGAACCCTATATCGTTTTTATCACTTCTAGGCTTTCCATCATTTAATAAATTATCCAAACTTTGAGTCCCAAAGATGAGCATTTTGACAGATTTTGAAAGGAACTCAAATTTTGGACGAACATCCTTCAATTCCATTTTAAGCGTAGAAATCATGGTCATAAGACGACAGTTTTCATCAATTAGAACCTGAATCCTCTTTTTCTGTTGCTTCAAAACACCATTTCAAGAATAGATCATAATAACTTGGCCTAACAAGATTAGTCATTCCATCATCTTCAGCACAATTTACAACAACCTTTTGATCATGTGCACACACAATGCCCCCTTATTCTTCATCAAATGTACATTTAATAAGAGGGATTTCTGCTTAGTGGTTGGAACATAAACAGATTGTTCATTAGAGGAGCACTGATATTTAAGGACTAGAAGTAACCTAAGGGTAAAACGATAATTTGACCTAGTTTGTGTTACGAACACTTGTGAATGACTAACTTATTGTTGTTGGTCTATATCCATGGACACAAGAACATATCTACAATGAGAAGAGTTCAACTGAAAGTTTTTAGTGCAGTGTACACACAGTTAACGAATATTCATTAATGTGGTTAATGAGTTTAGCCAATTAATCTCATAGCTTATGATCTGTAGGTCCATTAGGTTCTCTTCCTAGTTAGTAAAGGGTAATGAGATTTATATATATTGGTTGTAATTTGAAATGTTTAAATTTACTTTGAGAATTAATATAATGTATGGTAATATATTATAATATAAAGTTTATATTTTAATTAAACTCTATTATATGAATTTAATTTTGTATATTGTTCAAAATTAATTTATGAGAGAATAAATTATTTGAATGAGTTTAAATATTAATTTAATGTGAATTAGATTCATATTAAAACCATAGGTTAAAATTTAATGTGTATATAATACACATTAAAACTATAAGTTATGAAAGAAATTTATATTTAAATATGATTTAAATTTCGATTAAATTAAGTATAAAATATTTAAGGTTATTTTTTATATATAAAATAAAGCGGCAAAATATTTACAGCCCATAGAACAATTTAAATTAAGTCTGATTATTTTTTCAGAATTCTATATGAGATAGTTGCAAATTTAGCAATTAAATTAAAAATAATTAAGTATATAGCAATGTTTTAAAAATTTACAAATATAGCAAAATTTATCAAATTCTATCAATGATAGAAGTCTATCACCGATAGACTATGTTGTAAATATTGGTCTATCACTGATAGACCATACGAGTCTATCAACGATAGTTTTACTATATTTGTAATTTTTTTTTAAATGTTGCTATATTCTTAATTATTATTCCTCAAATGGCCACCATTACAATTACCCATTCTATATTTGTCCTTATTGGTTTATAACGATTTTTCAATTCTAATTCTTCCTCCTCTGTACGATTTTTTCATTCTTTTCATTGTCTTTCTTCTCCTCTTCTGCACTTTTTTCTTCTTCTTTCTATCATTTTTTTCTCTTCTTCTTTCTATCGTCTTTTTCTCTTCTTCTGTGATTTTTCTTTTATTTTTTTTCAAATCGTTATTTGGTTCAAGATTGTATACCAAATATACAATATCTTTTTTTTAAATTGTTATTTGGTTGTTTAGATCGTGTGACAAATATAAAATATTGTGAAAAAAAATCATTGGGATATTAGATAGCCAAATCTAAATGATCGTGTATAGCCAAATTTAAACATCAAAGATTCTTACAAAAAACCGTTTAGATTTGGCTTCCCAAATTTAAACTATCAAATCTAAACGATCGTGTATAAAAATAGTCAAATTTAAACAATCATATACCACAGAATATTTTTTTAAAAATCGTTTAGATTTGACTGCTCAAATTTATTAGATAAATAAAATGTTTGTATAATATATACAATTATAAACAACAAAACCACGAGATGTAGGACATCAACCCCAACATCTTCTTCCTCCAACGTTGCTTTATTCATTAGCTACTGTCAACAAGTATCATTGCCACACTTTGGAAACCAACTCTGATAACCACTTTCACATGCGCAACTCTGACGACCACTTTCAAATCAATTACTAGGTATCATGTCCACCTTCTATGATTTGGTTCACAATAAAAGTGTATTTTCCCTCCTTCACAATACAATTAAATTTGGTCATTTATTAACTTATGTTATTTGCCATTTTTGAGGTAGCATCAATCAATTAGAATGAAGTTATTTATTATATCTCAAATAAAATTGGGCCAAGAACACGCGACCCAATTTGAAATTTGAATTGTTTGAGTGAGATTTATTTTTGAAAGATTTATAGAAAAAACCTAAACTATCCATAATATTTCACAAATGTCATAATTTTTCAATTATTATCTAAACTAGAAAATCGTGGTATTTTTGGACAATTTTAACATTCATTTAATTATTTAAAAATAAATTATATCCATAAAATTTAAATAATTTTTTAATATTTTCGAAAATCTTAAAGATTTTTTTTTAATTATCAACCCCCTAATTTATTATGTCAATTGTAACTTTCTTAATTATTATATCACATATATATTTATACTTTTTTATGATTTAGATATGGTATAAATTATATATCTTTATAGGGTAGTTATATGGTAATAATTATTTTCAATTTAAATCATAAACCAAATTTATTTTTTCATTCCATCACCAACACATTGCCCCTTTTTTTTTTCCGATTCCTATAGAAAAATAAATTTGTTCTTTCTTTCCCTTTTTGGGTGATTTTGAATTAATTAGTATTCTTTTTTTTTTTGTTCATTCTTCTTTTCATATAATATTAATTTTCGTTTTCTAGCATATAGTTTTTTTTCTCAATAAATTTGTTACACTTCAATTCATCTTCTTGTCATGTTCGGTATACACAGATTATAAAATATGCGTTCTGTACTTTTTTTTTTTTACACATATGGTACTGTATTTTGTTAAGTAAATTTTTGTGTTCTGTAACATATGTACTCCTGCATATATTGGATAATACGTTCACAATTTTTTTTTAGTTCAGTAATTTTTAATACTTAATTTATATACCTTTGCATACACATACTATGTAACGGTTTTGTATATTTTTGTAATCATTACATATATACTACGCCATAATACATATATATTATGTGATTTGTTACATATATATATACTACCCCATTATGTAATATTACTTACAGATATATATCACTTCATATATACAATAAGACATACATAGTGACATACAATAACCTAAAATATTTTCATTTCAGTCATATTATTTGTTTTTTTGTTTATCATATAGTAATATTATGTTGTTAGTCATATAAACATTTATATCTTAAATATGTTGTAAACTACATGTAGTAAATTACATATTCCTTAATAATTAGTATTTAAAATATATATTTATATAGTAAATACTACTAAAGCAATAAAATACACATTCTCAATGTATCTATAATATGCAGTGAAAATATCATACATACATATTCTCACTTCATATAATTATATACATTCTATTTGTTATATATTTTTTAAATGAACAATATATACTATGATATGTCCGTAAAATATAATATGTTTGTTATGTTATTTAGTATATATATGCACTTCTTATTTACAACATAAATATTTAGTGACATATAGTTCTAATATTTTTTGGCTGGATGGCCAAAAAAACATATTGTTTGTTCTTTTTCGACTAGTATGTTTTTTGATTTATGCCTTCCGGTCATATTTTTAATTTTTGGTTGTTTATCATATATTCTGGTCATGTTCTTAATATTTTGTTTAGTTGCAGCATGTTTTGATCATCTTATACATATTTTTGTTTAGTAAAGTTTTCGTCAACAATATGTACATTTATATACCACTATTTAATCTACTTCTAGTATGTGATCTATTAGATATATAAATCTTATTCATATTTATGTTATGTGATTTGTTACATATATACTACTACATATATTCAATAATACATAATTTATAGTTGAATTTCATTATATATCACTGCATACACGAATGATGTTATCAATATACAGCTATATATATACAATAACATGTATTTAGTGACACAAATAGTTCAGTTTTTTTCTTTCACGTTTCGTATCATTTTCTTTATTTGTTTCTCTATTCGATTAGTATCTTCTTTGATTTATTATATGTATACTACTACATAATACATTTATGTTATATGATTTGTTACATATATACTATTGCATATATTCAATAATATAGAAATTGAAGTTGACATCCTCATGTAAAACGTTTAGTTGGTCGACCAAAGAATATTAGAATTCCTTCTAAAATGGAATTTTAAATGTGGTCGTGTGGACGTGTTGGTCATAATCGAAATAGATGCAAGTTTTTCTTATTGAACTAGTTTTTCTTTCTTATTATTAGACTTTTAGTATGTTGTTTCAGATTTTTATTTGGAATATTCATATTCCAATTTTTAATATAGTTATTTTATTTTTATAAATTTTCATCTACTGTACTAATCAAAGTTTTTCAATTTATTATATTTAACATACTACCCTTCATACATAATCAGTATTGTTTTAAACATAACTTATTATTAACATATAATATGAATATTTGAAACAAAATACATAAACCAATTTAATAAATTAATAGCATAACCTTTCATTCATAAAATATACTATGTATTATTTCATATATACTATTCATAAACGAATTTAACATTCAACCATTTTTTATACAATTCTCTGGATCTTCAATTCTTTCATCAAAGTCTCTACATCGCAAACATACTCAGTTTTTCTCAACATTATATATACCAGAGAACAACTAATGTTTTAATGACATATATTATATATACTCATCATAATTCTTTCTCATTAATGTTTCTGTAAACACAAACAACTTTCATATATAATTATTATTGTTTCAAACATAACGTATTATTTACTACGTAACATATGAATATTTAAATAACATACATAAACAAATTGATATAAAAAAATTTCTTTCATAAAATATACACTGTATTATTCAATATATATATACTATAATTAGGTGGAATATATGAAAAACAATGCAAAACGAAAGAAAGAATTGACAGAGAGAGAGATTGGAAAGTGAGAGAGAGATCGGGAGGGAAGAATTTTTTAACAAAATCACAAAAAAAAATTAAGGGACAATTTTTATTAAAATATTACCATAATAGAATTAATCGCTTACCATATTTACATATGATATCTAATAAATGCAAATATTAATCATGGTCCACTTTCTGTTTTTCTTTTTCTATTTTTTTAATATATTATTAATAATAAATATAGGTAAATTGGTCATTTGAGTTTTATATTTGTATAAAATATTAGTCAATTTAGGACATTTCTGAAAACTTTAGAAAATTTAGATCAATCTTATAACACGGTATACCATTTTAGTTAAAAACCCTTTGTTTTTTGTTTTAGCCCTCTATATAACCGCTAATTACATATAAGGCCTTTATACTCTACATTGATTTTTCACTTTTTGTCCCCACAATTACCCTTCTGTTTTCTTACACAAATGTCCATCCGGTTGATGAAATATGCCACAAAAGTTTTCTTATCTTTTATTTTTATGTAATGAAACAATATAGACAACCTTTTCTTCAATAAACTTAAATTATGCACTTCTTCGTTGTATTTCAATAAATAGTATGACAAAAGAAAATCCAATACATGGTGGCTACCAGTAAAAAGACTTGAGCACATATTATATATCACAATGAAGTATACATGACGTTTTGCTGGAATTTGGAAAATGGAAGAACAAATTCCTTGAATATGGAGAAAAATGAGTAAAATAATTAATGTAAATAAAATAGCTAAACACGTATGTAACAAGTTGGTGTAAAAATGAGAACATGGATAAGGGGAAAATGTAATATTAAAACAAATAAAATAAATATTTTTTATAAATATAACAAATCGATAAAATATTTACGGACCGTGTAACAAAATAAAAAAGTCTACAAAACTGGTCATTTTTAAGAATATTATAGTTTTGTCATTCCTTTTCATCGTCTTTCTTCTCTTGATTTTTTTTCTTTCCATCGTCTTTGGTTCAAGATCGTGTAGTAAATATAAAAGAACTATTTTTAAATTTTTTTTCAAATTGTTATTTGGTTGTTCAAAAAATAAAAGAATGTGAAAAAAATCGTTGGGATATTGGATAGTAAAATCTAAACGACCGTGTTCCAAATATAAACTATCGTATACTAAATCTAAACGGAAAAACGATCATTTTATATTCGAGTACAAAAAAATCGTTGAGATTTGGCAACCCAAATTTAAACGATCAATATAAATGATCATGTACAAAAAAAAAAATTATGAAAAAATAATTTAGATTTAGATTTGATCGTTTAGATTTGAGAAGCAAAATCTAAACAATCGAAAAAATAGCCAAATCTAAATGATCGTTTTCCAAATACTAAATGGTTGTTTCCCAAATATATTATGAGTTGGATGCAAATTAATCAGGACATTTTCAGGACATTTTTGAAAATTTTCACTGTGAACATGTGGACTTTTTTCGTTTTCAAAATTGTTCTATACGTTAAGTTAATATTTTGCCGCTTTGATATAATTTATTTTGAAAGACCCCTAAAATAGTGAGATAATAAAAACTCAAATTTTTCATATTTTCCACTTTCTCAACTTTCTCCAAATTTCATGAATGTGTCTCTGATATGTGTAACTTCCAAAATCTACCATATGCCACTATTTATAGGTAATTTGGCAAATTTGAAATGAAATACATGACCACTAAAAGTTGGAGGTAGAGGAGGGTGACACTTTATGGACACTAAGCATAACAATGGACATCTATGTTAATAATATTTATAATACAAATATGAATTAATTACATCAGAGAAAATAACTCGTGGATTAGGTCCAAGATTTTTGGAACTAGTGGGACCAGGTTTAGGTCTTATTAATTACAACTTGTGATGGGGGATTTGAACCTAGGGCATCTTGTTCTCATGCCAGTTAAGCTAAACTCATGTAGGCTATTATATTCTTTTTTATGTATAGAGAAATTATAATAATAATTCTTAAAGAAAGACCAAACATAAAAGGTAAGAAAGTTGGTATCAAGTGCTCTTTAATTATGACAAGTTTAAAATTGGTGGGCTATTCGTAAATTGACAAAATTAGCACTTTTTATTTTATATTTCAAAAGTAGCATAGTTTTAGAAAATTCATAATTTTATTTTTTCTCAAGGTCAATCTCGGTCAAGATCTACTCCGAGATTTTTCCTAAATTTCAAAAAGATCTTTGAAGGAAATTTCTTAGTTTCTCTCGATCGAATGCATCACCGAGATAGTGCGGTTTTTTTATATTAAAAATTTAAAGTTTATTAAACATTTCTTAGGCCAAATTTGCCATGAGTGCCTCCCAGTTGAAAACATAAGCATTTAGGTTAACTATTCTCAGACCATCAAGGCCTCGAGATGCACCGAGCTGGAAAACAGAAGCAATTATGTCAATGATTTCAGGCCAAAGTTGCTTCGAAGTGGTCTCGAGCTAAAAAACATAAGCATTATGTAATATGATATCGGCTAAGGTTGCCTCGAAATGTCCCTTGAGTTTAAAAACATAAGCTAAAATGAGAACTAAAAACTAAGACCTAGACATTTTTTAGTCTTTATTGGAAAATATCTTAGCCATAAATTAAAGAATATGACCAACGTAGAAACTCCTCCAACATATTTTTGGGGTTTAGACATTTCTTAGTCAATATATATAGAATAAAATTATTGAACTTTTTCTTCAGCAAGCTGAGTTCAACTTCATGACTTATTCCTACAATAAAAGACTTTGTCAAAGGTTTGAAAGATTTTTTATGCGTTGAACGTTGGTCTATCAGATTACAAAGATTATTGGTTAACTTGTTTGATGAAGACACCATAAAGATTTCATTAAAACTAACACAAAAATACTGTAGATTAGTTTCAAGTTCCATTTTTAGACATAGAAGAAAGAATATTTAGAATTTCTTGAGCAAGAGCTCCCCTCATGACTTCCTCTAGTCGCAGCTAAAATGACATTGTCAAATGATCTTGTAAAGTGTCGGACAATCCCCATTTCTTTAAGATTATTCTTGCTGATGCTAAGGAACAAAAGTTTGTAAGCAAAAATTATTATAACATCTGAACTCTCTTGTTACTTATTTATCTTTATTTTCAAACTTTTAATAAAAACGCACTCTCTCGGTGGCGCACTCGATCGGGAGAGACGGATAAATTTCTTTCAAAGAGTTTTTTTTTTTTAAATTTGAAAAGAATGTCATGATCAATCGAGATTGACCTAAAGAAAAACAAAATTAAGTGTTTTCTAAAATCGTACTATTTTTGAAATATAAAACAAAATAAGTGCTATTTCTCCAAAGTTGGCAAATAAAAGATCTTGCAGGAACGACCAACCAACCGAGAGAGATGTTCGTTCTTCCCAAGTGTACAATCATTATTCGTTCAGTCGAACTGATGGACTGAATTTTTGACTTTCCCCTTCGATTCTTCTCTCAGAACTAAAACCCAATTCAGATCAGTCTAAACCTAAATTCTCTCTCCTCCCCCATTTCCCAATTCGAAACATTGTTTATTTCTATGGCTGATCCTTCCGAAGGCTTGGGTTCAGAATCGGCGGCAATTGGAATCGACTCCACCACCAAGGACGACCTTTGCATGGAGATCGACCCACCTTTCCGCGAGAATTTGGCCACTGCTGATGACTGGAGGAAAGCCCTGAACAAGGTTGTTCCTGCCGTCATTGTGTTGCGCACCACCGCCTGTCGGGCCTTCGACACTGAATCGGCTGGTGCGAGCTATGCTACTGGATTCGTTGTTGATAAGCGCCGTGGGATTATCCTCACCAATCGTCATGTTGTTAAGCCAGGTATTGTTGGACCTTCATTTCTGTTGCCTTATTTTTCTTACTTGTGCAATTGCTGAATGGAGTGAAGTTCAATTCTCCTATCTCGATATTGTTTAGCTCTGAAATTCGTTGGAATTAACGTGTAATGGGTTTCAGAAGGTAAATTAAGTCTTCAACTGTCTGATGGGATTTCATTTGGGGTGTTGTATATTTAATTCGTATTCATCTGGTATTAGAATTCAAGTTATTTCGTATTTTGTTTAAGTGAAACCTGGTTAGTTTAATGAATAAAAGTTTCTTTTTCTTTTTTGATGAAAAATCTGGGAGTAAAAATAAAGAATACAAAAGAGTTAACAAAAATCACAAACCAAAAAGTGGGAGCATAAACACAACAACTAACTACCCAACAAGTTGAGAAAGAGCACAAATCCAAGAGAATAAGACGGAGGGGATAATTATAAATTTTTTTAGAGATAGATACCTAGAAAAAAACATTAAACTTGGCAAGTGCCCACACCACTTTCCTAGATTAATTCCTCTAAAATCTAGTCTAATATTCCAAGAAGAAAGACTAGCATGCCAGAGAGTATATCCTTTATCGTGAAAGGGTGGAATGGAATAGAGCCTTCTCGATCATGTGCCAAAGGTCCTTGTTACTTGCCAAGCAAATGCCATTCGTCTCTAAGATGATATTTCCAAATTGTCACGCCATGCCCCAAGATCACTTCTTGCGATCAAATGGAGACACGAGTCACATAACCGTCTAGACACTCAATGCACATATCCCGCAAGATAGCATGCTGAACACCTAGTAAGCGGAATTAACTCAACTTTCCAATCTTAACACAACTTGAATCTTTAGCTTTTATTGCCTAGTAACTTCAATCCTTAACTTACTAAGTGATAAGAATATTCACCTTTGTATTTTGGATATGATGAGGGTGCTATGGGGTGTCAACCTAGTTGAGATGTCCGGTTGCCCCTACCGATCCTAGCTCCATCTATCTATCTCTCTCTCTCTCCCCCCTTTCTTGGCTTCCTTATTATTCTCATTGTATAGTTCTCTTGTACATTGAGTTTATTAATAATAAAGAAGCTTGTCTCCTTTTAAAAAAAAAAAAATATTCACAACGTAACATAACAACAAACTTCTCTTTATTAACTTAATAACATGTGTTCTATAATGCTTTCTCATTTACAAAGAACTATAAGCAAAAGGCTTCCAACGCTTAGTGCAACTTTTCCAACTTTCAACGTCTGGCTAACGCCTCAATGCGTAGCAGCTCGCCTTACCATTCTTTAACTTGGCCTCAACGCCTTGTCACTTGGGGAAGTGAAACTTAACACATACAGTCAAATACTTAGTGGGTGATAAATTTAGAAAATCTTTTGGGGAATACAATTCAATTTCTTAAATTCATTTTCATTTGCATAAACAGGCCTTAACACCTCATTTCAATAAACCATATAAATCATTCGTTAGCCCTACTTATTCTTTTCCACCAAGAACATGAATCATGCTCACGCATAGACTTAGGGATTCATTTCACCAGCATCCCTTGGGGAAATCCAGATTCATTTCTCGTTGCTTATGCTGTTAATTCAAATGCATTTGGCCAACTTCTCAACGCCATGTGGTCTGCAGCACCACCATGATTTCCCTTACTCATTATGTGCACATAATAGCTAGCTTATTGATAGGAATAGGGCTAATGGTATACTTGTATACAAGCATCACAATCATCACATAGAAATTTTAGTTTAGAAACTTTCTTTTCAATAAACAACATCAACATCGATATCATTACAATACACATTAAACATAAATACAACACAAGACTCATAATGAATGCTTTCAAAACACTTATTTCTTTTAGAAAACCACTCACTAAAATACTTAGCTTTAGTTTCCTTCCTTTCTAAACGACTACTCCGAATCCCCTCTTCTCGCCTAATACTTCCTTAGCAAGCAACACAATAGTTAGGAAATTCTCAGAATAACAACTCTCTTTAGATCCTTCATTCCTATTTATACTAATCTTAAATTAGATAGTCATCCTTTAGCTTCTCTTAGCTCACAAACTCCTACTTAGCACTTTACACGTGTCGGTTTACTTAGCTTCTCAAACCTTGCTTAAGTTTAACTCAACACGTAAACAGCTGTCTAATCAAGATTAGAAATTTCCTTGAAATACTTAACTTTCAACGACTACTTTCTTCTTGCGTTAAACATCGAAACACCTAACTCTTTGTGTTGAACACATACTTCTTTATCGCATCGCTCGACTTCAATGCAAACTTCCAAAACGCCTAAATCTTCAAAACGCCTTCTTCACACTCATTTCAAAATGACCCTTTTATTCCAGACACGGGTCTCACACAAATTGAGGGAGAAACTTGCATTTTCAAAGGATATGATTGAAATCTTCAGATGCCTACTTCTTCCTATAAAGGAAAAACAAAATTGCAGACGTCTTTCACAAAGAATACACCTTTGTGACCTCAAGAAGGGAGAAGAATATATTGGAATATGAAACTTCAGACGTCATTCTATTTTGAAGTTTTGATTGCTATACAGAAAATCTTTGTTTGGATGATAACTGATCTCTTAGGTGATATGTGAGAGGGGAGGAAAGTACCCTGTGCCAGAGAAGATTTCAGAAAAAAATTTCAACTGGCTGTAAGTGAATTAATGTTATATTTGTTGAAATGAGATACAATTTACCCTAAGAAAGATCCAAGAAATAAATCTGAGGATGCTGGTAGCGTACGCAAATTTTATATTGTTCCATGTCTTTTTGGTCCTTTGCTTCATGATCTCTTCTCGGAACATAACAGAAGAATTTTTGAAGATAAAATCACCCCTTCAGTGTTTTTATGGGATATGTACAACTTTATGCTTCTTGGTGGTGTCACTGTTTCAATGATCTATTTGTAACTATCCTCTTGGATTGGAACCCTTTATGTGTGGGTAGTTCTCTTGAGTGGGGATTCTCTCTTCTCCCAGCCCTTAGACTGCATGGATCTTGAAACAGTGACACATCCCTCTCGTTTCTTATATATAAAAAATGTTCAATGTCACTTATGGTTGCATGAATCTTGTAAATTTGACCATTTAATGTTATTTATTTATTTTTGACTCTTTGGTTTCAGGACCTGTAGTGGCAGAGGCTATGTTTGTCAACAGGGAAGAAGTTCCTGTACGGCCTATATACAGAGATCCGGTAAGTCTTTTGTGATTTGAAGTGCTTGCAATTCTGCTTCATGTATGTGGCTTTTCGGTTTACTTCTGAAGCTTTTGTGATGGAATCGTGGGAAAAGGCCGTTGATCTTAGCAGTAAGTTTAGACTTTTGTTAAGAAAAGACTATTTGTTGCAAGAACTAGTATAAATCTATGCGTATGAATTCCAAGGAAAGTCAAAACTTTTGGATAATATTTTAAAAACCAAGTTTGTTGGATTTGTTATGTTGTCTAAATTTTAAACTTTATGTTCACGAGTGTCTGACACATGGTCATCAAACTCAAGTTTGGTTAAATAGTGTCGGGCTCATGTTCAACAAGTATTTAAGTGTTGGAGTATTTGATGGATATCGGACATAGACATGAAAATGTATCTGTCTGTGCTTCATAGCAATGAAGGATGAGTTTTCAACATTTTCTTTCATCAATTTGAATAAAAGTGGCACCGTGTATACCAACATTTTTGTCTTTCGTTTTTTTTTTTCAGATGAAAAGTCAAAGAGCTACTTATCTGTTCTGGGTCTTTCAAATGCTAATCCAAATAGCTACCAGTCTTAAAAACGTTTAAAGAATTATTCCAAAGTGAAACTCCTCAATATAAACAAACATAGAACAATTAAGTGAGAACTTCTGAAGAGCCCAACCAAATTGGAAACTGGCCTTAAGTGAGATATCAAAAATTCACCAAAAGAGAAGAAAGGAGAAACAACACCTAAAACTGCAACAACTGTTGGTAGATTCACTAAGGGGGTGTTTGGCAACCAACAAATTATTAAGGGGAGTTGAGTTGACATATACTTTACAAACTCAATGTTTGGCCCATCAACTTTAAATGTTGGTCGGGTTGAGTTGGCTATTTTACCAACTTAACTCAACTCACCCCAGTTCTTCATTCCTCTAATGTTTCTGATAGCTCCACTCATTGACCATCGTCGGCAACTACCTCTACCACACTTTGGTAACATACTTCGACAACCACCTCTGACTACAACTTCGACGACCAATTTCGACGACCACATTCGCACAAGCAACTCCAACGACATACTTCGACTTCCACCTTTGACCAACTTTGACAACCAATTTTGGGCTCGCCAACCACTCTGATGACAATTTATAGCAACTAACTCCAATGACTACCTTCGCACAAGCAACTTCGACGACTACCTTTCTACAAGCAACTCTGGTGACATACTTGGACTTCCACTTTCGCGTGGCTAACTTCGATGGCTAACTCCAACCTCTGCCAACCACCTTCGACGACAACTTTGACGAAAACCACCTTGGTTGATGAAACTTCAATGACAACCACCTCTAATAACCAATACTAACATTCACTCAGGGGATCAACTCCGGTGAAAGCCATGTCTAATGAGACCCTTAATGCCAACCCTAGTTTTGTGCATGCTCAACTCATACGTTCTACAAAACATTAAAGTATAAATAATAGTATTTTGTCTACGTTAAATGCAATATTTGTATGTAGAGAAGGGTGATTATAATAAAAAAAGACTCTTGCAAACCTTTCTTAACTTTTTTGCTTTTCACTTATGACTTTCATTTTTAAGTTCATATAAAAGTGGTTACTAAAAGAAATATTGTACTAGAAAATGTACTATTTTTTCCTTTCTTTTATAATAAATTAGATATTGCATTGATGTGGTTTCATCATCTTCTTTTAGATTACATATGTACTTTAAGTCAAGGATTAGGGGACGCATCATGTCCATACAATACTAGTAGAATATAAGATTTAATAATAAAGAAGTACATTAGGGTAATACATAGGAGAAAAAGGCAGATAAGAGTTTAATGTACTGATTTGGAGATAAAACATAAATCCAAATAACTTTAAAGGTAAAAGCCGACCAATTCAAACACAAATCTTGAATAGAGTATGCTCTAAACTCCTTGTTTAGCGTGTACCAAGTGGCTACATTTCTTTATGCAATGTCCATTTGACCTGACCAAACCATGAAATTATCATGGAAAACCCTTTGGTTTCGTTTGAACCATATTTCTGCAAGTAGTGATTTGACAAGTTAGTCCGAAGTAACCGTCAGTCTGTCCCCTTTTTCATGAGTGGACTCAAAATAATCTGTCTAACATTAGAGCCGAATGTTCCATCAAAAACCCAACCCACTTCGAATAATGAGAGCAGACCGCCCTAACACTTAGCTGAATATGGACAAGAGAAAAACATGTGCGGCAAATCTTCTCCTTGATGAAGGCAAAGAGGGCGTACAAAGGGCAAAAGACAACTGTCTGGGAGCTTTCTTCGCATGAACAAAGAACAATTTAGTAGCCCAAATAACATAATCCATACTAAAATGTTGGCTCTCTTAGGGCTGTTGGATTTCCACAAGGCTTTGTAGGTCTCTCTAGTCATAGGAGATGATGTTGAAAGGTGATCCACAAGGGATTTGACTGAAAACTTGCTGGATGATTCTAGAAACCATAGCCTTCTATCCATAGATTCTGCCACGTGCCGTTGTGAAAGGAGATGAAGCAGTTGCTGAAATTATGAAATTTCCTCTTCTTTAAGCAGTCTTCTAAATATTATAGACCAACACAGGGTGGATTGGTCCCAATGTGCAGCTACTGATCCATTAGGCAAATACGTAATTTTAAACAACTTTGGAAAACAAGATCTAAGGGGGATATCTTCAATCCATAAATCATTCCAAAAAGCAATTCGAGCACCATTTCCAAGCTTGAAAAAGGACAATGTTTATTATAGGGCCCAAACTAATTGCACATTTCCTCCAACTAATAGGCAAAAACCATGACAAGAATTGATTTTTTTTTAACAAACATTTATGGTTGAGTTAAGATTAATTGAAGATTAGAGAGTAGAGAAAAATGTTCATTTTTTTTGAAATCTGACATATCTTTGGAGGCGTAATTGTTTTTTTTGAAACGGAGACAAGAACTTTTTTATTAATAAGAACTCAAAGTACAAGAGAGTTATACAAAGAGAGCCATAAAGAAGTAGTAATCAAGGGAGACCTAAAGGGATCAGGAGGCGCACCCGGACATCTCAACTAGGTTGACACCCCCTTAGCGCCAAACATTATATCCCGAGCACTAGCAAATAAAACAATAAAGAAAAAATAATAAAAGCAACCAGCTTAGAATTTCTCTCTCCAGATAATTTAACTCTTTAGATAATATTTACCAACTCAACTGTGCTTTTATCACATGCCAAACACCCTCAACGGCTTCAAAGGTGACTTCAATGGAGAAGCTTCTGAGGACAAAAAAACTGAAGAAGAATAATAAATCAACTTAACTCTTTTTTGAAAGGCAAACAAGTTTTGATTGAATTCTGACTCCGCCATTTCACTTATCAATGAAATTGTTTCTCTTCCAAAAGGAGAAAAAAATCTAAGCTTTTCATTTGTACTGAAATCCTTTCTTTTTGAGGACCTTATCGTGAAAGTTCCAATCCACATGATCATAAACCTTCTCAAACTCAAAGATACCTCCTATTTTTGACCTCTATAATCCTTGATAGCATTGTTAGCAATGAGAACTTGAACTAAGATTTGTTTACCCCCAATGAAGGTAATCTGAACCTTAAAGATTGGCGACAGGAGAACCTTTTTCAGTCTTTTAGCCAACACTTAAGATATAATCATATGCACACTGATAACTAGACTGATGGACTTGAAATCCCAACCCTATTCATATTTCCATTTTGGTAATGAGATGAACAAAAAATTCATTTAGAAAACTGTCCAAGATGTCCCTGTCGAAGAACTCTCTAAAATCCCACTCAACACCATCCTTAATGTTCTCCTAGTTATCCTAGAAAAAGGTCAAAGAGAGTCCATAAGGATCAAGGGGCTTGTTCCTATCAAAGTGAACAAGTGCATTCTTGATTTCTGCCAACAAAAAAAGGGAGTCCAACTCAGTCTGCCCACTCTAATAGGACATTCGTCACACCATTCTAGATCTTCAACAAAGAGTTTGAGAACCACATCCAGGGCACAGAGGGCCTAAGAAAAAGGATGGAATCTCCTCCTCGACCTCCTTCTCCTCCCTATCTTCTCCCCTCTATTGTTCTCCAAGGAACCAATGAAGTTCTTTCTATACCATTCACCAATCTATGGAAGTAAGTAGAATTGCAGTTCTTGTTCTTATCCCTCTCACTTTAGCTGACATTCTCTATACTTGCTACTTTGCAATGAACAAGATTGGCGAATTGTAGTTATCAAAACCGTTTTCTGCCTTAGATGCTGCCACCAGACAGTCCCTAATCCAAGCAACTGTTACTAGGTCCAACTCCAATCTCTCAGTCCCAAACCTTTAACCCACCACTCTCTTCTAACTACACCACACCTTTCTCCCACACACCATATCGTCGATGTCCACCATCTTCATGCTTCCCTTTTACCGGTTACATTTTTGGAAAGGGGGAGGGCATTTTCCATATTGAAAAAATGAAAATACAGTGCATACCAACTTGGACGAAGCAGTTTTCTTTCAGATTTCTTCTCAAGCATATTTAACCTATTACAAGAAGACACCTAGAACCCCCCCTCCCTCCCTCCACTCATTTTCTGAATAGCCATTGGTACTTGTTTTTATTTAAAAGTTATGATTCCCTAAACCCTTCTGAATATAGTTTTAAAAGTTTGGTGGAAGGGTCTTTTTTGTGATATGACTCCAGACATTATTATAGAGATTACTTATTTTTTACTCTGTTTTGCAGTTTTATAGCTTTCTTTTCTTTCAATGGTGAGATGGAAGAGAACACTAACAGTTTGTTGCACATCATTATCATCATTATTAGGTTCATGACTTTGGCTTCTTTCGCTATGACCCTGGTGCAATTCAATTTCTTAATTATGAGGAGATTCCTCTGGCTCCCGAGGCTGCTTGTGTTGGACTTGAGATTAGGGTTGTTGGTAATGATAGTGGGGAGAAGGTACAGTCACATTGTTTTTCCCTTTTCCCTAAAAGAAAAAAAAAAAAAAGAAAAGAAAAGAAAGGAAGAAAAGAAAGAAAGTTTTGTTTTAGTCCCATTTTATCTTTCTTATTGCTAAATGCTAAACTATGCTGAAGTGCTTTTCCCGCATATGTTGCAAATAAAAATTTAATTCTTCATTATTTAGTAAGCAATCTTTGTATTATTTTGAGAGGTTAAATGTGACAGTGGACTTGTTAGATTACTTCACTCAAGTTGCCATTTTTGGTGCTCCTATCATGTGCAAATACCAATTTATAGATTCAAACCCAGTAGGGTTAGAAGTTCTTATGCACGGACAAATTTGTGATAGGATCCAAGCATCTTGAAATATATATATATATATATATATATATATATATTTTTTTTTTTTGATAAGAAACGGTTGATTAGCATTCTCTTAATTTTTTTTCGCAATAAAAGTATGCTTTTGGGTAAAAAATGTTGAAATATAAAAGATAGCAAAATTAAAATATAGTGCTAAGTATTTAAGATACTTCGAACCTCCTTCTTGAGCATACTATCTCAATCCATAGTCTAATTAAACAATTGCGTTCCTATCATTATCTGCACCAATAAAGTACACATCTTATCCTTTAAGTATGTGTGCGTGTGTTTGTTCTTTTTTAGATAATAAATGGAGGGAATATTAGAATGACCAAAAAAGGCCACAAAGAACAACCTGGGGGCCGGGTAGAGAAAACCTCCTCCCAATAAGCTATATACATTGAGGGCCTTCCAATCATTTAGGATTAGAAGAAAGTTGTGATTATAAAAGAGGATAGTTTCAAACCTACCGAGAAACTTAACCTTACCCTTGCAGTATTTTGTAATATAAATGTTGTTGGAACGGGGGTCTTGGCTTGGGAGGTCTCAATAACAAAAATATGCACTTCTAGCTAAATGGGGTTTGAGATTTATGGAGGAAGAAGATTCATTTAGGTACCCAACCTAACAATGAAATACTTAAGAACACAGGAAGAACTCAAGAGCAATCAAATATGACATTATACGAAAATATATTGAAATGGAAGCTATGATATCACAAGAACAAGTAACCCCTAGCCTTTTGAGAGGACTTGACTTTCACCAAATTCCCACTCAAGGAATTTACTACAGAACTCTTTATTTCTTGCTCTCCAGAGTCCACCCAAAGCCTCTATTTATAACTAAAACCCTAACCACCTTATTAACTAATTACTAATATGCCCCTTCTAATAACAATACTAATATTCTCCTAATAACCCCATTTAACTCTAACCAGGTCCCTTACAGATTCCTTATGAAGACAAGTCATAAGAAGCATTCATGGTAAAAGACCTTTTAATTGGCACACCATTGGAAAATTTGGAAATAGTTTGAGAAATCCTTGGATCAATATTCCAAGAGCTTGGAGAAAGGTGGAAGCCTTGGCTTTCTCCAAGCTTGGAAATGGTACTAGAATTGCTTTCTGGACTAACTTGTGGGTTGAATGCCAACGGATGTTTTGAATTTTAGAACTCCTTTAAATCATTTAAAAAATTCTTCCTGCTATTCAGTTGTTCTCTGACTTACCCGTTAAATTATTTGGTTGCATCGCTTATGTTCATAATCCCAATCCTACTCATGCTAAACTTAACCCTCAGGCCGTTAAATGCATTCTTGTAGGCTATGTCTCCCATAAAAAGGCCTGAAAATGTTTTGACCCCTTGCAAAAAGTATTTTGAGAGTATGGATGTGTCTTTTTTATGGAAAATCAACCTTTCTTAGCCAAAATTCTCTTTAGGGGGAGCCACTTAACCCCTTGAAGATAATTGTTGGGACACTTCACCTATCCCTGACATCATTGATTCCTATTTGATGCCAAGTATGGAGAGTTCTTCTTCAGGGGGAGAAACATTGTAGACGAACTTGACAAGTAAAAAACCTAAACTACGGGTTTATACTAGAAGAGACTTGACTTAAAGGAATTGAGAACAAACGGTTGATCTATCATAGAACCAATCTAATACCTTAATAAATGATTCTGAAGATCCAGGTAACGTACATTCTCCTTTTACTTCTTCTAATTCTCCCACTTCTTCTTCTTATAATTCCTTGCCTGATGTTTCTAATCTTGATATTCCAATTGCCCATGGGAAAGGAAATGTGTCAAATATCCCATTATAAACTATCTTTCTTATGATAAATTGTTTGACAGTCATAAAGCCTTCACATCCAAAATAACCAACTTGTTTGTTCTAAGGAATATACATGTGGCTCTAAATGATTTGAATTGGAAATTAGCAGTGATGGAAGAGATGAATCGCTGAAACAAAATTGCACATGGGATATAGTTGAACTACCAAAAGAAAAGAAAACAAATGGATGCAAGTTGGTGTTCACGGTAAAATGTAAAGTTGATGGCAGTATTGAAAGGTACAAGGCCAGATTGGTTCCTAAGGGTCTTGCTCAAATCTATGGAGTTGATTATTAAGAAACATTAGCTCCAGTTTTGCTAAAATCAATTCTATTAGAATTTTGTTGTCTGTCGCAATTAATTTTGATCGACCTCTTTATCAACTGGATGTTAAGAATGCCTTTCTCATTGGGGAACTGGAAGAAGAGCTATTTATGGACTTGCCACCTGGTTTTGAGGTAGATCTCGAGATTAACAAAGTGTGCAAGTTAAAGAAATCACTATACTGTCTTAAATAGTCTCCTAGAGCCTGGTTTGAACGCTTCGATAAATTAGTCACGAGCTATGGATTTAGTCAAATGTCAAGCCGATCATACGATGAAACGAGAAGGTTGTTGGTTTGATAGTTTGTGTTGATGATCATTCGTATAGGCAGTGATGAGATGTGACTAACTTTCGTGAAGAAAAAGTTAGCAGATGATTTCCAAATCAAAGACCTAGGAACTTTAAAGTACTTCCTAGGCATGGAGTTTGCCAGGTCCAAAAGTGGCATTCTTTTCAACCAAAGTAAGTATGTTCCTGATTTGCTAAAAGAGAGGTTTACTTGGGTGTAAGGTAGTAGAAACTTCTGTTGAGCAGAATCTGAAATTGGAAGCTTCAACTAAGAATGAAATAAAGGAAAGAAAAAAGTACCGGAAACTTGTGAGGAGACTCATATATCTTTCTCACACACATCTTGATGTCGCTTTTGTAGTTAATATGGTAAGTTAGTTCATGCATGCACCTGGCCCTCTCACTTTGATCCAATTTATAGAATCCTAAGATATTTGAAAGGTACTTCAGAAAAAGGCTTATTGTTTCAAAGAAATGACCATCTCAATTTTGAAGTATATACTGATGCTGATTTGACAGGTAGCACAACTTATAAAATATCCACTTCTGGATACTGCTCCTTTGGTTGAGGAAATCTTGTTACTTGGCAAAGTAAAAAATAGAGCGATTGCAAGAAGTAGAGCAGAAGCGTAATTTAGAGCTTTAGCCCATGGTATTTGTGAGGGTATATGGATAAGAAGATTGTTGGAAGAATTGAGATTTACTCAAACAATGCCCATGCACATTCTGTGATAACAAGGCAGGAATTTCCATTGCCCACAATCCGGTCCTTCATGACACAACAAAACATATTGAAGTAGATAAATACTTTATAAAGAAAAAGATCGATGTGGGAGTAATATGCATACCGTATCTTCTAACAACAGAATAAATTGCAAATGTGTTTACTAAAACCCTTCGAAAGTGGCAATTCAAAAAATTGATTGACAAGCTGGCCATGACTGATATCTTCAAACTAGCTTAAGGGAGAGTGTTGATTATTTCCTATCTTGTATTATATTTTATTGTATTGGTTGTATTATAATTGCCAAATTTATTTTTCCTTCTTTGTAATGGGTTGTTCTTCTATTTAAGAAAACCCTTCTCTCCTTGTGAAATATACAAGAAATATATTATTTTGGCATGGACTCTTTTGTAGGTACACATGATCTGTAAATATCATAGGTTCATATTAACCAACATATTACAGAAAAAGAGAGTGGTAGATAGAGAGGGAGAAACTACCAGAACCATTACACCCATAATGATCCTTTATTCTTAATAGTTAATTATGTTTTAAGCTTTTAATTTAACATATCATTATTTCTGAACTTTATTTATATCCAAAATGATCCTTAATGAATTCCCATTGCAAGATAATTCCATTTTTTTGTGTGTTTTTGCCAATTGAGTCTTAATAATTTTACAGGTTTCTATCTTAGCCGGTACCCTTGCTCGGCTGGATCGGGAGGCTCCTCACTATAAGAAGTATGTTGTGCACATCTAATTGTAGTTTTCATAAATTACTTTTTCCAGGCTGTTATATTCACTTCAAATGTTGACATCAAATATATTATCCTGGTATTATAATCTTTATTTTTTATTTTATGTTATGAATTTATAGTAGATCAATCACTTCTATTTTAGATTTTGATAGGAATATAAACAAATTAACATAAACTCAAGCCATATCAAAAATATATTTACAATTTTAGACATTTTTAATCTTATTTTGTTAATGTAATATTTTTTCCCTAAAAAGATGGGATTTTTAGACTTATTATGGGGACTTAAGTTTCTGGGTTTACTATTTGGTGCATTATTTATAATTTTCTTTAAAAAATAACAATCTTTGTAACAACGTGTATCTTAGTCTCATTTAATTTTTTCAATGTAGAAAGTTAGATTTCTTATTAAAAAACAGTGTGTATGTTAATAGGCGTTTATATATATATAGTTTTCTGCTCCTTTGCCCCATATAATGTCTGGAATATGAACACTATGCTCTTCAATGACAAACAAAAGGTCTTTGACCTCTAGCCCCAAATAATAGTATGCAAGTGATTGATGTTTTTTTTTGTAACTCTTTTGATGTATGGATTTTTTCGCTTTCCTGGTCCTTTGGCACATTCTCCTTATGAGTCAATTAAAGTTTTTGTTTCTTATAAGAAAGAAGTGAAGTCTGGAATAGAAGTAGCTCCTGTTCATTTTCCTCTTATGTTCTATTGTTCTTTTTGAAATCTGAAAGAAGCTTTTTCTCTTTTCCTTTTCTTTTTTCTCCCCAGATAAATTCATTATTAGCATGATGCTATTTCAATTTTGGACCCAAGTTTATCCTATTTTTTATAGTTTTTCTGTTTGTTGTCTGACCTCTAGCCTGCTCTTTGTCAGATCTATTAAATATTTTTTCGTTCTAGTAGCATAACGACTGTTTTTATGCTTGTTGCAGAGATGGATATAATGATTTCAACACATTCTACATGCAAGTGAGTGATTTAACATTTTGTACGTCAATAAATCTTTTTTGTCTTTTATTAGAACCGAGTAGAAGATTGCCCCTATGGTTAAAGAATGTGCAAGTTTTCTTCCCAGATTTTGAAGATTGGTTTTTTAAAGTTTATGTTTGGTTGGTTTAGAAGTTTATCCTTCGCTATTTTGGCTTCTAGTAAGGTTTTTATCTAAGGTTCAGGCGAGTCAATCATGTTTCGATTTGACTTCCAAGCTTCATGTTTTATTTCATTAGTTTAGTGGAAAAGTCTTGTTTCCGTTTAGAGAAAAAAAACTTCTAAGCCTCGAAGCTCTATTTCTTTTGAGGTTCAAGTTTTGCCCTCTGCTGGATGTCTCTTCGGTTGGAAAACTTTTTTTTTTGAAACAGAGACTAGCCTCTTTATTGATAGTAAATGAGACAAATGCTCAAAGTACAGGAGTATTATACTAAGAGAAGAATAAGAAAAGACAAAAATCATTCAAATAAACTAAACAATGACGAACCCGGGCAATACAAAAGGGAAAGTGACCAACAAATGACCACAAAGAAGAAAGAACCAAAGAACCAAAGCAACAAAGAGTTGAGACATTAGTAAAGAGCTTTATACAAAGAAAATATAAACATTTTAATGAAAAGCTTGCTCCACATGCTTCAATTTGAAAGGCAAAGGAAAACCAAGAAGAGGCAATCGGTTGCTTCAAAACTATCCAACCCAAATAAACTTTTCCAGAGATCTTTGCCACGACGAAGACAGAACATCCAAAAAGCCATCAATTAGAAAATTTTGCTCCTTGAATATGAGAGAACTAGTTCTGAATTAAATGTTCAAGAGACTTCAATCCCAACACTTTATCTCCACCTTCAAACCTTACTAAGTACCCGATTATTATACCAAAAGGTGGCTGAAATCAGACCTCAAACAAAAACTAATTTGCATTTTTCTACTATTGACTTTAAATGGGCTGAAATTTCGCAATACTTGGGTTGGGAGGGGTTTCTAGAGGTTTGGTTTCCATCATTCAAATCTTCTTCCTTCTAAAACAAGTTGTTGAGATCAGTTTCTAAGGGTCCTTCAAAGAAAGGTCCTCTAACTCACTTAGCTTCCCCAAATGATTATCTTCACTGCTCACACTAAAAGGAGAGTCAAAATCTGAATCACATATCTTTTTAGATGGAGGACTCAGAGATTGGCATGGGGAGCCTCTCAACAATTTTACTTTTGAGGAAGGTAGGGAAAAAACAGAATATTTAAAATGTGGAAGGCTGGATCTCTGTGGGGATAATCCGATTGAAAGAGAAGGAGCTTGAATTTGTGTACAATTAACCTCCAAAGAATCAGAGTTTTGATCTAAAATCAAACTTGCCCTTAAGGAAATCTTTTTTGAATTCAGGATATCTGCCCTAATTGAAGATGAAGAAGCTTGGCCTTGAGTATCTTTTTACCATTAAAAAAATCAGAATTTTGGGGAATTTGGGATGACAACATCTTTGTCTTTACAAGAGTCTTTTTTAAGAGATCCTTCGGTCTCCTTCTAACAAAAATGCTTGGGAAACGTCTTAAAGGGAAGCGGGGGTTTCTTTGATTTTTTATGCTTTTTGGAAGTACCTCTTGGATTGGAACTAGCTGAAGCCACTTGAGATGAAGAAGGTAAATACACAGATGAAGAGGAGAAACTTGAGGCTTTTTAGGAGCTGCAATGGGCACTGACTCAGCCTTTTCAGAAGGGCCAACCGGTGCTGAAGACACAGGAGAGAGGGACCTTCTAACGGCGAAATTTGGAGCGACAGAATTCTGGCAATTAGCCGATTGGACTAAATCTGAGGAGTCAGGGTGAAAGACTCTTGGGTTCTCGATGGGCAATAAAGAGGTACATCTTTAAATGAGAACTCTCTTTCCTCTTTAAATGCACTCGTTCGGCTTCCGCTTCAGTGTTCCCTCCAAAAATGACAGGATTGTAGATTAAACTGTGTGTCTTAGTGGGCTTTACAACTGTATGGACATTGATTATGCCTTTTGGAGGGAAGGAATTAATGCTTGACTTCTCATCGGCTGATTGATTTCCATAGTAGTGCCAGGCGGCTGTACCAAAGAATCCAACCCTTCTTTAGGATTGCAAGGCATTGACTTGCTTTCCCCAATTAAGACAACCACGAGCCCATGATAGCTTTCGCTCTCTTCTTTAACTGCCCCTTTTCGGATTCCAGCAGAGAACTCACAATAACCTTTGTGTTTACCTTCTCCGGCTCCGGTGGAGCAAATTCAAGCTTGTGAAGTTTCAACTGTTTGAATTTTTCTGACTGGATAAATGGATTTCAAACTGTGCAGACATCCTCTTTGGTAGGAGAAACTCAAACTGATCATTTAATGAATCACATTCAACCCCTTCATCATTCAAATTTTGATTTAATCTAACATCCACCAGATTTAAAAAATCATAAACAAATAAATCTCCTTTGATTTTACTGGGTGGATTGACTAAAGAAATATCGCCGAAGTTCAAAAAAATATTTCCTTTTTCTCATCATTGATATCAAGTGTTGCCGGAATGAACCCACACAGATTCTCTTTAACTTGAATTTTAGCTTCTGATACATTAACAAAATTCAAAGTTTACATGGGTATTTCTAATAAGCCCCCAAAGTAGGCCCCAATAATTCAAAGGTTTGAATATTCCAGTAGCCTAGAGGTAGATTCTTAATCGAGATGAATCCACCATATCCTCTTGCATACAAAGGTCTTCAATGAATTAACTTGTCCCATTTTTCAAATTTTAAGTGGAAGGCACCAATACTCTGCCATTTCCCAGGTTGCTCTATCACTTCATCCAAAGATCATTGATCAATATCAATTAGAGCAATCTCTGCAAACAATGGATTGATGGAGACCTCCAATTGGAAGGCAGTTGGTAGACTTTCTTTTATCTCGATCCAACTATTGAACTCAAAAAGACATGCGACAACCCAAAGATTATTGAAATCTGTTCGAAAGACCTTTGGATTCTTGATAACCCTCCGACCACCGTTGGTGATTTCTCTGTTTTTCCATGTCTGAAACAGGGGAGATCTTGTTCTGCTTAAATTTGTCTGCATAACTAACCTTCTTCTCATTTTGTGGACGGCCAAAAACTTCAGAGTGACTGCTTTTCGGCTTGATCTGTGCTGAAAACCATGCTGAATCATCATGCTTGGATTTGAAGCTTTCCAACATTTTCAGAAACGTTTGCCATCTCTTTTTTTCCTTGCTCGATAGAATATGTATGAATGATCTTCCTCCTGTTCTAGGCCATAAGTTGCAACTTAAAACCCACCCTTTCTCCATTCTGAACTTTGAGGCTTCAGTTATGCCATTTTTGACTCATTCTTTCTTGTAAAAGTACTGTTTTTCTGATTGTTGACATAGATCTTCAATAGCCTCTTGGAACCAGCAGAGATGGGAGCTTGATAAAGGTAGTGTTTTTGTTGCTTCCACATCTTCAACTTGGAATAACTCATTCTCGGACCAAATACTGTAGGGAGAGTCCAGAATTCTGCATCTTTCCACCTCCATTTCTAACTTACTCGCTGGAAAATTGAAATCTAAGAGAGTCAGAAGGGGAAGAGGATGGGGGAGAGGGAGGGGAGAGAGGAGAGAAAACAGAGAACTTACCTTTCTTACCCAAACAAAATAGTATCTTGAGAATAGATTTCTGTTAGAAGTTCGTTACAAGTGATCCCAAGGGAACATTTTTCTTAGGGGTCAGATATATTTCAAGTTTAGTGGTGGTATAGTTATCTTTTGGCTAGTATTCTAAGAGCGGCTGTATTTGAGAGAGGAGGGGTGCTCTTGTTGGATAGCTTTTTCTATTGGATTTTGTTGTTAAGCTAAACCTCTTTTATTTTCAAAGGACTGGTCAATTAGAACCCATTTATTTATTTATTTATTTTGAAAAGGAAACTGAGATTTTCATTGATATATTGAATGGAATAGCGATTATGAGACAACGAGACAAAAAAAACCCAACCCAAAGATGCCAGAGTATGTATACAAAAGCAACTAACCCAAAGCTGAACAAACTAAAATAGAAAATCGAAAATGAAAACTAACAAGCAGACAACCACTAACAAATACAACCACCGGAATAGCAATTAAAACACGAAACAATACATTGAAACAAAATTTCATCTCTAGAAACTGCCGAAGGAATGATTGAACAAGGCCAGAGAGAATTCATGTTCTAAACTTCAAGGATCCAAATGTCTTGCTGAAAAATGAACAGCTTCAAAGTAAAATCAAATCACAATCTTTAGCAAGGGATCTTAAATGACCTGGAAATAAATGTATTGCATGAGAAAGAATAGGAGGGTGATTAGGTGTATGGCTGATTCTAACCTATTTAAGTTGTCCAAAATACTCAAGTCCCATTCGTTTTGGGTTTGTTTTCTTCTCATCGTGATATTTTTTTAAGAAATTTTTTCGCCCTGTTAAGTACAATCTTGTTACTTGGTTGGTCAAAGATTTTGGTGTTCCTTAGTTGTAGGCTTTTTGCCTTATTTGACTTGTAATCATCATCAACTGTTATGTTTTTCTTATTTGTTTTTGAAAAGAAAACATAACTTTTAAGTGAAATGATGAATTTTGTATTTTGGAGCGTTTGTCTCTTTCATCGTAACAATGAACAATATTTGTTTCCGTTAAAAAAAATCATTTTAATTGTAAATTTCTTGTAATAATTCTCCAAATTTCATACTTCTCTTCTCAAATATTGTAGGGTTAGGCGGATTGTCTAATGAGATTAGTCAAGGTGCGCGTAAGCTTGCTTGGACACTCACAAATATAAAAAAGATTCTCTTCGCGACAAAAGTTTCATTAAAATGAACTTCAAACAATAGAACAAAAACAAATGATCATGGGGTTGGCCTAGTAGTTAATGAAAGACAGGTTTGCTAAAGGGCTAAGAAGGGATGCATTCAATCCATAGTGGCTACCTGCATAGGATTTAATATCTAGGAGTTTTATAGACACTCAAATGATGTAGGGTTAGACGGGTTGTACTGTGGGATTAGTTGATGTGGTGTAAGCTGGCTTGAAAACTCATTGATATTAAAAAAAAAAAATAGAACAATGACAACTCAATGAAGAACCTAAAGTACAATAAACTCTCAAAGACCAACCTAAAGATAATAAAGATGACAAAACTCGCTCAATGGAGCAAGAGCTTCTCTACAAGCAAAGGGAAAAAGCCAACTTCAACTTCATCCTCACAACTGCCCAATCACTCCAAAGTTATTTGACCATTTGAAAGATGCAACTTAATGATTAAGAAATTTAATTTCCATCACATGCATCTTTCCAAAAAGTTTCTTTCATTTGGTGCTTCAACCATTGATGTGTTTTTGGCTTAAGGTTGTTGGCCTTATTAGATAGTTTTTATTCTTTAATCAGTCTTGTATCGTCATATTGGTTTTGTGCTTATACCCTATATACATGGCTATTTTCTGAGGATGCCAACTTTATGTGTTTTAAGTTTTAGAATGATTCATGCTCTGTCTAATCTCCAAAGGTATCTTTATTTTTCAGGCTGCATCTGGAACTAAAGGTGGGTCAAGTGGTTCCCCAGTAATTGATTGGCAAGGCAGGGCAGTGGCATTGAATGCTGGAAGCAAGTCCTCAAGTGCGTCAGCATTTTTCTTACCTTTGGAAAGAGTATGTCCTTTATATATTGGCGGCACAGATGGTGTGCAGCTTTTCGGGTGTGGGTTTTTTCCTTAGGACTAAGGATACATTGAAATACATTTTTTGATGCAGGTTGTTAGAGCGTTGACATTTCTTCAGATGGGTAGAGATTGTTATGATCAGAAATGGGAAGCAGTTTCCATTCCCCGTGGTACGCTTCAGGTTTGTTGTTGAAATAATTCTTATAAAATTTAAATACAAAGATTTTCATCCTCTGCCTACCTTTTTTTGAAAAGGAAACAGTCTCATATCAGTTTATTAATATCCAATTAGACAAAAGCTCATATTACAAAAGGATTATATAGTGAGCAAACATCGCAAAACCAAACAAGGATTAGGAGGGGCATCCAGGTATAGTTGACACTCCCATAGCACCCTCATCACCTCCAACAAAATAAAGGACCAAACAACAAATAAATAGAGAGCAATTGGGGCTAAACACAGCCAATACAAACCAATGAGAAACATCTTAAAGTTTGCTTAGAAGCTTTTTTAGCTTTCCTCTCTCAAGATACTTATGGTTTTGATGGCTTGGTGGTGTTGAATTGCACGTATCAAATTGTTTTTCTGAAAAGTAAAATATATCACTATCAAATGGATTATGCTGTGTGGAAATTTAAATTGTGCCTCAGTACTTCAAAGAAAGCTTTCCTCCTATGCACTCTCACCTCATGCCTGCCCCCTTTGTGTTAATAACATGGAAAACATCCAGCACCTTTTACTTGATTGTGTCTTTACATCTAAATGTTGGTTCCGTCTTCTCCAAGCATTCAATTTTTGTTGGGTTTTTGATCATGTTTTTAAGAACCATTTGCTTCAAATTCTTGCCGGACCAGACTTGAAGAAGAAGACAGCTGAACTATTGTGGGCAAACGCAGTAAAAGCAATTTTAGCTGAAATTTGGTTTGAAAGAAACCAAAGAGTATTCCATGATAAATCATCGACTTGGTTGGAACGCTACGACTCCACTGTTTTGAATGCATCTTCATGGTGTTTATTGACTAAATACTTTCAGGATTACTCTTCGCAGGAGATTGTTCTAAATTGGCCAGCCTTTATAGCCTCCCCACCCTAAAGTTCTAGAGTATCTTGCCTTCCGAATCAGCTTTTGCTCCAATCAGTTTTTGCTCAATCAAGGACTATTATTTTGTTTTGTATTCGGCTTGCTGCCTTGCTTATGTTTCTGTTTTGGATATTTTGTTTGGCCTTGTATTGTGGCCTTTTAATCTCTTGTTTGGCCTTGTTTTATGGCCTTTGTTTGGCTCTTGTATTGCTTTTAGAAACATGGTATTTAGGTTTTGTTTTTTGTCTCTGCTTTTTGGATGTGATGAGGGCGCTAAAGGGGTGTCAACCTAGTTGAGATGCCTGAGTGCGCCTGCTGATCCTCCCCTCCAATTGCTCTTGTATAACCCTCATGTACATTGAGCTTTGTCTCTCTATTTTCAATATTAATAATAGTGAGACTCGTATCCTTTTCGAAAAAAAAAAATACTACCATTTCGGTAGTTTCTACCATCCAAACTTCTTCCACTGAAGGCTCAGCTGACTGCAAATTGGTCTAGAGTTGGGCTCTGTAGGAGGCTTCTGCAATCCATGGTTGGCTGAACTTTGTGAATCCCACAAATGTCTGTTATCTAATATCATATTATCATGAACTCGGATATGGTGTGTTAACACCATTTGATGTAATTTATCACCAATTCAACCCAAAAGTTTAAGCTAGTAGGTGAAGATAAATTTAGTTATATATCACAACCCTCCCTCTCTCTTTTGGACTTGAAATACATGAAAAGCCCAACAAGTGGAAATGAATTTTAATTGGGGAGAAAACAATAAGGAAGGAGCTTGAACCCAGGACATTCTAAAGCAACATGCTCTAAAACCATCTCAAATCACCAATTCAACTCAAAAGCTTAAGCTAGTGGGTGAAGGTAAATTTAACTATGCAACGCAACAGTAATGAAGTTAAATATATTTATTAGTAAACTGAAATCTGCTTGGTTACAACTTACAAGAGAGAGCTAATACTTATACTAGTTTAGTCGAACTAACAGCTAACTATCTAATTAAAAAGACCAAGTGGCTAGAGAAGCCTATATATAACGGCCAAATATCCACCTACTAGCTTTTAGAGCTAGTTTGTAATTTTGTATCAATTAAAGAGAAAGGCCCAATAAACCCCTACGCCAGATATATCCTTGAAAGAATAGATATGAATCCTTCGACTGTGAATTCATTTCAATATCAGCAAAGTTGTTTTTATCATACTCCCCATTCCCCAGTACATAATTCATGTATCTGAAATCTTTCTCCAAGAATGGGCCATGTCGTACTGTATGCCTGATTTTAATCAAAATATGTAATGACTTCTTCTAAGTATTGTCTGCTTTGACTATGATTTTATTGTGGAGTGTAATTTGTCTCTCACTGGGGATCTTGGTGTGACCTTATTATATTAATAGCTGCTATGCAGTGAAAGGCATTGATTTTACATTATGTTCACAAATTCACATTTTGAAATCATCGTCATCATCATCAGTGTCATCTTCATTTTTTTCCCTATTACAGGCAACCTTTCTACACAAAGGATTTGATGAGATACGCAGGCTTGGCCTCCGAAGTGAAACAGAGCAGGTTTAATTCATGGTCAAACTACTTTTTCTTTTCCAGAATTATTTGAAAAACAAATTAAAGCTTTACCATTGTTTGCATGACTCTTTGTTTAGATGGTTCGCCTGGCTTCTCCACCCGGTGAAACAGGAATGCTAGTTGTAGACTCTGTGGTAATAATATTTACTTTGTCTTGTAATTTCAAGTTACAATTATACTTTATATTATTATAATGATATTTGAATGATTTTGTTCAGATCCCCTCCTTTGGTGGTTTTTTTTTTTTGAAATGGAAACGAGCCTCTTCATTAATATAATGAAATGAGACTAATGCTCAATTTACAAGAGAAATATACAAAGAGCTTGAATCTCTAAGGGACAAAGAAATTGAAAACCAAATACACGGACAAATATAATGAGGCCCAAAAGCTTAACAAACTCGAATCAAGGCAGAAAAACAACCAAAACCACGACTGAAAAGATTCAAGACATGAAATGTTGGGAAAGGAAACAAAAGTGCGCCAAAAAACCATAACCATGAAAGAAGTAATCTTAGAAAAGCTTGATGAAGATGCATCTCAAGAGGACGAAACGAAAGAGCTGAACTATCTCGGATCCAACCAAAGAACATCTGATTCATAAAAAGTTCAAAGACTACACAAGCTGACAAACTGCTACCATGACTTCTGATGCACAACTGAGGCACCAACTTGAGGAGAAAACTTCTAAGGCTCGGTTGAAGAGGCAGGCCATTTGACGGGGCATCTTGTTGAAAAACCCCTAAAGCATAACCCTTCACTGCTTACACTAGTGCAGAAAGTCCATGAAGCCTTTGGAGGATGCAAAATCCGTTGGGAATAACCAACTGAACACTAGACTGCAATCTGCTACAAGATATTTTTGATGATCTGGGATTCCAATGAGCTGCACTGATGGTGGGCAAACTGAACACTTTTCATCAACCTTCGATTCATCTTCCAACTCTTCATCAATCTGAAACAAACATTTCGATTCTAAGGGCTCCATTTGCAACTGCCCCTCATTTCCATCTGTCTTTTCGAAGTGTTCATACTCTTCACTACTCACGCTGAATGGAGAATCGAAAATTGTCTCGCTCTTCTTTTTGGACGGAATGACAGGAGTATGAGTTGGAGTACCTCTCAGGAATTTCACCTTTGAATTAGGCATTGAGAAGCTACAGTATTCAAAGTGTTGAAGATGAGAGGATTGAGAATCTGACCTATTAGCTTGAGAGGGAGTTTGGATTTTAGAACAATTATTTTCTAAAACATCAGGATTCTGCTCAGGGAACAACTTCTCCTTGAGTCTCAATTTAGTTACTTCCTTTGGTCCTTTTCTTCTAACAAAATACTTCGGGAAAGGCTTGAATAAATGAGAGTATTTCCTCACTTTTGGTTGGTGCTGGTCCTTTTTTTACAGGTATCCCTGCCCAAGGAAGAAAACGAAGAATAAGAATTTGAGAGGAAAGAGGACTATTTGAGCGTTTACCGGACAAGGTCTTGCTTGATTTTGTATCATCAAATGATAGAGGAACTAACAGATGTGATAAACTTGTGGCAACGTTCTGCTGTTGGAGCAGCTTGAAGCGTTTGTAAGAGGGCCTTGTGACTGATGGGCTGCCTTTGATGAAAATTCAAAAAGATTGGGCAGTTTGTTATTTTTTTGTTTACAGAAAAATTAACTCGGAACTTCTTATTGGGCACTGAAAAAAACTTAGCTGTCGGTTCATCAAACTCATGAGTGGCTCTTGGAATTTCAATGGGCCAGGTGGTTCGGCCGGATTTTTCTCCTCTCATTAATTGCACTTCTTTATCTTCCACAACTTTGCACCCTCCTGATTTTGAACGGCCATCTTACTTAATGGCTTAGTAAATATCGGCAAACTACCTTTAATGGAGTTAACAATTGCCGGAGATTGACAAGATTGCTCCCTGGAATCAGAAACTTCCTTGGACTTCAGGTGAGGTCTGTATCTATAGCTCAATCTTCTTATTGGTGGGGACAAAAGCATTCCTTTGAAGATTCAGGTTGAACCTTGAGGGGAGAAGGAAATCTAAATTAGAATTTAATGTTTTTTTGGAATAGAAACGGACCTCTTTGTTAATAAATGAGACTAATGGTCAAAGTACAAGAGTAATATACTATGAGCATTAAGGAAAAAAATGACTAAAAGGACAATAAAAACAGCGATATAAACAAGCCAAATAACTCAAACAAAAAAGGAGAAAGAACAACCAAGCAAAATATTGTTCTTTCAATAAGAAGCAAATTTGTGTGGAAGAATTGCAACTAAACGCTTTGAAAAGAAAGTAGATGGAACACCAATGGGAGACGAAAACGATCTTGAGCCTGAGAAGACTTGCTAACAATTTTCAATCCAACAAATTGCAAAGTAACATTAAATTCGTTGAAGTAAGAAACCATTCTTGCACTTGATGAGAGAAGATAAAATGAACAAACCAACTCAACTGAAGTGCTGAAAACTAACTTATGATGCCCACAATAAGCTACGAGATGAGAGAAGAGGGAAAGCCAAGAGAACAACAACCATCCTTGATAAGATGAAAACCAGGAACTGCTAAATTTTTAATTGTTCAATCAGTTGGAAACAATTCTTGAGCCCAAACTTCTTCAATGAATCCAGGGAGAGAACTAGTTCTGAATTAAATCTAACTTAGAATTTAATGTATCAAGAGCAATTTCTTCATCAAGCATAACTTGATTTAATCGAACTGTATCTATAGTATTGAAAATTCATATATGAAAAGATCTCCATGAACCTTGCTGGGGGGAATGATTGATGAAATATCACCAAAATTTAAAAATATGTTACCCCTCTGATCATCTATTATTTCAATGGTTGCAGGGATAAATCTGCATAGATTTTCCTTCACTTGAATTTTAGCTTCTGAGACATTAAGGAAATTTATGGTTTCAGTTGCAACGTTTTCTGATCCCCCAAAATGAGCTCCAATTGCTTCCATCCTCCATAACCCTTCCTCCCCATCCTCCAAACAGGTTGTCTGGTCTTCTTTGTTTTCACCAAATCAACATAGCTTTCCTTCCTCCCCTCATGTGACTGCCTTGTTGGGATTTTTTGAGGACGAAGCTTGGGAAAAGTACCAAGATTTATACTCATGACTCAAATTGAAATTCTCCAACATTGTGCTAAATAATTGCCAACCCTGTTTATCTGCACCTATGGGGACATGAATGAAAGATCTTCCACCCATATGTGGCCAAACAGGGCATCTAAATCTCCAGCCTTTTTCAGTTCTGAATTTAGAAACTTCTGCCCTTCCTTTTTCAATTTTTCTTTTTTATAAAAATAAGAATCTTCTGGTCTTCAATTCAGTTCTGAAATGACTTTCAAGAAAACAAAAAAGCTGTGAGTTCAAAATTGGTAGGATCATTGATGTCCTCCACCCAGGGAAATACCATTCTCGTGCCAAATGTAAAAAAACATGTTGTCTATTTTTCATCTTTCGCATCCATTTCTAACTTTGAATTAGGATAAACGGTAGACTGAAAATTTTTCAGAATAATGAACCGTCTTGAGCTTGCCAGAGAAATTCGGTGAACGGTCAGAGTGCAGCCGTCACCGGAGGGCTAGTGCTGGCAGTTTAGGATGCAGTCGTCGTGGAACTACTGGAAAGAGAGAGACAACCGAAGAGGGAGGAGAGAGGAGAGATGAGAGAGAACAGAGTGAACTTAGCTTTTTTGAATTCTCAGATTCAAACACAACCTTTTCTTCCTTGGATGGTTTCTTTTGATACCCTTTTTTCACTCTGAATGTGAGAGTAATTTGTTTCTTTTCATTAATCAATCAAAAGTTTGTTTCTTGTTAGAAAAGAAGGGGGAAAAAAAAAGAAAAGAAAAGAAAGAGAGCTCCCTTTTGTATTCATTCTGTAGTGAATAGTTTTTCTTTCAGAAGGTAAACTTTATATTAACCTACAACTTATTATGTCAATGTTGCAGGTGCCAGGTGGCCCTGCCCACAAACTTTTGGAGCCAGGTGATGTGCTTGTTCGCATGAATGGAGAAGTAAGGAGAATTTTTAATCTGTAATTATTCATTCCTTCGTTCTGTACCTATGTTGTTTCTTAGTTTTAACGACAATGTCCATGGTTTAGCTTTTCTGTTATTTTGTTTGTGGCGAGGACAAGAATGCACTACGTTGGTTTCATTTTCTTCAATCATCATTACCAGGAAAATGAGAAACATTGTTCTTTCCATTGTTTTTGGCTAGATTCCCTGTTCAGTCTGCCCATATAAATTATCTTTTATATGATTTTTTTATTGAAAAATGGTACAGGTAATTACGCAGTTTCTGAAAATGGAGACTCTAGTTGATGACACTGTGAAACAGACAATTGATTTGCAAGTTGAAAGGGGTGGGGCGTCATTTACAGTACACCTAGTGGTGAGATGTTATCACTTCACAATGTGGAACTTGTCCTTGTTTTGTATTTTGTATTTTGAGTATCAGTCTCTTTTTTCCCTTCCATGAAAAGAGTCGTTTCCTTTTCCAAAAAAGAAACATTTGCCTATCAGTTAGGTTCAGTCAAAGAGCTTTTGGGTTGGATACTTTGTGTTTTGGACATATTTTCAAAATGTTACAAGTGCTTTTACTAATTAGGAACAGTTCTCAGATTTATTTATTATTTATTTTTTTAGAATGTAATAAATCTTTTCATTGAAAAAATGAGAATAGGCTGGTGCTCCTATGCATTAACCTTCAAGAGAGGATAGAAACAAAGTAAAACAAAGGTAGACAATACTATTGTGATAGCGATACAAAGAAAAGAAAACTCCAAAAAAGCAAAACTCTTAATAATCTATCAAACCGGCGTCCAATAAGTAACTTCTCAGAAGATGCTCAACCACATCTTTGTTTAATTGCTTTTGGAGTGAGCACTTAATTAGCACATCTTTTAAAAATACTATCCTAAAATATAATTCAATTGGGTCTTTGATTCCGACTTTAAGAAGAAAGTTTTGCAGCTCCTAATTGGCACCAATCTAAAAGAGAAATCAAGATTTCTATGGATAAATACTATAAAGGCCCTACTTTTAGAAATTTGGTTTGATTTAAGCGAAACCAAAGAATATTCCAAAACAAAGAATCAAATTGAATGAATCGTTTGGAGCTTGTTAGAATCAATGCCTGCTCATGGTGCTCCTTAGCTAAAGCGTTTGAAGTATACTCAATTCAAGACTATGCCTTAATTGGCAGGCGTTCTTACATGATTTAGTTTGTAGTCTTATTTGTTTGGGGTATTTTGTTGTATTGCCAGATTCTTTAATATCGTTGTTTTGTTGTTCGGTAGTTTGTTGTCTTTGGTGTTTATTTTGCTTTTAAATGTATTGCTCGAATTGTATTCACATGGGTTTGGTTTTACTTTTCAATCAATGTCGGGATGTGATGAGGATGCTATGGGGTGTCAACCTAGTTGAGATGTCCAAGTGCACTTGCTGATCTCATAATCTCATAGGCGTTGATCTTGTCTCTTCACTGTACTCAAACATTACTTTGTCTATTCATTTTCTTCATGAAGAGGCTTGTTTCCTTTAAAGAAAAACAGTTTCTCAAAATTGGCCTTGAAATGGGCCCAATATTTGAGTAGAAATTCTGGCGTACTAAGGCTAGGTGCTTATTCTTGCCCAACATTTTTAGAGCAGTTCTAATTTCCTCCTGCTTAAATCTGGCGGTTAAGAAGGTATTCTGATTTTGATCAACCAAGGACCACTCAAATTAAGAGGAATAACTTTGATGCCCAGAAACTTGGTGCATAAGGAACTGTAGAAACCCAAGATTAGTTCCTCAATTTCCTTGAGCGATCATGTAGGTGTTCCTTGATCATCAATCAGCTCTAAGATCGAATTTCTTCTCTTCTTTGCTGTTAAGAAACGGTGGAAAAATCTGGAATTTTCATTTCCCAAGTGAAGCCAATTAAGCTTGCTTTTTTGCCGTAGGTTTCTCTCATCTATTCGATCAAAGAGATAACAGTTCTGCTTTCAAAGAGATTCTCAAATCCCTTTCCAAGCTGAAACTATCAGAATTTTCTGCTTCAAGATCACATTTTTCTATTATCTGTAGCAAAGCTTCTTCATTGCTTTTCTTTTTCTTCTCAAAGTCAGCATTTCGTAACTTCAAAGCATTTATAACAAAACCCGCTCAGCCTTCTCTTCCATAATTATTGACCTTTCAATTCTATGACAGGTCTCTTTGATATTCGACCAACTACTACAAAATCTGAATGGAGGGGGACCCCACTTAGAGGATCTTCCAGCAAAATGGGGGAAATGATCAGAAATGGTTCATGTTTGACTAGCAGTTCTAGTATTTGCAAATAAATCATCCCAAGTATTAGAAATTAAGAATCTATCAAAGAGCGCACATGATATAACATTTCCTTCTCGTGGCCAGGTATCTTTGATATTCAACCAACTACTACAAAATCTGAATGGAGGGGGACCCCACTTAGAGGATCCTGCTTCAAGCAAAATGGAGAAATGATCAGAAACAGTTCATGTTTGACGGGCAGTTCTAGTATTTGCAAATAAATCATCCCAAGTACTAGAAATTAAGAATCTATCAAAGAGCGAACGTGATATAACATTTCCTTCTCGTGACCAACTAAAGCGACCATTGCTTGGTGGAATTTCCATAAATTTTACTGCTGCAATGAAGTTATTAAACTTCCTCATACCCCTTGTTACTCTCCCAACCGGGAATCTTTCCTGAATTCATCTGGTGATGTTAAAGTCTCCGCCAACACCAAGGATCTTCACAATACTCCGACGGTGATTGCAATTCTGGCCATATAAACTTTCTTTCTCTAAAATCAGTGGGACAGTATACGTTTGTAATCCAATGCACTTTCTTACAAATAGTCAAGCATTTGACGGTTAAAGAGTAGCCACCTTTCAGCACCTCAGTAACTGTGATTTTACTTTCATCCCACATAGAGAGAATTCCTCCAGATTTCCCAAAAGCTTCAACAAAGGCCCATCTTATGCCTCTTGAACTCCATAACTATTTGATGAAGGCTGAAAGTCTTAGAAGCCCGTGGATCAATATTTCTAGGCAGCTTCGATGATCATTGGCTTAACAGCTGTGGAAGCTTCTCTGACCTTTCCTTTGCTGAGTTACTCTTCACCGAATTTTGATATGACTGATCCCCTGAAGCTGGAGCAACCTTGGACTTTCGATGAGTCTTTGGTGATTGCTGTGGCTGAAACTTGTCCTTTCCAGAGGGAGCAAAAGAAATCCTGTTCAAGTTCAGATTGTACCTCGAAGGGAGAAGAATTTGAACTTAAGTTTAATGGATCACAGTCTATTTCTTCATCTTTCATTACTTGATTTTCATTTAACCAAATGATATCTATTGGGTTTGGTAAACTATATATGAATAAATCTACTCGTATCTTGCTGGGGGGTCGATTGATAATATATCTCCAAAATTTAAATAAATGTTTCTCCTTCATCAGTAATTTCAATGGTTGCAGGAATGAATCCACATAAATTCTCTCACTTGATTTTAGGTTTTGAAATATTAAGGAAATTTAGAGTTCAAGCTGCAATGTTTTCTAATCCCCCAAAGTGACCTCTGATTGCTTCAAATGTTTGCCCGCGCCAATAATTGAGTGGGAAATTTTTTATTGATATCCATCCTCTATCTCTTCGAATATAGTGGTCTGCTATGGTTACATTTGTTTTATTTCAAACTTTAAATGGATGGTGCCAAACTCTTGCCATTTGCCTGGGTTCTCAATATACTCATTCAAAGTTCAGCGATCCATTTCAATCCGAGCATTTTCTGCAAATAAGGTTATAGGATTGGATTGGAAGTCTGTTTGTATGTAGTTTCTTTTGGGTGGGGGCTCTCTCATCCACCAGCCCTTAGCTTATTGCTCTTTTGCTTTTCTGAATATATTCTATCTCTAAAAAAGATTTGTTTTTTATTAAATTTTTTTTATGTAATATCACTTAGTCTGCTTGCTTCTTCTGTTTGGTAGATGAAATAAAGATAGCAAACATTGTAAAAAATTGGTTGAAAACCTGTTCCATAGAAGTGTGCAATGGACATGGATAAGCAAATGAAATGATCTTGCATGACTGTTTTATTCGTGAATGTTCACCTTTACATGCTTCATCCATTTGTGTTTTGTGGGATTATGTTACTAAAGTATTTTCATGTCGTTTTTTCTCAATTTGGTATTGAACTTGTTCTGCTTATGATGTGAACTTTAGGTACAGGATCTACATTCCATAACTCCTGACTACTTTTTAGAAGTAGGCGGTGCAGTGATACATCCTCTTTCATACCAGCAGGTGGGTGGAAACTACAGTTTTTGTATGTTGCAAAAAGTGTCTATTCACATTGTATTGTTGACTTTCCGTTAATGCCTTGGACATTTTATAGTTTTACCATTATTTACTTGCATAGTCAGTATATTAAAGCTAATGTTTGCTTCATAATTTTCCTGCCTGTGTCGACTGTTTCCCTATGGCCACCTTTTAAGTCAAATTTCATCTGTCTTTTAAATAAAAAAGCATGTGACATTTTCTCAGGAAGTATTTAACTGCCCCCCCCCCCCCGGGTAAAAGTTTTAGCTTGGTTATTGCTTTCAAACTCAATATGGGAGCTATAACATGTATCACTTTTTCAATCAAATTTTTGTCAAGTAATCGTCTGCACGACCTGTGCTGTACTAAATCCATGTTTAACTATCTTCTTGGGTCACTCTTGATCATTTTCTTTTAATGATTATTCCTTTTGAATAGCACCATAACTTAGTTTTTAAAAACAAGCGCAGTCAACTATTTAATTGTTTTGAGACAGCTCATTTTGAAAGTCTCTCTTTGGTGTTCCTATACAAGCCTTTGGTGTTTTCTCTTCATGATATAAGTTTGAATTGGGCTGCCTTCTAATTCTAATTTATTTTTCATATTTTTCTTTTATCATTCTTATTTTCTTTACTGCTCTCTCTCTCTTTTTTCCTTTGTAGAGCTTGTAATCTTTTGAACATTAGTCTCTTTTAATTATTTTATTTTATTATTTAATACTTATTATTTCTTTAAAACAACACCATAACTTAGTTTAGCTTTTCATCAATGCAGGCCAGAAACTTTCGTTTTAAATGTGGTCTTGTCTATGTTACGGAACCAGGGTATGTTTATAGTGATCTTATGTTGGTTCTTTTGTTATTTTTAGTAGAATACTCTCTCTTAGTCACAGCCATGTGCAGTTTAGATTATTATTCGTTAGTTGGTCCTGGACATCTCTACGACCATACCACATTTTATCAATTATCAATTTTTAGGTTCAACTAGGCTTGGAGTGAGGAGATTTTTAGGGACGTTAGAGTTAAGCAGGGGGGGTTACTTTAGTTAAAAGGCTGAATTTGTAGAGATTGTCAGAAAGGAGGGGTGGGTGAGTGTAACTCAACCTATTTGAATAGTCACAAGAAGAAACAAGAACTTCTTCAGCTCCACTGAGATGAAAACCTAGGGCTATTAACTGAGGACCAAGAGCTTGAGGTTGAGGTTCTTCATTACTTCTCCACCTTGTTTGGTTAGTTGGATCTCATCTGTTCGTGGAGGGGTGAATTGTTGTCCTGTCTCCCTAGGGGTATTAGGACTTGTGGAAAGTCTTTAGTGAATTCTAAGGGGTGGCATTTTTTCTTTAAAATGATTCATGTGTTTGTTCAATCTCAAAGAAGCATAAGGCCACCGAAGTTGAGGACTTTAGACCCATTAGACTTACTACCAGTGTGCATAGAATTACCTCATAGGATTTGGTCGTTCTCCTGTCTATGCTCTCTAGCAATCAAGGGACTTTTTTAGCAGACAAAAAAATCTTTGATCAAGCTCGGCCATTGAGTACCTTATTGAATGCAAGAGGAGATCATTTCCACGATTGATTTTGAGAAAGCCTATGACCACGTGGATTGATGATTTGGTGAGTTGGGAGGATTGTAGGTCCTTATCAAAAGCAAGAGATCATTTTCGAGAAAGCCTATGACCTTTTGGATTAACAGTTTGGTGAGTTGGGAGGTGGCCTCTACGCCCTTCGGGTTGAGGGGTTTAGGTATTGGTAGTTTATGACGATTAACATAACCTTGTTGGATAAATGAAATAGGCTATTCTATTATGAAATCGATACCTTATGGCTCAACATTATTGTTATTAAGCACTGCCCCATCCCTTTGAGTGGACTGATGAGAGATTAAAAGACACTTCCAAAAACTCATGGACAACAGATATGATGGAGCTTCCCTTTTGTTTTTTTCCCCTCTCATTTTATCCACAATGTGGTGGGAGTGGGTGGGATGCTTATTTTTGGGAAGGATAACCGGAACTTTGAACAAAAATCGTTAATACCATCTTATCCTTCTATTTTCCATCTTTTTCCCCCTCCCTTCTTCAATACTCTTGTACTACCCCTTTGTTAACTATTAGACATTTGCTTATCTAAAGTAAATAGCTAAATAAAATTTCACACTTTAATTAAAGTATATGACCTATATTAAGAAGAAAGATAAAATAAAGTGCCATATGATTTTACGACTTACATATTTTAACAAAATTGTGCAATAGTACTCTTGTGTCAGTGGGACTTTTTTTATTTGAATATATATTGTTTTGGTGTTTTTAGAGATCTTGATTTTGGAATTTTGTTAAATTTTGTGGGATTTTATATTTTAACTAAAATTTTGGTTATTTAGAAAATTGGTGTGTAAGCTAAGAATTGGAAAATTAAGAGAAATATTATAGTGTATCTATATGAAACAATGAGGATCTCTATATAATTTTTTAAAATTAGTTCTTTTCGAACTTAAGAAAACTTCAAACGAATTGATCACCATGAAAACGACAATAACGATAAAATAGGACATAAGAGTTTCATCTTGGATGTATCCGTGTCTGACATGTGTTCGACATTGACTCTCCCCTTAAAATGGAGTGTTTAGTTCAAATGCCTTGGCTCTTTTATCCTCACTATCCTCTTTTCTTCTACTGGCAGAAAGGGTGACATCTCTCTCAATAACTAAGAGGTCATGTGTTCAATTCATGGAGGCCACCTACCTAAGAATTATTTCCTATGAGTTTTCTTGACATCCAAATGTCGTAAGGTTAGGTAGGTTGTCCAGTGAGATTAATTGAAGTGCATGTAAGTTGACCCAAGATCTAATGACACCCTAACAAGGAATGCAGCAGCCTGCTGCTCTTTAAGTTAGGAATATAATGATTATTCCATTCAATATCTATGTTTATCCTGGGTGTCTTCCCCCCCAAGTTTTATGATTAATCTGCTGCTGATCCTTATGCACCTTCCACTTTCCCAAGATATGCCGGTTTGCTGGTTTTGGAAAACCAGTCTTCCGTTTTTGGTTGATTGCTTATATTATTTTTTTCTTCAGTTTTACTTTTACTATTTTGGCTGTTTTGCACTGCTGCAATTGCTGTATTTGGACTTCTTATGGTCTTTGGATTTTCTTTGGGATAAGATGTTGGTACTATGGTGGTGTCAAGCTTGTTGAGATGTACGGATGCGCCCCTGATCCACTTCTCTCCCCTCTCTTTTTAGGCTTCTTTATTATTCTCACTGTATAATTCTCTTGTACTTTGAGTTTTACAATAATAAAGAAGCTTGTCTCTGTTTAAAAAAAAACTCATGAATATATATATAAAAAATCCTTTTTTCTCCTAGGCCCTAGAGAGTTGATGCCTTTGGTCTCCTTGTTCGTCCAAAGACTTGCTGTGTAGCTTTTTTTCTCATGTTTAGCCCACCCTGCTTCGGTGAGTGATTCTATTTTCAGTTTAGAAGGTAAAGATTCCCATGAAGTTGGAGTTCGTTGTGTGGTAGGACTCACATCCGGACATCTAAACTAGGTTGACACCCCTTAGCGTCCTCACATATCTGTACAAACAATCCATTATAAAATTAAGACCGAGGGCTAAATTAACTGCCCAAAAAGAACAAGTACAACCTGCTACAACATAACACCAAAACTGATCAAACAATGGTAAACATTTCATTACAGCCGAGACCAACAAAACAAACTGATGAAGAATTGCATCCAAACCCACACTAAAACAGGGTAAAAACCCTTCACAGAGCCTTGGACGAATGTACAAACAGGAATATAGTTGAAGCGATTGGCATCATCTAACAATCTTGGAAGATAAAAGCCCGCCTTTTCGAGCATAGATCTTGAATGGAGTAGTCTTCAAAATCCTTGTTTAAAATGCACCGAGACGTAGCATTTCGTCGTGCTGTTTCAAAGTTGTCTAACCAATCTGTTTCTTTGTCGTGGAATACCCTTTGATTTCTTTGAAACTGAAATCAAACCACAATTCCGCAAGTAGAGCCTTAGCCATGTTGACTTGAAATTGTCTAGGACCCTTCTTTAAAAAAGAACCCATTAGAATCTGCTGAACATTTATGCTAAAAGTATCTCCATACACGCAAGTAACATTGAAGAAGAACCTTCACCAACAATTGGCTGAGTAAGTGCAGGCAAAGAACAAATGCTGTAATTCTTCCCCTTCCTTCTTGCACAGAGGACATATTGATGGTGATAGGCAGCTAGATGGAAATTTTCTTTGCATTACGTATGAGCAGTTTAAGAGCCGAAAATCATAATCCATAGGACGACGTTTACTCTCCTGGGGCTTTTAGTCTTCCATAGGGCTTTATAAAGAATTTTATCCAATGGGGATGAAGGAGATAAGTGGGGCTGTAAGGCGTTTCACTAAAAATTTGCTGGTTGATTGTAAGGACCAAATTCTTTTATCAAAATTTCCAAGACCCTCTAAGCTGAAATTTTTTGGAACGAAGATGAACATTTTCTTTTCTGCATTACGTATGAGCTAACCTGTGGGCTGTTCTTTTTTTTTTTTTTGAAATGGAGTCAAAAACTTCTTTATTAATAAGAACTCTATGTACAAGAGATTTATACAAAGAGAACAATAAAGAAGAAATAGAAAGGGGAAACCTAAAGGATCAGGAGACACACTCGGACATCTCAACTAGATTGACACCCCGATAGCGCCAATCATCATATCTCGAAAAAGTAAACATCAAAGAAAAACAAAACCAACAGAGAAGCAAACTAATAACAATCAGCCTATTACAAGGGTCCAGAAATAACTGTAAAATATGAACAGAAAATTCAGAAAGAACCCAAAAATACAATACAATCTCGAAATAAAAATTAAACAAGGTCAAGACTTCAAATCTTCAAAACTTCGGTCAGAAAAAACTGTGATGCAGAGAAAATGAACCAGCAACGGTTAGGCTTGATTAAGAAAGGCATTCCAGTTAAGAAAGGCAATCTTTGGGCTATTTTTTTTTGTATTTCTGTATATTGTTAACCTTCATAAATATATCACAGGTTTTATCGCGTACAATTTAACTCATTTGAAAGTTTCTTATTTGAATTATTTCATTATTTAAAAGGTAAACTTTCTATGTTGCAGATATATGTTGTTCAGAGCTGGAGTTCCTCGTCATGCTATCATCAAGAAGTTTGCTGGTGAAGAAATTTCAAGAGTTGAGGATCTAGTCTCAGTGTTATCTAAGCTGTCTAGGGGTACTCGGGTTCCATTGGAATATATAAGCTATACAGATCGTCACCGAAGGAAGGTATTTGGTAGCAGTATTAGATGGATAATAGATATACCATTGCTTCTTGTTTACCTGTAGTCTGAACGAAATTTTACTTTGCATCTTCAATGGAATTTGAACATGGAAAAATGTTTAATACTTTTCATATAAGTCATAAGAAACAAATTTATTGATGTATAAAATGCAGAAGAAGATGGTAAATTTTTTTTTTTTTTGGGATAAGAAACAACTGCTTGAAGGTTCTAATTTGTAATTATAAGGCACTGTATGTTGTTGCATGTTCATTGATTAACTTTTATATTCTAATTTCACTTTTCCTTCATTAAGTTGATATCTAAAAAAACATTTGTTCTCTTACGCATTAGTGCATACTCTTCTCCTGGAATGCTTATCAGTTTGTTGTTACCTTATTTGGTACCTGCAGTCTGTCCTAGTCACTGTTGATCATCATGAATGGTACGCCCCTCCTCAAATATATGTTCGCAATGATACTACTGGTTTGTGGATAGCCAAGCCTGCTATTCAACCTCACCTTCGTCTGGAGTCTTCTCCAATGACTAATGTGGGAGAAGGTTATATGAATCCAACAGATGTACTCAGTGATGATTCTTCTCATTTAAGACATATGCATCCAGTGAACAACCTTGAAATAATTGATGGCGTGGTTAGTATGGAAACCAATTTTGAGCATGGGTCAGAAGAGGCACGTTCTCAAGATAGATCTGATGCTGGAACTAAGAAACGAAGAGTAGAAGATGATCGATTAACCGATGGAAATGTTGCTGACAGTTCTTTTCATGAAACTCAAGAAACCATCTTGGAGGATGCCACTGCTATGCAAACTGCAAATATACGGGATTATCAAGGTGGAACCGTAGCAGTAGTTGCAGCCAATGCTTCATTTCCTGAACGTATTATAGAGCCCACTCTTGTGATGTTTGAGGTAATAAATTCTTTTTTTGGATGAAGAAATGATATACTTTAAACTGTTGCCATACATCACTGAACTCAAGGTAGTATTGCTATATTTGTGTGTAATGATTAAGCATTCTCCTTATGGCCCTCATTTTCTTTAAAGTGCTGTTTTCTCTTCTTATTCAAGTAGAGTAATTTTGGAAAAGTAGGCAAATTTCTTCTCTTCAACTTAATGTACTCCCGTGGATTTCCAGCACTAATGTGCTAACGAGGGACAATTTATTCTGTAATTTACAACTCCTTCCCATCACTATTTTTATGAATGAAAGCAATCTTAGTACCAAAATTCACTGTTGTCGTCAAGGGAACAGCCAGAACAAAGGAGAAAATGTTGAGAACCCAACACGTTTCTTTTGAAACTTACTGGTGTCTGCTGATTATATTATTATTCACTATCCCTTATCTTTTTTCTCATTTTTTTCCCCTTGATTTGTGGAAGTAGCTATTCTTGATGTTGTTATTTTCTAATGTTTTCTAACTCCAAGGGAGTGTGTTGAATGCAAGAAAAGAATTTAAAACCATTAACTAATAACGTGGCTTCTCTATTTTTAATCGTTACAGCAAGAACAACATTTATTTGTTTCAATGTTGTTACAACCAAGGTTGGTGGTGATGACATCACCGATCAACTCAAAAGCTTAAACCGATGGGTTGTAATAAATTTAATTATATTAAACACTTTACTCTAACTTGTGAACTTGAAAATTTATAAAAGACCCAACAAGTGGAAATCACTATTAATTGGGGATGAAATGATATTGTAGGAGTTTGAACGCAAGACCTCAGGTTAAATCACTGATTGACCTAAAAGCTTAAGCTTCTGAGTTGCGGTAATTTTATTATATAAACCTAACAGTTATATATTTGCCTTTTCCTTTATTTTTCATCACCTTGCAGGTTCATGTGCCACCATCATGTATGCTTGATGGTGTTCATTCGCAACACTTTTTTGGGACAGGTGTTATAATATACCAGTCTCACAACATGGGACTAGTTGCCGTCGACAAGAATACTGTTGCAATATCAGCTTGTGATATCATGCTATCTTTTGCTGCCTTTCCCATTGAGATTCCAGGGGAGGTAAATCTTTTGTGGGTCTGGATGACAATTATGCCAACGTTGAGTGACTGCAAATTTTTTTGACTTCTTTTCTTGCAGGTGGTCTTCTTGCATCCAGTTCACAACTATGCTCTTGTTGCATATGATCCCTCTTCTCTTGGATCTGTCGGTGCCGCAGCAGTGCAGGCTGCAAAATTACTTCCTGGTAGGGTTTCTTTTCCTTTATTTCCTAATGTTATTAACTCTGATAATTTTCCTATCTGCAAAATTAAACTATGTTATACTTTTTTTTTAAACGGGGACAAGCTTCTTTGTTTATTATTAATAAAAGAGACTTAATCTCAAAGTAAAAAGAGTGTTATACTAAGAGCAAGAGAAGAAAAAAAATGCAGTCTACAACTACAACAAAAACTTAGGCAACAAAGGAGATGACAAGCTAAAAAACAAATTCCAAACAAAAGAAATCAAGCTAAACAGAACCATAATGTGGAAATCTAAACACAAAGCATAATGAAAAATTTCCCTCATAAAGAACCCATTCGAATCTAAAAACTTGCAAGAAGATGCGACCGGCCTTTGTTATACTTTTATGGCTTTATCTATAAAAGATGGAAATCATAAGGTTTCAGAGAATCAAAATAATCTATTCCATTTACTGAAGAAGATATATATTCTCTCATACAAGCGTACAAGACTAGCCTAACTAGGAGAAGGTTGAAAAATAGTAAAGGACAATATGGCAAAGATATTTACCATTGAAAAAGAGAAAGAAGAGAAAACACAAGTTATATGTGGAAAACCCTAGTACAAGGAGAAAAAATCATGATAGAAGCCTTTCTTATTGTTTTCTAATAATCAAAAGAGTACAAGAGGGAAGAATGTATATAGGCTATAATAAGCCCTAACAAAAAAGGAAATAAAACTAGGGTACTACAAATTACGCACATACTCTTGGCTTAAACACTCCATTAGCCTCTAATTTCCAACACTCCTCAACAAGTTGGACCGTAGATGTCAATTAGATCCAACTTGCTAACAGAATAGTCAAAGCTCTACTAGAATAACTCTTTGGTGAGGACATAAACAATTTGTTGACTGGAAGGAATGTACAAAATATAAATACCGTCATTCTCAAGTTTCTCCTTTATAGAATGTCTGTCTAATTCCACTTGTTTTGTTCTTTTATGTTGAACTGAGTTATTGGTTATGCTTATAGCAACTTTATTGTCACAAAAGAGCTTCATAGATAACTCATAGTTCTAGTGAAGATCAGACAATTTTCTACAGCCAGATCTTTCACAGATTATCAAACTCATATTTGACTTTAGCACTACTGCTAGTGACAACATCCAACTTCTTACTCCTCCAAGTAATAAGATTACCCCACACAAAGGTACAATATCCTGAAGTGGAATTTTCGCAGTAACTGATCCTGCCCAATCAGAGTTGATATATGCCTCAATACATTTTCTGTCAGTTTTTTGAAACATCAGACCTTTACTTGGAATAGTTTACTAGTATCTTAGAATGTGATTCGATACAGAAAAAGCTACCGATGAAGTGGAAGACGAGCTATGACAGTTACTTCTGCTGCAAGAACTAAAGGGATTGCTTTTTTTTTTTTTCCTTAGCAACTTCTGAAACTGATCATGAAACCATCGAACTTAGTACGGTTAGGATCGATGCGGCTGTCCTTTCCACGGAAAGGGGAAAAGAGCGAAGTTGCGAGACCGTATCAAGATCAAGAGGTATGTGTTCTTCGTAGGGTGCTTACATAAATTGACTATCAGTACTGACTGCATAGAAGATATCTGGTTTTGAGTGGGATAGATAAATCAACTTTCTCATTAAACGATGATACTTTTCTCTGTCAACAGGCACTTTGTCACTAGGATTTTCCAATTTCGCATTGAATTCCTTGGGCGTATCAGCAGGTCTGCATTTAGTCATACTTATTTCCTTTTAACAAGTCAAGAATATACTTCCTTTGTGAAGCAAAGATCCCTTCCCTTGATTGTGCCACCTCCATCCCAAGAAAGTACTTTAGATTCCTTAGGTCTTTGATTTCAAACTCGTCACCCATCTTCTCTAAGCCTGATAATCTGAACAGTATCATCTCCCGACAAGATAATATCATCGACATACACAATCAACACAACAATATTTCCAGATTAGACCTTTTTTGTAAACAGTGTGTAATCAAAATGTCCTTGAGAGAAGCCTTGAGATTTAACAAAGGTGGTAAATCTGTTGAACCATCCCTAGGAGATTGTTTCAAAGCATAAAGAGATTTTCGAAGCTTACAAACTTGATGGTTAAACTGAACTTTAAAGCCTGGTGGAGGACTCGTGTACACTTCTTCCAAATCACCATTTAGGAAATCATTTTTTACATCAAGTTGATAGAGAGACAACTTTTTATTGAGTGCAACAGACAAAAGAACCCTGACTGTGTTTACTTTGCCACAGGAGAAATTGTCTCTGAATAATCTACCCCATGAATTTGAGTGAACCCTTTTGCAACAAACCTAGCCTTGTGCTTGTCTAATCCCTATTTGATTTGTACCTCAGAGTGAACACCCATTTGCATCCCACTGTTTTTACCCTTCTGGAAGAGTGCAAAGATTTTGTCTTATCCTTCTCAAGTGCTCCCATCTCTTCCATGACAGTCGTCTTCCACATAGGACTTTCCATAACTTCATGGATGTTCTTTGGTATTGTTGTAGTGTCGAGACTTGCAGTATACACTCTGAACTTAATAAGATATGTAGTTACACATAGAGTGCTTTGTATAGGACCTAGTACCTTCTCAAGCCAATGGCATGTCAAGAGAGGGATCATAGCTCTCTAGCTTGTCTGAGTCATCTGGGCTAGTCTCACGCACCTGTGTGTCTATTAGAGTCTCATCACTCCTGGCAATCCTGCTCTCTTCTAGAACTATCATATTAGTATTGTCCTCAACCACATCAACAATAACATCCTCAATACACAAATTATTATTAAGTTCAGCAGTACCTTGAGCTTGTGTTGGTTCAGATTCATGGACTGGTGCTGGCGAAGTCCATGAAACTAAGAGAGACTAATGCTCGGATTACAATTAAACTAAAATAAGAATGGAAATGCAGAGAATACAAAATAAGCATATGGAAGTGTGGAACAATTCAAAGAAATTTAAAGTATTGCAAGCACCAAGAGGAACACCAAGAGAGAACACTCTTGGACAGTCCAGTTTTGGTGTTTTAGTTATTGGATTAGGGCTTTTTGATTTGTTTTTATTTTCCCTTGTGTTGTAGAGGTCTACCATTTCCCCCACTTTGTATGTTTTTAGTTTGTATGGATATGATGAGGATGCTAAGGGATTGTCAACCTAGTTGACATGTCTCTATGCGTCTACTGATCCCTTGGTTCTTATGCTTATTGTATATTCTTCTTGGACTTTAAGCTTTTGTGTCATTCTTAATATTAACAAAAGAGAATCGTTTCCTTTCAAAAGAAAAAACACTAGGAGTAAGCAAAAAGCCTTGCAACTTCGTGAAGCTCTAGTGATGTGAAAGCAAGCAGACCTTTAACTATATTTGATCAAATCAGATTTGATTGAGGCTTGAATGACGAGCCGATTAGGATTTGAGCAACATAATCTTTGAAGGAATTACCAAACAGCCACTGCATATAGAGAGCAACTTCTTCCAACAAGTCATAGAGAAACTGCAGCCAAAGAATAAGATAAGCCCCCCACTTGCAGCATGATAAAGAGGACAACTGATGGTGATAAATAATATAGTGGAAACTTCCTTTTAAGATTTGAAGCACAATTCAGTGTTCCAAAAATCAATGACCAGATAAGAATATTACTTCTTTTGAACTAAGGATCTTCTACAAACGCTTAAAAACTTCCTTTTTCTATAGCATTGAAGCAGGAAAATTTGATGGATATAATCTAATTACTTCCAGAGGCTTCTAACTTCCAACTCCGAGAACCAACACTATGTTCCACTTTCTTCTCCAATAAAGCATGAAGAAGCTGCTCAAGATCCAGAATTTCAACCTCTTTCAGTAGTCTACTGGATGAAATATCCCATGACAAAATCACACTATCCCAATGACCAAAAGACCCATTTGGTAATGAAGCCTTTTTTGGTTCAATCAGTTGGAAAACGTTCATGAGCCCATCTTAAAATATTGAAGACTCCACTAATGCATCAAGGGCCTTTCACAGGATCTATGAATTTAATATGTTCGGGCTATAGAAATCTTCTTTCTTTGTAATTACAAGGAATTTAAATAATTAGAATCCAGCAAGAGCCCTTGCTTTTGTTGTTGTTAGAGCAAAATATGAAATAACTCCTTACTCCATTTTATACCATAGAACTCATAGGCATACATAAAAATCCTAAAGAGAGACTAGGAAATTACGATAAAGGACAAAAAACTAATAAGCTCCCATAATTACATATATACTAACACTCCCCTCCAAGCTGGAACATATATATTAATCATGCCCAACATGTCACATAGGTATTCAAACTCCATTCAAAACTTTTGTAAAGATACCTCCTAATTGTTCTCGTGTCTTCACATATCCGGTACACACTAGACCTTGTATTTTTTTTGGAACAAAATGACGATCAATTTCAATGTGTTTATTACGCTCATGAAATATTGGGTTAGATGCAATATGGAGACAGCTTGATTGTCACACCACTACTTAGTCAGCGTTGTAGTATTAAAACCCAACTCATTCCAAAGTTGATGACACGTATCCTCAAAGTCTTTTTTTTAAATGGAGACAAGTTTCTTTATTAATATAAAATATAAAACTCAAAGTACAAGAGAGTTGGATAATGAGACAAATAGAGAAGCCTAGAAAGGGGAGGGATCAAGAGGCGCACCTGGACATCTCAACTAGGTTGACACCGCATAGCGCCATCATCATATCCCATAGAACATCCAAGAAACATATAAATCCAAAAAAGCCAGAGAAGGCAAATAACAAAACAGAACGTTAAGAAGTTCCAAAAAAAAAAAAGGCCCACTGATAGTAACTCCTATATCTAACAATCAGAATAGGAGGTCCCTCAAAGAAGAAAGCAGGGAGCTTGCAAGTCTTGAGCTTCTGAAAAATGCAGAGAGATCAGCACCCATTAACTTGTTTGAGAGATAAAAACCAGTATTTGCTTAACCACAAGAAAACATATCCTCAAAGTATTTGTATCCTAATTTGTTAGAAACTGACGTATCAATGGTGTTTTCTCCTTAAAGTCCTTGGCTCCTTGCTTGAAGACATCACCAGCAAAAGGCCTTCTACTGGCACAGTTCCACAACGGCTGTTTGGCTGCTCCCTACCCAAAGAAAACTTAGTTTTTTTTTTTTTTTCTGTGGGAATTATCTCATAGAGCTGTTCTTACTCACGATAATCTACATTGCTGTCTAGTTCCATAGAGTTTTTGATATCCTGGTGCTCCCAATTCTCTATCTTCAATGGGCTGTGGCCCTCCCATTGATGTTTTTAGTCTTCGTTTTCATACTTTGTAGGCCACCTGTTAAAGGGAGGAAATGCCTTTTGTGGGTCCATGTTGTTAGAGCATTGTTGTTGGTAGTTTGGTTGGAGAGAAACAATTGGGCCTTCAATGACAAAGCTCAAGCTTTTGGTTTGTCCTTTGATCATGTCATTTTCATAACGCTTTTGGTTTGTCCTTTGATCATGTCATTTTCATAACTCTATCTTGGTATTAATTATCCACGTTTTTTTATTTTTATAGTTTTGATTCTCTCTTGTCCAATTAGAAGTGTTTGTCTTTTGTTTAATTTTATTTTTATTGTGTAAGAAACTCTTTACTTCTCCTCAACAGAGTACTCTTTACTCTTCCTGAACAGAGCCTGCACTACAACGAGGTGATTCAGTCTATCTCGTTGGATTAAGCAGAAGTCTGCAAGCAACTTCCAGAAAATCAATTGTAACTAATCCTTGTGCTGCATTAAATATTGGATCTGCTGATTCTCCACGATATAGAGCAACTAATATGGAAGTAATTGAGCTTGACACGGGTAAATAAAGTTTTCAGACATGATGGTAATGAACCATCAATTATGTTATTATGATGTCTGACAATGAAAATTTTATATCAGATTTTGGCAGTACATTTTCGGGAGTGCTCACTGATGAGCATGGGAGGGTCCAAGCTATCTGGGGAAGTTTTTCTACTCAGGTTATTAAGTTTTGCCTCTCAACCAAACTTTGTTGTAGATCGTAGCTTTTGTAGCTGACTGTTTGGATCACGTATGCAGTTGAAATTTGGTTGCAGTTCTTCAGAAGATCATCAGTTTGTGAGAGGTATTCCTATCTACACCATCAGCCAAGTCCTTGACAAAATTCTTTCCGGGGCAAATGGACCTCCTCTTTTAATAAATGGAGTGAAAAGGCCAATGCCTCTAGTTAGAATTTTGGAAGTGGAACTTTATCCAACACTGCTCTCAAAGGCTAGAAGTTTTGGGCTGAGCGATGAATGGGTGCAGGTATTTTTCTTGTTTGGTCAATATTTAACCTTCAAATAGTGATTTTGTTAAGGGATGCTTGGGCACTTTTTTTTTTGGGCCATCTTCTTTTGTTCTTAACCATCTTTAGGTTGTACATCTTCCTTTTATCTGGTACTTTTTATCTTTCTCGGCTGTGTTGCTCCCTTTCAATTTGGCATCTACTTTATTTTTAATGTCTCCCATTGTACTCTTTGATATTTCATTTATCATTACCCCCTGCTCCCCAACAAGAAAAGAAAAAATTGCGTCCAAGATGAAGTTGCCTAGAGATCCTTTGTTTAAACCAAACCAGAGGTCCTTCACTATGGCATGTTTGTGGCAGGCGATGTTGTAGAATCGATTGAAGCTAGAAGCCAATGGAGCTTAGTTCAAGTAATTGTCATTCCAAGAAGATATTGTGGCCCCCTTTCAATTTTACTAACCTGTGAGTGTGCACCCAGTTTTTGACTTTCATGTTGGATTTCCATGGACCCCATTAGGTGCGTTGGGAGAAATTTCCTGGCTCCTTATTGACAGTAGTAGTTCCGTTCCGAATTTTGCATCAATAACTTTTCTGCATAAAGCTATTCCTCCTTACGGATCCTCCAAGCCCATTTGGGTAGTAAAGCATAGTTCCTTCTTTTCATGTTGTGCAAGCCAAGGACACCTTTAGACAATTGAATGAGGACTTTCTCCCATTTCACCAAATGGAAGCCATATCTGTTTTCTTTTCAAAGAGAGTTTCTAAAAGACGTTCCAATTATTTAGCAACCCTGTTTTGCATATTATAAAGAGGCAAATGGTAGGTTGATAGGTTGCTCAACGTTGCTTTAATTAAAGTAAGCCTGCTACTCTTAGGTATGAGTTGCTCGAAGGTCGAAGTTTTGGCTCTACCTTTTCCACAGTTGGGGCACAAAATGAATAGGATAGGACCAAGGCTATCCGTTTCGGAGAAGACTAAAGTAAGCTTTGGGCAGCAAAGTTCCCACCTTACAACCAAAGTTAGATGCAATTAATTCCAACTGATTAGGTTCAATTTGGAGAAACTGATATATTTTTTTGTTTGTGCTGTGACCCAATGATTCTTCAACAAGTTAGAATCATTGGAAATTTGATGTGGTTTGGCTAATGCTAATGGTTTCTTGCCCAATATAAAAATTGTTAAATTACCAATGAACCCAAAAGCTTAGTTGATGGTTCACACTTCACGGTGTAATTATTTCAAATACTTCAATACTTTCCCCAACTTGTGGACTAAGAAATTTTTAGAAGGCCCAACAAAGAAAAATAAATATTAATTGGAAAGGAAATGACAATAAAGAGGTTCGAACAGAGGACCTCCAACCTTCTATGATAGCGTGTTAAGTCACCAATCAACACAACAACTTAAGCTGATAGATTTAGGTAAATTTAATTCTATCAATACTTCAACAAAATCCTTTGATCAAGTTATTGTGTTTCATATCTACTTCTGACAACACCCAACTAAGACAATCAATAACCAAAGCAAAAAATTAGACGAGAGTAGATTAACTTGCCTTATTTCCTCGTAGAAGAAAGTTTTTCTTTTGATCTCTCATTAATAACGATAGAATAATTTGGCTTTCTGTAACTTATTTGGTTGGTCTTATTTCTCTTGTAGTTTGGTTCCTTTTTTGATGATTGTATACTCTTTCAATCATTTTTAATGAAAATCAACTTCGTTCACTAAAAGAAAAGACAAGAAATTAAGGCTAGCATTAATAGTCTCATTCTTAGAAATTGTTATATATAGCTTTCTAAATCTCCCGTTCAGTGAAAGCTGCTTCCTTTAGGACATAAATGCCACTCTTTCAACAATCATCATATATCATATTATTTTAAATGTTGTGAGATCTTTTTTCTTTTATTTTTTTGTAATTTTATTGTTATTATTATTATTTGAAAAGGAAACGAAACTTCTAATTGCAAATTCGGGTGAATTTCCTCTAGAGTATATTTCTTCTTTCTCTGAGTATGAATTGAATTATGCCACTCATGTTTGTTATGAAAAGACTATTGTTAATATTAACACAATTGTGATTTGTTCTAATTGTCTCTTGACTTTTATTCAAGGATCTTGTTAAGAAGGATCCAATCAGGCGGCAGGTTTTACGAGTTAAAGGTTGTTTGGCTGGATCAAAGGCTGAAAATTTACTAGAGCAAGGAGATATGGTTTTGGCGATAAATAAACAGCCAATTACATGTTTTTATGACATAGAAAATGCTTGCCAGGAACTAGACAAAAACAATAGCACCGACGGAAAACTTAGCATGACTATTTTCCGGCAGGTGAGCCAAATGATATGCCTTATTTTATTCTCTTTATTTTTAAAATGTTTTTTAGGCTGGTTGTTTTATTAGGGCGGGGAAAGAGGAATGTTTTCAAGATTAACAGTATGATATTTACAATATTGCTCCAGTAGATGTGCTGAATATATGGTTTGTCTCCATCTTAGGGGCATGAAATTGATCTTCTTGTTGGGACGGATGTAAGAGATGGGAATGGCACAACCCGCATAATAAATTGGTGTGGGTGCATTGTTCAAGATCCCCATCCGGCAGTGCGTGCCCTTGGGTTTCTTCCTGAAGAAGGTCATGGGGTGTATGTAGCAAGGTACTGCTTTATTTACCAACTTTTTGGGGGGTCAGTTCATGGGATTAGGACTTTAAGTTGGTGATATTCCCAATATTTTTGTGCGGCAACCTTGCATAAAATGAAATAGTGAAAGCAATTAATTTCAAAAGCCCTAGAGGTAGGTAACCCATGAAGCATGTATATGCTGTTAGGATAACAGTCTTTGTCTGATGTGTACGGAAGTTTCGAACTTTCAACAATTGCTAGACATGCGTGAGACACTTGTTGAGCACAAAATGAGCAATGGACATTAGTGCAAATACGTAGAATTGAAGTGTTTAAACTTTTATTCATATTCATTTACTTTTGAAATAACAATGTACTTGAAAAGAAAGTAGGCCAAAAATAATAAATTGTGAGGTAAAAACAACAAATTTTTATTTTAAGCATCTGAATGTAAATACATTATTTCCTATTCAATACAATGTAGCATGGTCAAAAGTCGTCTTGGGTGAATAGTCCTAACATTCATGGGTTTAAAAGATTATTAGACTTTAAGTGTCTTTTTAGAGGATATTAAATCATTTTGGAAAAAAATGACTTTTCTTCAAATTGCATGATGTTAGAAACTAGGTAGCTAATTTCTTCACCGTCTCAGAGTACTGCATATTTCATGTGCTTTCAAACAAAAAAAATATCATATACTGAAACAATTTTGGACGTCAGAAACATTGGTATAGTTTTAAATAATCATCTATCATGTCCTTGTCATGTCTGTTTCTTAAATTTTTAGAAATAACGTTCTCACCATGTCTATACTTATCTTTTTGTCTTTCGTTTTCATGCTTCTATAGGGTAACATAACATGCAATCTTTATTACCTTCACCTTTGAAATTTGAAATTAATTTATGTTGTCAAGTTTTTTTCAAGTTAAAACCTTCGATCATATTAATTGGATAGTAATAACCCAGTCAAATTTTTATATTAATTGTCATAATGTTCTAAAAGTTTCCTTAACATTGCATATTTCATTGCATATTTGCTCCATGATGTTGTCATCATCACTTCTCCAGATGGTGCCATGGTAGTCCAGTACACAGATATGGTCTTTATGCTCTTCAATGGATAGTTGAAGTGAATGGGAAGCTAACTCCTGATTTAGATACTTTTGTTAATGTGACTAAGGTACGTTACGTAGTTTGAATAATACATTCACCCAAGATTTTTTCTCCTGTTCCTTTTTGTTGTGTTGTTAAATTCTGGTTCCTAGGATAATGAGCTCTCTCTATCTCTATATTAACATAATGTTTTTTTTTCCATTTTAGGTCTAAAGGCAATATGCAATTGTCTTTATTTTTTTTTTCTTTTTTCTTTTTACTTCAACCAAAAGCACAGTACTAATATAAATATTATTCAGACTTGTAAATCATGGATTTGTCCTTCTAAATCTATAATCTTCCTCACTTTTCATCCACGTGAACACATGCATCAATAACAATTATTCTCTTAACAAGAAGAAAAAAAACACCACTCTCCTTAAACGAGTCAGCCACTTATCCACTTTGTATCAAGAGGTTGATCTTACGTCAATGCTTTTATATTTTGAACAAGAAATATGAAAAGATAGAAGAGTACAGACTCCATAACAAAAAAAGTGATTATCTCCTAATTACAAATATATATATATATTGAAAAAGAAAACACCCACGAAGATTTCAACAAGCTGACAAGCCGAGCAACCAAACAATTCCTCGAAGATGCACCAAGCTGCTGCACTAAAACAACTGCGTCCTTGAGTTCTAAGAACTGTACAAACTCCTTCTTTTCTAACTAAAATATCCTCTAATGCCCCAACTAACATTTCTATCAGAATACGGAAATGGGTAAGGAAGACTTTTCCTAGTTTTAGAGGGGATGGAATAGTCTTTGAGACCTTGTAGCAGTGCATTATCAATTTGTGTTGGGAGGAGAAATGACAATAAGCTCAACAACACCATTTAGCTAGCTACCTTTATTCACCATAAGCATTTCTTTAGAAATATTACTATGATAAGAATTTGTTATATGATGAAGTTAAGCATTGATTTAGTGAGTTTGGGCTTGGGTGTGACTTGTGAGTGTGCTCAAAAGAGGAGGTTCTAAGTACCTCAAATTTTGGATGCTTAGATATATTACAATTTTATCTCTGATATGGATCTTTGTTTTACGCCCTTTGGTGACGATGCTTATGAATATATATATAATTATTTTGTGCTTGGATTAGGAACTAGAACATGAGGAGTTTGTCCGTGTGAGGACGGTCCACTTGAACGGAAAGCCTCGAGTTCTAACACTGAAGCAGAATTTACACTATTGGCCTACATGGGAATTAAGATTCGATCCCAACACTGCAATGTGGCGTCGTGTGACAATTAAAGCATTGAACTCAAATAACCCGTGAAGAGGAGTCATAATTTTTAAATTATTGCCCGCTGCAGAGCACAAATCCTGGAGGTTGGAGATTGAAGTCAAATACTATGTATTACAGCTTCTCTTCCTCACAATTTTGAAGTCAGTTGAGAAAGTTATTAACGTTTTTCATCTCTCACACAATTCCATATTCTAGTAAATAAATATCTTAATGTTTGGGGGATTTTCATATTTGTATGATCATTCATATTAATATTTGGGGTTTTATTAATTAAATCTTAAACTAATAATTATATCATTTTAAATTCTTCTAACTTTTGTAAATTTGGGTGTGAAGCTTATAATTTTATAAATTAGATTAATAAATTTTCATCTATGAACCAATTTAGAGTCATTGACTGAATTTTCTCTTAAAATCATCCCTAAATAATGTATTTACTTGTTAAATTAACATTTGAAAAAGTTTACATGTCTTGGAGAATCAATCATTGTCTAAATTGATTGACTCATTAAAGTTGAAGAGTTTATTTGATTCAAATTACAAAGTTGGTTATACAAAATTTGGAGAAAGGTGTATATTTATATACTTAGGCAACATACAATCATTAGTTTAGATTTTTAGTTGATATAACTTCTAAATTTAGGGATATAAATTAATATTTTCAATCTAACATAATGTTAATAAATACCTGAGAAAATAGGTTTGTTAACCACAGTTTTAAAACTAAAATAAGAAAAACAGAATAATTTGGCCACCTAAGGTGCTTTGTTCATACTGCCTACTTGTCCTTAATATTACTTCATATGGCCTTTCATTGTGTTTGAACTAAGATTTATAATTTTATAATTTTTGTTTTTATTAAGAATTAGCTAATGGAGAATTAACTATTTATTTGAAATGTTTCTTTTAAAAATAGGTTTCAAATTAAAGAAAAAAAATGCTACATTTTAAGAACCTCTTTTTTTTAAAAAAAAACTAATAATTAAATGGTTATTATGGAGATCGAATCTTTCACCGTGTCATTTATTGCTAACTCAAGTTGGGTTCAATTTGACTATGACCAATTAGTTATGATCTTACAAATGTTTTAGGAATCAGTGCAATTTTTTCCCCTGGCTTTTTGGTTTAGTTCCCATCTGGTTTTTTATGTTTCAAAAGTTATATTCTCTCTTGAATTTTGAAGTTAATTCACATCTCGTCTGATCATTTTTGAACAAAATCTATTTATTTTAAAAAGTTAGTTAATAAGTATGAGCATTCAATGATAAAAAAAAAATTAGTATTTACTGAAAATCAAATATAAAAGTGTAAATCTATGTATAGTGTTATAAAACAAGAACAAAGAAGCTAAATAAGGAGAATGAAGCAACCAAAGAGAAGAAATAAGGAATGGAGGAAGTAGAGAACAATTGAACTCAATTGTGTTGTGTCTTACAAAAGCACCACATACCTCTATTTATAGGACATCCCATGGTATATGTTACACTATAGAATTCAATGAGATGAATGTTACAACATGGAATAAAGGGAGAGAGATAGGAATATTGGTAACATCTTGTAAGTTATGGATATCAACATAATTATATTTACAATACTCCCTCTTAGATATCCATATTATATAAAATAAATGTCTCATTAAAACCTTACTAGGGAAAAACCCAATGGGAAAAAAATCCTAGTGAAGGAAAAAAAGTACATCATTTTATATATTAATAACTGCCTCATTAAAAACCTTGCTAGGAAAACCCAATGGAAAAAACCATAGTCAAGGAAAAAAGAGTGCAGTATTTCTATTCCTTGAAGACAATATTTTTACTCCTACTTATGAATACATCACTTGAGTTCTTCGAGTCGTCGCATTCCAATGTTATGCACTAACTTTTCAAATGTTGATGTGGGTAATGCCTTTGTGAATAAGTCCGCCAAGTTTTCCTTTGAAGAAATTTGTTGAACACTATTGTCACAATTTTCTTCAAGATAATGTGTATAAAAGAGTTTTGGTGAGATATGCTTTGTTCTATCTCCTTTTATGTACCCTCCTTTAATTTGTGCTATACATGCAGTATTGTCCTCAAATAATAATGTTGGTAGATTTTTATTGAATTTACTGAAAATGCTATATCTGGTCTCGTGTTATTAGCAAGATACATTAGTGCACCTATTGTACTAAGGTATGGTACTTCAGGACCAAGCAATTCTTCATTATCTTCTCGAGGTCGAAAGATGTCATTTTTCACATCTAGTGATCGAACCACCATTGGAATGTTCAATGGGTGTGCTTTGTCCATGTAGAATCTTTTTAAATCTTTTCTATATATGTCGATTGATGAATAAAAATTTCATCGGCTAAATGCTCGATTTGCAAGCTAAGGCAAAAAAATTTTTTGCCAAGATCTTTCATCTCAAATTCCTTTTTGAGATATTCTATTGACTTTGACAACTCTTCAGGAGTTCCAATTATATTTAAATCATCAACATGAGCTATAATAGCAAATCCTGACTGTGATTTCTTAATAAAAACACATAGACAAATTGGGTTATTTTGATAACTTTCTTTCAATAAATATTCACTTAAGCGATTGTACTACATTCGTCCTGATTGTTTCAATCCATACAATAATCTTTGTAATTTGATCGAATATAATTCTCTAGATTTTGAATTATATGATTCAAGTATCTTAAATCCTTTAGGGATTTTCATATAGATTTCATTTTCCAAAGATCCATACAGATATGCTGTAACTACATCCATAAGATGCATTTTAAGCTTTTCACATACAGTCAGACTAATTAAATATCTTAATGTAATAGCATCCACTACAGGAGAATATGTTTCCTCATAATCAATGCCCGGTCTTTGAGAAAATCCTTGTGCAACAAGTCGTGCTTTATATCTAGTGACCTCATTATTTTCATTTCTTTTACGCACAAATACCCATTTCAATCCCACAGGTTTTACACCTTTAGGTGTATGAACTACAGGTCTAAAAACTTCATGTTTCGAAAGTGAGTTCAATTCTGCTTGTATGACTTCTTTCCACTTGGGCCAATCCTTTCTATTACAACATTCGTCAATAGATTTAGGTTCAGAATCCTAATTTTCATGAATGATATTATGTGCAACATTATACGCAAAAATGTTGTCCACAACTACATCAGTTCTATTCCATCTTTTTCTTGTCATGATATAATTTATCGAGATCTCATTGTTATCTACTTGAGTCTCTTCAACATTTTTATCATTCGTTATATCCAAGACTTCTTGAATATTTCTATTGTGAATTAAGTCATTTCGACTATTGATCACTTTTCTTTTTCGCGGATTTTTATCCTTTGAACCTATTCGTCTACCACACTTTTGCCGCAACACAGATTTAGCAACTTGCTGAATTGGGATTTCAATTTTAGATGGAGCATTGCAGCTGGAATATATGACTTGATCACTTTTTTAGTATATGTAAATGCATCTGGCATTTGGTTTGCTACACTTTGTAAATGAATTATCTTTTGAACTTCTAGTTCACATTGTCTTGTACGAGGATCTAAATGAGACAATAACGATACATTTCAGGCAATTTTATTTTCCAACTTCTTAATTCCTCCCCCTAATGTTGGAAAAGTTGTCTCATTAAAATGACAATCAGCAAATCATGCAGTAAATACATCACCCGTCAGGGGTTCAAGATATCGAATAATTGATTGGGATTCAAATCCAACATATATTCCTAACCTTCTTTGAGGTCCCATTTTAGTACGTTGTGGTGGGGAAATTGGAACATATAATCCACAACCAAAAATTCACAAATGAGAAATATTTGGCTCATGGCCATAAGCTAATTGTACTGGAGAGTACTTATGATAAGATGTCGGTCTTATGCGTATAAGTGACGCTGCATGCAAAATAGCATGACCCCATACAGATAATGGAAGCTCTGCTCTCATAAGTAATGGTCTGGTAATCAATTGTAAATGTTTGATAAATGATTCTGCCAAACCATTTTGTGTATGAACATGAGCTACAGGATGTTCAATATTTATCCCAATTGACATGCAATAATTATTAAATGCTTGGGATGTAAACTCACCAGCATTATCAAGTCGAATGTTTTTTATTGTATAATCAGGAAATTGTGCTCTTAATTTGATTATTTGAGCAAGTAATCTTGCAAACGCAAGGTTTTGACTTGATAATAAACACACATGTGACCATCTGCTAGATGCGTCAATTAGAACCATGAAGTATCTAAATGGTCCACTTGGTGGATTAATGGGTCCACATATGTCACCATGAATTCGTTCTAAAAATGTAGGTGACTCAACTCCCACTTTGATTGGTGATGGCCTAATAATCAATTTTTCTTGAGAGCAAGCAACACATGATAATTTATTGGATTGAAGAATCTTCTGGTTCTTCAGTGGATGTCCATGAGAATTTTCAATAATTCTTCTCATCATTATTGACCTCGGATGACCCAATCGATCATGTCAAACAGTAAACATATCTAAATTTATGAACTTCGGGTTCATGGTTGCATATGTTTCAATTACTCGTATATGAGTATAATATAATCCAAAAGAAAAAGCAGGCAGTGTTTCCAATATACGCTTTTCATGTGAAGCAATAAATGTAATATAAAGATATTCTATATTATTTTTATTGCTAGTTTCAACATGATAACCATTTTGACGTATATCTTTGAAACTCAATAAGTTTCTTTTTGACTTACTAGAGAACAAAGCATTATTAATTGTGAATATTGTTCTTCTAGGCAAAATAAGGTTTGCTTTACCAAAACCTTCAATCAAGTTTGTAGAACCTGATATTGTATTGACATTTGCTTCGAGCATTGTCAATGTAGAAAAATACTTTTTATGTTTAACTATTGTGTGTGTAGTTGCACTATTTGCCAAACATAAGTTTTCATTATTCACTTTTGAGTCAGCCAAAATATGAGAAATGTCCATAACTCTTCATTAAAAAAATATATAATAAGTCTCACGATAAAAAATAAAAAACAAAACTAACGTTGAAATATAAATAATTTAAATAAATTGAGAAACGTTGAATAAAGAAAACACCAAAACATAATGTAAATATCAGTTTTAGACATTATCATAATTAAAGGAAATATTTGCTACTCCTTCATTATCATCAGTTTTCTCTTCAGGAGACTCAAAAAAATCAGCAACATCCAAATGTGTCATATTCGAAGGGTCATAGACATCATCTTGATAGGCAAAGTTTACTTCCACATTCTTCCATTTTTCCTTCAATGAGGATTGATAGAGGTTGACTAAGTGCTTGGATGTACGACAAGTACGAGTCCAATGACCATTCATACCACAACGAAAACATTGATTTTCACCACTTTTTAAGTTCTTATTTTGTGGAGTTTTTCCTGTTTTTTTTTTAAATCTAAATGATTATTACCACGGAAGGTATAATTACTTCTTCCTTTACCATGGTCACGACCACGACCTCAACCTCGACCATTATTGTTTGAAAATACAGCATTCGCTTCAGGGAATGGTGTTGTTCCAGTTGGTCGAGAGTCATGGTTTTTCATTAATAACTCGTTATTTTGTTCAGCCACAAGAAGGCATGATATGAGTTCAGAATATTTTTTAAACCCCTTTTCTCGATATTACTGCTGCAGGAGCATATTCGAGACATGAAATGTAGAAAATGTTTTCTCTAACATATCTTCATCAGTAATTTTTTCTCTGCATAACAATAATTTTGAACAAATTTTAAATAATACGGAATTATAATCACTTACTGATTTAAAATCTTACAACCTTAAGTGCATCCAATCATATCGAGCTTTAGGAAGAATCACACTTTTTTTATGATCATATCGAGCTTTAGGAAGAATCGCACTTTTTTTATGATCATACATTTTTTTTAAACTTTGTCATAATTTATAGGGATCTTTTACCGTAAGATATTCAATTTTTAGTCCCTCATGAAGATGATGTCAAAGGAAAATCATGGTTTTCGCCTTTTCTTGACTTGAAGTCGTGTTTCCTTCTTTAATTGTTTCTCCAAGATTCATGGCATCCAAATGAATTTCAGCATCAAACACCCATGATAAATAATTATCACCATTGATATCAAGAGCTAGAAATTCTAATTTGGTAAGACTTGACATAGTAAAACTATAACAAATAAATTTATTTATATTAGATATTTAATAAACATGTTAAACATGCATTATAAAACAACTTAGATAAATATAATATTATGGAAAATTGTGACAACAATACACACCAAAAATGTTAACTTTAAAACATACTTATACATAATATATTAAAACAACATGTTTAGGTAAAATGATAAAAACATTTAGATCATAAAAATAATTACAAAACTTATAAACCCATAAACTATACATAGATCTTAAAATAATTGAAATAAGAACCAAACATAAGCAATCACATAAATCATAAATAAATTAAAATGAATCAAACAACAATTTTATTATGAACTAACAATATTTTTAACAAACAATAATTTTGTAAACATAATATGTAAAATTACAACATGCAATAGGTTTAAAAGATTACATTCTTAAACATTTAAACTATGCATAAAGTTTATATGAAATAGTTCATGCAATGTTCACAAGTACAAAACAAGAAAACAAACTAATACTTTATAGCCTATCTTTTGCAAATGATAAAATTATAGAGACTCGTGCTGATAACGTGTTATAAAGCAAGAACAAAGAAGCTAAATAAGGAGAATGAAGCAACCAAAGAGAAGAAATAAAGAATGGAGGAAGTAGAGAATAATTGAACTCAATTGTGATGTGTCTTACAGAGGCACCATATATATCTATTTATAGGACATTTCATGGTATATGTTACACTATAGAATTCAATGGAATGAATATTAAAACATTAAACAAAGGAAAAGTTATAGAAATATTGGTAACATCTAAGTTATGAATATGAATATAATTATATTTACAATATATAATATTTAAATCGTAAATTTTTCAAACCCATTGAATGAATGAACACTCTGCTGAAAACTTAATTAGGCATCAACTAGGATTCTTTTTCCCAATGTTTTTTTATGTGGTGACAAATTTTCGTGAAAAGAAGCAAAAACAAAATCGGAAGTGCATGAAAGAAGGTCAAATTGTGTTATTTAAAATTAGATTGTGACAGTGTCTGACATGAAAAGACCAATTGGAAGTAATGAAATGATGGAATTGTCATTGCCAAGTTGTGCCAACTTATTAATTGTGATGTGGGTTTGCTGTTTCATATAGTTTTTATACATTAAAAAATCTTGTATCATTTACACCAAATAAATAATGTGTTACCAATGCCATATAATTTCATTACCAGTCCCTCCCCCACAAATTGAATGAATGTTCAACTACATGTGTGTGTGTATATATATACATATAACGTAATTTCTTGTTGATAGCACATATTTTTGCTCTAAATTTTAGTCCATAGATATTTGAAACAGAACAAGATATTACAATTTGTAGTATTTAAAATAAACTCTCAATGATTAACTAACAGAATTAGCTCAATTAGTAAATAATAAACAATTGTTATAACTTAAGGTTAAAGAGTCTAACTATCAGAAAGTTTATTTTATTCTCTTCCTACAGTAGAGTACTTCAAAAGTGTTAAATTTTGAAATGCTTTAACACCATGGAAAAGAAAATTAAGTGTTAAACGATTTCAATGTTTTTATCTAATTATTTTTAAAAAAGATTGTAATATTGGTTGAGAAATTTTAGTTTATATTTCATTATTGTTAATTTTTAAATTAATTAAACTAGAAGAAAGTAAGTTTTAAAATCTTGCTAATTTTTGTTTTTAAAGTTTGACAAATAATTCAATCATTATACTTAATACGTAATAGTCATGCAAAAATGGAAAGTAAATAGGTGTATGCATGAATGTATGTATATTAGTAATCTTCTTCTTCACACACCTTAATTTTCACACTTTTTCCATACCCTACTTTTCTCTTCTTTGTTAGTGCCCATTTATTCACCATTCTTTTCCCAAACCTATCAATTGTTTTTAAAAAAATACATATAAGAAAATCACATAGAGACCTATTTACTAACTAACTTTTTTCTTCTGTTAAAAAAAGAATTATTATTTAGCTTCTTGTTATATAGTTTTGTTTATCTATTTCCCATTTTTAAAAGAAAGTCATTACTGATTTAGCAACTTAGTTTTTAGTTTTAGAAAATAAGTCTACCAACATTCATTCTAAATTTATCACTTGTTCGTTACCTATACTAATGTTTTCAAAAATTAATCTTAGTTATGAATATATATATATTTGTATTTGTTTCTGAAATTTAGCTTTTTTTTTTGTGCTTAAGATAAAAAAGAAAATCATTAGTAAGAAATGGATAGAAAATAGAGAATTTTCAAAAACCAAATGATTACAGACAAAACTCGAAAGAAGTTTTTAAATTTTGGTTTTGTTTTTAAATTTCAACCAAAAATATATTAAAAAAAAAAAGAAGTTTAAGTAAGATTTGTGCAACTAACACTACGGATAGAAAAAGGAATGTATGAGTTTAATTATGTGCACATCTAATCTTTGTCCAAACACGTTCAAATATGAACAAGAATTAGGTACAATCATGTAAACAAAATTATATTTCAAAAAACACAAAATAGTGATTAATCAGTTAAGAGAAACTATGTAATTATTATTAAAATTCTATACTAAAATAAAAGTAACTTTAATAAAGCCTACAATCTAATTCCAACATTATTCTTCTGTAAGTCTCTTTAAATTTTGTTCCATCTTTACAAATCTTCATATATATTAATGTATAAGCATCCATCAACATCACAATACATATCAACCACAAATAATTTGTAACCTTCAATATTCCTATCAACACCAAAAATATATATAACTCCAAAATTATATTGAAAGAAAATACTAAATAAATTTTGTTGGAAAAAAGGTAAATAAATAGGCATCTAATAATTAAGATCATATAATATATATATTTATATATATACTTATACTTTATGATGAACTAAGAGTAAATATTTCTTTTAGTAATTAGATCAAATTGGACACATTAATTTGCTTTATATGGCTATTCATCCTTCATCACTTACTAAACCCCATTAGATGCAAAGATCCACAGCCAAGCGCCACCACAACTGCCGCCATGCCCGGCCGCGTCCTCCTCGTGCCAGAGAAGTAATACCAACTATTATTCGCATCAATCTCGTACAAATTACCAGGAACACCCGTCGTATAAGTAAACCTTGGAGGTGGTGGTGCAGGTGATGACGTAGTATAAATAAACCTAGGAGGTGGTGGTGGAGACGACACCGTTGGGGTACATGGAGGAGGAGGAGGAGGCGGCGGTGGTGGCGATAGTTGTTGAATACATGGATTGGAACAAGGGCATGATCCACATTTGATCTCAGCGTCGGGATTTTGAGGATCTACCGATATCGGGGAGGAGGTTTGGGAGTTGGCGAGAAGAAGAAGATGGGAGAGGAAAGAAAAAGAGAGTAAAATGGCGGCCGAAGGCGCCATTTTCATGTCAGGAAAAAGCTCTAAAATCGATGCGGATTGAGTTTGTGGAGAGAGAGAGTTAATGTGAAGGTGAGTGTAGGTTTTGTTATTTTGGTTGAGTTAGGTGCATGGGAATGGTTTGAACAGAAGGGTATTTTGGTCCATTTGCATTTCTTCTTCTTCTTTCTTTTTTATTAATTTCATTATACATATGTGTGTGTGAATTATTTATTGTAAAACTTTATATTATACTTTTTGTGTTTATGAGAATATTACATCACAAATATATGAGGTGATCAGTAGAGGTGTGAGGTGGAGTAATTTTGTTTTTGTAAGAAAAGGAAACTTTTATTAATTAAATTTCAAATTTAGTATTCTATGTATATTAGAATTTATTTATCATTTTGGTTATTGTTTGTATAGAGAAAAGCCTTAAACGTTAGATTGATTGTACTTCTTAAGACTCTCTTACATAGTGGTGTCAATAACAATCATTACATGGATAAATAGAGGCATAATTGAATTTAAAATTGAAGAAAACAAAAACCTTCAAAGTACTAAAATACAAATCTTTTTAAAAAAGAATATAATGGAAAGAATATAACATGAAATGTTCAAAGGGTATGACTTAAGAGAGACTCTTTGGAAAAGGGTTTTGGTATTTGTGTTTTAGATAGTGAATTGCATGTGGGTGTTGTAAATGTTGGGGACCTCATCCCCACCTAATTTTCTTTTTCTTCTTCAACTTTCCCCTTCAAATCTTCTCATCCATTTTTCATATACAATCATTTCAAAAATAAGAAGACAGACGCTGTGTTTGTTTATTATGTTCAACTAATTACTTCATTTTAACAATAATATATAACTAATTACATAAAAAATAAATATAGTTAAATTTCATATATATTTAATTTTATTATTTAGTTTTTGTTAAATTCTGAAAATAATTCTTTTTATGTTGTCCACATTTTTTCTTCAAATCATTTGTTTTTATAATTAAGGATAAATTTTAAAAATACATATTTTATCTCTATATCAATTAGTTTTTAAAATCATTTAAAGGGTAGCCATTTCATTTTTTTTATTTGGTTGTTTCTTAAAAAATAAATCTATTATTTTGTCTCTTGTTCATTACAATAATTTATTATATCCTTCATGATTAAAATGGTTGATTTCTTAGCTAAATTCCAAAAACAAAATAAGTTTTTTAAAACTACTCTATAATAATTTTTTAAAACTACTCTTTAATTATTATTATTATTTTTATGTTTTCAATTTTTGACTTGGTTTTGAAAAATCCCTAAAATGTAATCTAGGTTTAATTTTCAAAAACGAAATAGTCAACGAACAGGATCTTAGTGACTTATAATTAAGTATAAACCACCCTGTTAAAAGAGATTAAACATGTAATTTAAACTAGCAGATGTTTAATATTTTAATTTCTCGTTAATATGTAGATAAAGTGATTTATTACAAGAATGCAAACAGCAAAAAAAGAAAAAGAAAGAAAGAAAGAAAGAAAGAAAGAGATTCTTCTATATAAAAAAAAAATTGATATGCATTTAACTCTTTGATCAATAGCTAAGAAAATGTATATTTCAACCAAAAGTGGAACAAAATCATTAGCATCAAAATTCTCCATATTGTGTTGAATATATTCCATTTGTGTTTGGTATCAATTTATTCAACTTTTTTCTCTCTTTGGACTCTCTCTCTCTTCAATGTTTTAAAATTTTTAATTAATTAAGTTTCCGCCAATAGTATAACACAGTTGAAATTAAAGGCATTATGTTTTGATTACTATATCTAAAATAGAATTTAAGCGATTTTTTTTTTCAAAAATAGAATAAAACGTGAAAATATCACATCGTATAAAACATTTTGAAAAATGAAAAAGCCCATAATATGAAATAACAAAAATACTCTGCTATTAATCGATCACACATGCACAAAAAAACGATCTTATACACCAATATAAACGATCTTGTATAGACGACTATCTCTGTCTATCTGAAATAGATTACAACAAGTCGTTTAAATATTAATACACGATCGTGTAGTGAAAAAAGAAGAATAAGAAAGACACAATACTTGATAACTAAAAGAATAAGGAAAAAATATTTTCTTTGTGAAGAAGATGAAAAGATGACGTAAAAGATGAGAGATGACAAAACAAGAATAAATTATAGGAGAGGAGATGAAGAAATTCAGAAAAACAAATCTATAATTTATGAAAAAATTAACTCAAGTTATATGAATTTCATGTACTTTTTTATTTAGTTATACAAGCTCTAAAATATTTTCAGTTTTGTTATATATATGTAAATTAACCTTTAAGAAATAATCTATTCAATCAAAAACTAATTGTATTTCATGTTTTAATTCATTTATTTATGTTTTTTAATTTCATGTTTTATCATTTTTAATAAAGAAAATGGTTGTAAATAGCAAAATATTAAAACTATTTATAAAATATAAAAAATATATTTAAATATATTAATTTTGCTATATTTTATATATACTTCCAATAATATTCTATTTTTAAAATATCTCTTCTTATAATATATGTATTTAGTATTAAATTTAGAAAAATATGAATTTTTATTTAATACCGTTTCAAAATGTGTTTCAAAATATATATTATATTATCAAACTTAAATGCTCTAAAAACTAACATCTAACATGTGGTTTCAAATTAAAGTGTGAGATCAATTTCTAATTTGAGTAAAAAAGTAAAATTCGGTTAAGTATTAAGAAGTTTAGTGTTTGAATAAATTTGCGAAAAGGATTAAGCGATAAAAAAATTTATGGTTAAATATACGTTTTTGCAATTAAGTAGGTAGTTCGCAAAAGAAGTTGTGCAATAAGAAAAGAAAAAGTCTTCGCGTAAGTTAAAAAAGTGAAAGTTTTGAGTGTTAGACTAGAAGTTTTTGGTGGTTTTCGCGAGAAGAACCAAGTGTTTCGTGGAGAAGAAGTCTGTGAGGAAGCCTTGAAGTTTAAGTTCGCGATTAGAGTTCTATGCGAGTAAAAGTTGATTAGTTCACGTGGAAGGCTTCTTATAGTAAAAATATAACCATGCGATAAAGTTATTTGCAAGAAATGTTAAGTGGTTGAAATTATTTGAGGTTTGGGTTAGGCGGGAAGCAAGGTTTGGTGAAGAAAATGTTAAATCTAATTTGACAGGGGTTAACGTGTAAGATTAAGGATTTAAGCATGATTAGGTTGAATATGAAATTTACACGTGTGAAGTTTTAAGTAGGAGCTGGCGAAAAGAGTTTTTGCATGACTAAGTTAGTTTAAGGGCTCTATAGATAAGAAGATTTGGGTAACTAAGGATGGGATAATGAGAGTTTTGTTGAAATGTTAAAGTCATGTTGGTTTAACCACGCGAAAAGATGCTTACTAGAAGAATGACTTATTTAGTAAAGTTTAGTGAGTATTTTTCTATCAAATGAATTTATGTTAAAAAACTTTATTATGATTTTTCTTATCTGATTTGAAAGAAGAATTCAAATGAGAATGTTTCAAAAAGATTTCTATGAAAAATTATATTTTCAAGCATGATTTATAATGTTAAAGCTTGATTTGATGGCTATGATTTCAGTACTATGTTTCTTTGAGATGATGCTAATTTTTATGTATAAATAAAGAGTCAAGGCCGCCATGCGGTGTACGGGATACATGATGATAAAAAGTTGGCTTATGCATTGAAAGGAACGTATAAAGCTTAGCGGCCTGAGCAACAAGGACGAATCTGTATGTTCTCGAATATTGTTAATACAATAGTCTAAATGCGAGGTAATGAGACCAAGCATAGAGAACGATTCGGGATCGTTGGCAAAATGAAATGATTTGTTAAGCATAAAGAATGATTTATGCGAAATGAAATGATTTGTCGGTATATTTAAATGATTTGATATTATTTTTGCGAAATGATTATGAAAAGGTATTGCGAAAGGTTTTCATAAAACCTCACCAAGTCTTTTAGACTTATGTTTTAAAAATCTATCTTCCAAGATCTGGCATTTAGGCCAAGTAGAGAAGAAAGGTTGAAGAATTTGCGGCGAGGTGATTCAAGACATTTTGGAAGTGGTTAATCCTTGATTATTTGGTCAAAGTATTGTAAGTATGTATGAAACGCCTGTTATTAATAAAATATACGTTTTGGTTTGTATTTATTTTGTTTGGCGTTACATTGACAACTGTTACACTTTGAGTGTTGTTAATAGTTTAAAAGGAGTTGAGAATAAGATTTTGCGATACGAAAATTTCAAGATTGTAACAAACTCGCATTCTATTCCTACTACTTTGGCGTTTTTGTCGCAGTACGGTTTGAGGTGTGACATAAGGTTTCTTTTTTCTTAAAGGAAGTCGTTTTAAAAAATTAAGAGTGTGTTTGAATTTCATTTTTAAGTGATTAAATTAAAAAATAAATTTGTTTGGAAAAAAGATAATGTGTTTGGCAACCACCTAAAATAAATTTTGAAAAAGTGAATTTATAAAACAATGTGACTTAGTATAAACACCTAAAACCAACTTTTAGAAAAGTAAATTGTGTGTTTAATGGTTAATCTCCCTAATTTGTATGAAACAATCCAGCCAACATCTTCAACTATCATCACCAACCAACATTCGACAACCATCTCTATCATCTATCATCGCCTAACTTTCTTTCATCATTTTTTTGTGGTTGTTGCCTATCAACTTTTGTTGATCATTTTTCTGTGACCATTGTTGGCTTTTTTTGTCAATTGTTTTATGGTAACTGTTACTGGTCAACTTTTGTCAATCGTTTTTCTATGATTGTTATCGGTCAATTGCCAACAACTTTTTTTTTTTTTGTGATTGTCCTCATTTGACTTCTAATGACCACTGTCGTCAACTTCTGATTAATCATCATTTTACAGTGACGGTCCTCAACCACCTCAAACCACCATTCTCGATGATCGTTGCCGAACTTCTATCAAAATCTCCACGGATAATATATATATATAATCTTTTACTCTATTACGAATCAAACAAATTTTTACCTTAAAAACACTTTTGATAAAAAAAAAAAAAAAAAAAGTTATCAAACACAGTGTTTTTCTTTCAATGAGTTTTTAGAAAAAATGTTTAAATGAAAATGTATTTTTTAGAAAATATTTTTTTCTTAAACAATTCTAAACAGATCATAATTCATTCAAATCTAATAAAATTGTTTTAAAGGACACAAATCTAAAAACGATTTATAAAAATAGCAAAATGTTACTTTCTATTAGTAATAGACTGCGATAGATCAAGGTAGACATCTATCTCATTGTCTATCACTAAAGTAACTGATGTCTATATGAATCTATTGTTATCTATCACGGATAGAAAGGAAAATTTTACCATATAAGTTAGCTTATTTTATTATATTTGAAAACATTTTTTCAATCTATTTGTCTTACAATGATGAGAAATTTGAAGTAAGTTATGGATAATTTTTTCACCAAATCGTATTTTCTTTTAGTTTTGGTAGATATTAAAATGGTTAAATTATTAGGTAAATAAGTTGATTTCTTAAATTTTAGATTGTATAGATTAAAAATTCAAACTATACCATTAAAATGACCTTAACTTTTCATAAGTTAACAATTCTCATTCTGGTTTATAACAAAATTTGAAGTAGAAAATCAGCCAACTATATATTAATAACCAGCTACTGCTATAAATAGTTGATTCTAATGCCGTTTAAAAATATAATCATGTTATCATACTAGGAAAAATTTAGTCTTTAATGTTGCCTTAAAAATCTTAACATGGATGCACAATATTGGTTTTGAGAAAAAAAAAAACAAAAGTGGATCTTTAATGTCTGTTATCTACTAAAATTAATTTTATTCAAGTGGAGAAATTATGCACTAACAATTTTTAAAATAGAATCCTAACAAATGTTAATTTGCCTAATGGTAAAATATTATCGTTTAAGTTGGATATAGTTATTAGGAAAATTGCAACAAGGGGCAAAAAAAAAAGTTAAAGGGTGTGTTTGACTAACCTTTTAAAGTGTTTAAATTTTTAAAAAATCATTTTAAAAAAATTTGAGGTGTTTGATAACTTTTCAAAATGCATTTTAAAAAAATGAGATTGAAAAATAAATCCATTTTAAAGAAAACACTCGTAACCAAATTTTGAGAAAATTATGTATATAAACACTTACAAAAATATCTAACCAAACATGTAAATATTTAAATTTTAAACTTCAATTTAAAGAAAGAGTTTAAAAGAAAGAGTTTTTTTCAAAAATAAAACAAAATGTAGAAATATTTACACCATATAGAATAATTTTGGAAAAAGAAAAAGCCCACATGCCACAACATAAAATAACAAAAATACCCAGCAATTAATCGGTCACACACACGTGAAAAAATGATTTTGTACCCTGTCTAAACGATATTGTACCCGAGTCTAAATGATTTGTACCCTTGTACCAAATCTAAACGATCATGTACGCTATGTACCCAGTCTAAACGATCTTGTACCCTTGTACCTAGTTTAAATGATCTTCATACACGGTCTTGTACTCTTATACCTAGTCTAAATGATTTATTTGTGACGACCCAGACTTTTCGGACTGACCGTCTAAGTCGTCAATTTGACACAAAACCGTTTGTTGACAATGACATAGTAAACTTCAGTTGAAACCATAAGAAATCGAAGGAAAAGCTTTAATCGGGCCCTATTTCAAAATATAAAATTCTAAAATATTTTTTACAAAAATAACCTTTTGTAAACCGAGTTCAATCAAAATATTTTAAAACCATCAGCGGAAGCAGTTTAAAGGACAGTCTTCTATGGCAAATCACGATTCCTTCTTGTCCCTCGTCGGTCTGCCCCTCGTGTTACCTTTGCCTGAAAAGTTAAACATAAAAAGGGTGAGTATTAATATACTCAGTAAGAGACTCACTACTGGTCCCGTTAGGGGAAAAATAAATTATTAGCATCCTATGGTGTACCCTGCACAATCACAGTCTTATGATCCCGTAGGATGCATATATCAGTCTAGTGCTCCCGAAGGATGCACATATCAGTCTAGTGCTCCCGAAGGATGCACATAAAGGGGATGATTTCGAAGGACACCCGCAGGGTAACTATCCACTAGGAAACTAATAATTTATCCCCTCAGTCCATTCTAAACATCTTAACAGTCATGCTCAATACAGTCAAATTCCCTTATCACATAAGCTCCCCATTTAACCTCAAACAACCATATTATCCAAATTTCACCCAAGGACAGTCAAAACATATCATTACATCAGTCAGCCACATAAATAGCCCAGCAGTCACAACATACGCTAGACAAAAAGTCCACGTCAATCCATACATACATATATAAATTTCATTCAGTCAAGCACAATATACATTAAACTTTCAGTCCACACCCAAACACACAGTATAACCGTCATCACTACTCAGTCCAGACATAACATTTCAGTCCATATAGTCAATGCATCTTAATTCTTGTTATTGAGTCCAGTAGAAAGTCTCTTACCTCACTTTTATGCAAGTTCTTCAATCGAGCAATTTCAAACGAATAAATTCCTAAACATAATCAAACGTAAAATTAACATCCTTCTAAATAGCTTCATCCATTCAATTCACCCATACGTAAACTCCGCAACTTACCCAAGAAGTGGAGAGATGACTCCAACGAAGCTTACGTCAAAACTCAAAGTCCCAATTCTTCAAATCTCCTATATCGCCTTCAAGAACAAACATCCAAACACCCAATTAAACAACATCAACTAATTGAGATTTCAGTTAAGACTCTTAAATCCATCAATTTCATCCTTACCCAACGAAATTTCAACGACGTAGCGGCAACGGCACACAAGATTTGGGTAAACGACCTTGTGAAATCAATTTGAGCATGGGTCGGCTTCTAATCCGCTGCTGGAAGGAGATGCACGGTGGCTGGCCTCTTACAGAATGGAGGCAGATCTGCTCGGATCCGCGTCTGGCTTCGCGAGATGTGCACGTCGGCGGCCTTGCGGACGATACCAGCGGCGGCGGATGGACTGCTGCACGCGGCTGGCTGGGCTTCGTCTTCAGGTGAACGGAGAAGAGGAGACGCACGGCTCAGTCCTTAAGGCGGCTTGGTCGGACGGAAAGAGGAAAAGAAGACAGATCTGAGGAGGGGGGTTTCGGCTGGAACCCTTCGCAGACGGACGGCAGCGTCGCGACGGGGCTGGGCGGCGGGTGCGATGCGGCTTGGCGGCAGTGCGGTGCAGCTGGGCGGCGGTGAGCTTGAATGGAAAAGAAGGAGGAAGAGGTGGGACGGCCGGCTAGGGTGTGGGGAAGAAGAAGAAAAGAAGAAAAAAAATGGAGGGGGGGCGGGGGGGCGGGGGGGCTGGACACGCGTGGGAGAAGGGAAGAGAGGGGGGGAAGGAAATTTTAATTTCCCCCCTTTTTCATTTGTTTTATTTAATAAAATAATAATAATAATAATAATAATAATAAAATCTTATTATTTTTATTATTACCATTTTTTTTTCTTTTTTCTTTTTTTTCTTTTCTTTTCTTTTGGGCGTTACATTATTAGTAATAGTGGTCTATGTCTGTCTATTTAGGATAGACAACAGATCATTTAGAATATTGTTTGGATGTTGTACCAGGAAGGAAAAAAAGAAGATGAAAGATGAAGAAGAACGAAGAACGAAGAACGAAGAAATTCTAGAAGAGAAAATGAAAAAAGTCACAAACAAGAAGTAGGAATATGAAGAAAGGGAAAATAATATGAAGAAATGAGAAATAATATGAAGAAACTAATAATATGAAGAGGAGAAGAATAAATATTCATATTCAAATTGTTTAATTTTGTTCTCTCTATTCCCATTTTGGCCTTTTAACAAATTTTGGCCTTTTAACAATCGTTGATCATCTACGCCTAAATTCTTTCTAATATCTTTTATGTTTTCTTTTTCATCATTTTCTTCTTCTGCGCTTGCCAAAATTATTCTTCATTTATCATCCATGGTTGACGTATTCTCTTCTACGTTGTTGCACTCATCACTAAAAAATTGACCTCTTTCAAACTCCGGAGCAATGTTTAACAAACTCAAAAACTCATCTGTTTTTGTCATTCAAGCTTCAATATGCAAATGTGTAGGATTCTAAACAACTATGGTGAAGTGGATCGAAACTTTAACTCCAGTATGTATCGTTTTGCTTATATTCATTTTTAATATTTTAAATATGACTAAAAAGTTACACGAACTTGCAAAACATATGGAAAAGCATATGAGAATCCTTGAGTCGAGCATAGGAGACAACAATTAGAATGCCTTACTTGGTTCAAAGCGTATGTCATTTTTTGTGGTCATACCTTGTGTTATACATTACTTTATTACATTTAAGCATTGCCTTTGTAATCAAGGCCCAAAGGTTGCATTGTGATAAATCCATATTTGATGATTTGTATGCCATTGTCTGTGGTCTGAATGACTATGCTCACTCTTGTAGTGGGTGTATAGCAAATGAAGTTCGATTTCACTATAAATCGTGATAGTCATCAAACCACTCAGAATAGTGGAGTTATGGTGTTAGGTGATGATGAACCAGGACAAATATTTTTCTATGGCAAAAACTACATTAAATCATAAGTCTACAATACATTTGCATGAAGGCAGTTGCACTTTTTACGTGTGAATGGTATGATACTAGTTCAAGGAAGAATAGAATTAACATAGCCAGTGGCTTTATATCAATAAACACTCGTAACTGGTGGTGTACAAAGACGAGTCTTTCATCATTGTAGGTCTAAGTAGCACAAGTTTTTTATTTAGATGATTACAAACTTGGTCAAGATTGAAACATAGTTCAACAAATTCAACTAAGACATCTGTGGAAATAGAAGTAACATAAGATGAAACCAATCCACACGTTCTCATCGAGTTGAAAATAACCTAGATTCACAAACTTTTAATAGAGAAGATGTTGAATCTTTTAGCGACGTTTTTTGTTTTAGTAATATCTTTTATGCGCCACTAAAAACTCAATTTATTGTAGTGACAGTCTCGCATAATTCAAAGCCCGAGGATGATTTCTACAAAATTGGTGACATAATGGGTGTGAATTTTCTTAAGAAGCTTCGAGACAAATTATTACTGGTAGAAGAAAGTCCAAACAAGTATAAGAATATTCTTCTACAATTTATTCCATCTGAACAAAAAATAGCTTACAAAATTAGTGAAATTAGAAAAAGGAAAAAACTTATTTATGGTAATAAAACTCAAAGAAGGAAGAAAAAAAAACTTTCATTATTTTTCTAATTTTTGTTATTTGCTGCTAATTTTCTTTTGATGTGCAGGTCCTAAAAATTATGAAGATGAACTTATTTATAAAACTGTCATTGGTCTAAATTTAATTAAATAACTTTAATGTTTAAAAACTCAATCAAATACCAATTACATAGTAATCATATGTAGATCACATGACTATTTGAAATTACTAAGTAATTAACAAAAATAGAAAGTAATTCTATGACCATGGGAGAAACTACAATTATGTGACAATCAAATGACTATTAGAAACTACTGACAAATTGATAATCAGATGACAATCTAAAAACAATCAAATAACAATATCACAAAGTAAAAGTTATATGACAACGAATTATATGGGTAATCAAAACATCAAATATAAACAATTAACTAATTGAGAAAAATAAAAGGTAATCGAATGGCAATCAGATAATAATTGGATATAGCAATAAGATAATAATCAAATGATATAGTTGAACTCTAAATAGAACCAAATGACAATATTAGAAACTACTAACTATGTGACAAAGAATAGAGATATAAAGACTAAATCAAATGATAATATTAGAAACTACTAAATGTACAAATAGAAAGTAATCAAATGATAATTATTAGATGACAATATTAGAAAATACTAATTGAAAATGAACGACCAGTTGAATTTTTTGGAATTGAAGTAATTGGAGTAAAGCAAAAGACTTGGGTATATTTCGTAAAAAATAGTAATTATATAACAATCAATATTACTAACAATGATATGATAATCAATGTCAAATAGAAATTAATGGCAATTACATAACAATCTAATAACAATCAAATTCAAATTTGGAAGGATAAACTATGTAAAAGTATATGATATAATAGAATTTCGTATAGATTAATGATGACAACAAAGAGAAGGCAATCATATGTCCATATTTAAATCTATTATTAGGAATTACTAACTATGTGAAATACAAATCATAATGTTATCAGATTGCACAATATATATAAGAGACAATGGGACAATTAGTATATTTGATAGTAATCAAATAACAACGATATGCATCATTAGTGTATCATTAGTGATCATAGATCAATTAATATCGAATAAAAACTAGATAACAATTAAATAGAAATCTACTTTTCATACAATTAATTAATCAACAAGAACATTTTTAATTGAAAAAAAAAGTAATAAGATGATATTTAAAAGACAATTAGAAGGTAATTAGATGAATACATAAAGTAAACTAATTAGCAGAAAAAAGAAAAAAAGAATCAAATGAGGGTAGTTTTGACCTTTTACTTCAAGGTCTAGTAGTCATTAGAATTTTCAAATTTGTCATTTTTACCATTTATAATGAAAAATGGACCTTATTTTGACAAGTATTTTTTCCTGGGCTAAAGATGCAAGCAGCTTTAATTATTAGCTTTAAAACCTTTTAAGTGATTATATATATATATATATACTCATTAGCCATAAAAGTGATTATGCTCTCTTATTTTGGTCTTGGAAAGAACTCTTCTGCTCTAAATATTTAAAATTAAAGTTTGAAGTAAAATTTGTTTGTAAATCATAATTAATTTATTAAAGTGTTGTGAGATTTAAAGTCATTAGGAAGGGCTGATCACTATCTATATCTCTTTCCAGCTAATGAACCCTTTTGGTCTTCTTTGTACAAATAAAGTGTTCTATATCAATTCCACAATATATATATATATATATTCCTCCATCTTGGAATAATTATACTTTATATATAATTAATTAATAACATGGTTAAAATATAGTTTTTTTTTACTTTCTTTTTCTTTTCTTTCCGATATTCACTTGTTAAATAAAACATCAATTTTCATCTCAAATGTCAATAATATTATTGGATCAAAAGAAGAAGGAAGTTGTTTCCCCAATTCTTTTTGTCGGGTTTTCTAGTCTCATTTTCTATTACTAGTAATAGAAAAGATATTATCTTATTTATTATTTAATCTGTTAGTGAAAAATATCTAAACTAAGATAATATCTTTTTGTTAAGATTGAAATCTTCGATTTCTTTAGAATTGACCGTATATTGGGATTATTATTTATTTTCTTGATTGGCGTATGTTTGTAGGTGTGCAAAGAATTAAGAAAAAGAACGATTTTTCAAGAAAAGGAGAAGCGAGAAATATCTCAATATTTTTTGAATCCTTCGAGTGAGTCAACAATATGAAAAAAGATTTTCTGGTAGAGAATCAAGATTGAAATTCACTCTATTGAAGATTGAATGCACCTTAATCAATTGAAGAGATTAATGATTAATGGAAAAATTTTCATTTAAGTTGCAAATGATAGTTTTAGTGATTAATTTACTGTTTTACAAGTCATAGTAAGATAAAATCACTAAGTACATAATGTTGAAAATATGTTGTAGATTCTATATTCATGATTATAAGTTTGTAATTATGATTATATCTTAAGGCAATACAAAACCGAACTTGAGTTAACAATGTCTTGTGTTATTGCAGCTATATATTGGTTTACTTTTCCTTTTATTGTATCTTCCATTCTTAACTAAGGTAACTACTTAAAGCACATGTGTTGACAATTTTACTGTTTTCTCACTTTTGAAATATTCTTATATGGTTGGACAATTGAAAACGAAGAAACTTATTATTAGTATAAGTAATAACTTTCAATTGTTTTAAGTCCTTCGTATAACTCATACTTTCTTATCTTTAAAATCTCTCATTCTAACGTTATCTTAATTCATTTATTAATATTATTATAAATCATAATTTATTAACTAAAAGTTTATTCTTGATCAATTCTTTATTGAAAATTGTCTGAGGACAACATTGGCATCTCATAAGTTTAAACTAAAAATTTATAAAATAATTATTAGTAATTTTAAGGTATAATTTGATGAAATAAAAAGTTATAACAAAAATGATTGATCCAGATTATATTTAACCAACGATAATAATTAGATAACAAATGTAACTATCTAAGTTTATAATAAAAATTATTGCTCTAGTTTACCAAATTTATAGGTGAAAAATGATTTAAATTTTCTCAAAATACCATTTTAAACTTGTTATAACTCAGAAAACTAAAATATATTTTTTGTTAAATATAATTTAAAAAAAAAACAAAATGTAGAAACAAACAACCAAATTTACATGAGCTATTTTTAAATATCACATAGTAAACAAAAATATAGTAAAATATCACATTCTATCTACAAATATAGATCATAATAGACTGCTATATATGTCTATTTATATCATGATGTCATTGTTCTATTGTGGCCTATCTACGATATTTTACTTTATTTATAAATATTTTTAGAAATTTTTTTATTTAAAATAATTTACATCCTAGTTAATCTTCTTATTATTACTTAATATTAATTGTATATGTCCAATTCTTTATATATATATATATATATATATATATGGTTGTGACCCTAAACCATGGGCATAAGTGAACTACTATTATTCTTTTGTATTTTACATTATTATAATAAATGTTTGTTATATATGTGTATGTTTCGAGCGAAAAATAGAGGAAGGGATGGAGGAAGAAAGGAATCATATACCCTTTTGAATGTAAAAGAGATGAAAGAAAAGCTGTGGGCTTTTGATCCTCTTCTTTTTCTTAGCGGAATTATTGAAAGTCCAATTCTTTTAAACCATCGGGATCCAATTCTTTTCTACTGCCTTTACTTTTTCATTCTAAATTATTTTTAATTATTCAACTTTATATTGTCTTATAAATTAAGGGATTTTTTTCCAATGATGCTATTGCAAATTTGATTCACACAAATAAACTTTAATCTTAAGATTGAGTGTCCTACAGCCGTGGAATCTTCCACGTATATGAGTTTGAAAAAAACAAAACATATTGACTATTTATTTAATAGAAAAAAGAATACATAGTTTAAATTCCTCACCTCATTTCTACATTTTTTTTTTTTTTAAGGTTACGAATAAGAGAATATTTTTCATATTAGAGTCTCAAATCTTGAGGTGGATGCATGTTTTCATGAAATTGAGTCAACGCAGTTAAATAAGAGAATATCTTTCATATAAAAATAAAAATAAATAGAATAATTTTATAAAAAGAAAAAGCTCACAAATCTACCAATGAAATAACAAAAATAAAAAATATTTATTATCCATATAAACAATCTCTTAATAAATCTAAACGATCTTGTACTTATATATCTAGTCTAAACGATTTCGTAATAAATCTAAGTGATCTTGTTCTCTTATATCCAGCTTAAACGATCATATACTCTTGAAAGGATCAAACTTGTTATTATTAGTTGGCTACACATAGGGTATATATATATATATATGAGAAGAGACATAGGGTATATTTAGCCTATTAATTTTACTCTTAAATTGAGATCCATTATTAATATACATTGGACTACGCAAAAAAAACATGTAAAGGAACAGCATTAGTTTCGTATTATCTCAAATCGGAACCGCATTAGACACCGACGGGTATACGACGGTAGCCGGATGCGCCATGATACGGCGCCCCTTGTGATGGCGGAAGCAAAAAACCAGAGCTCCCACCGGCCATTCCACCACCGCCGCCACAGCGAAAGCCAAAAACCCCAGGGTCGGCCCCACCACCTTGCATCTGCACGGATTGCTGTGGGTCCCACATTCAATGCAGATCGGAACACCGATTCCCACACCCATTCGCCGGAGCACAACCGAGCGTATAACGAACTGTAGTTGGAGGAGGACGAATTCGCGGAATTTGGTAATTTGAGGGTTCTCAAAATTTTAGTTTATAGCGGTAAGGTTTATGGGAATTTGGGATTTTAAAGGGACACGTGGTGGTCTTAGCATGAGTTTGTAGGACACGTGTCGTGGTGCTGTTGATGGTACAGGTGTCTTGGTATTACTGCTGGATGTTACTTTACTTTGTTTAAGAAGACAGGCCTAACCATTGTTTAAAATGGGCCAAAAGTAGGCCCTCTTCTTTTTTAGAATTTTCAAACGAATTTTCTCCCGTCTACCTATGGAGATTTTTAGGACGGACAACAAGAATGATTTGCTTGTAAAAATATTTTTAAATTGATAAAATAGAAAAACATAAAAATATATAAAAAAAAATCCATCACCATCAAATCTTCACCCAATGTCTGCAACAATTTGACATAACATTGAAAATAGCATTGAAAGCATCAAATCTCCACTTTGAAACTCTAGCAATTTTTTAATTTACGTTCATTGTTCCACCGAAAAACATTCTTCCTCTCCACACAAATTTACGTTCATTCACCAAAAAGCATCACTATCATCCCTTCACTGAAAAGCATTCTTTCACTCCACATTTATTCAATTCGTTCGTTCCAAAATCTCCAATCGGTTGAAGAAAGCATTTCAGCGAACGATTGAAAAATGTTTCAATCGGTTGAAGAGCAAGTTCCTGTTTGTTTAAATGTTATGTCTTACTCATGTGCCTCATCTTTTTCTTCTTCTTCAGGACAATTTGTTCCTCCACAAATAAAAGCTAAAAAGAAAATATTCAAAAATGTCATTGAGGCATAATTACAATTCTAAAATTTAAATTCTAATTCTAATTAAAAATACATATATTATGTAGTATTTAATAAATTGTTTAAAATATTAAAAAAAGTTGAAAATGTTTATTTATATTTGACATTATTTTAGTGGAAGGATCTAAATTTTAAATTCAATTTGTATTTAAAATATATATTAAGTATTATTTAATAAATTATTAATAAATTGTTTAAAATATAACCAAATTGAAAATCTTGTATATATATTTGTCATTATTATGGGGGAGGTTGCTGCAATCTTGTTCAGCAACAAAATAGCAGATTTAGTTAAGATTTACCAAATTTGAATGTTTGCAAAATACACTATCTTCGTGCTATTTTCAATATCTTGTCTCATTTTTTTTGAATTATTCAAATACATTGTGTTTGGAATATATAAATTATCTTATGCCAGGTGAATGATATATATCTTATGACCAAGATTTTTACCTTTTTGTGTGTGTCCCAAATCTGTCATCATTCATACTTGACATATACTATATTTGGGAAATCTTTATTCTTATTTTTTGTTTTGTAACAAATCTATCTTACTGTTCAGTTTTTTAGATTGAAAAAGTATATGATTATATGAAGAAAAAAAATATTAATATTTGAATATGTGATCATGATATAGAACGAATAGTTTATCACATTATTTAAAAACATAAATTACAATGTAATTGGTGTTAGCAACATATGTTATACAGTCTGTCAAATAGTGTGGAACTAATCTGAAAAGAATAATATTGTCATGTAGTATGTATAAATACATTGTAACTCTATAGAAAATCAACGCAATCAAACATGACTAATTTAACCAATAAATCGATTTTGTTAAATTAAGAAATAAAAGAAATAAACAATAAAACAAATGGAACAAATTAAATATATTCACAAATGGAAGATATTCTTGAATATTTTAAATTTGTGGAGTTGAAGATGAATAGAAAGTTTGAAGAATTAGAAAACAAATTGAACATAATTTTTTTTAAGAAATCAAGAGTAAGCGCAACCTAATTCTTCAGGTGAAGAGACTAACAAATATATGGCAAGCATGTGATATAAACTTAAATTTTCTTTTCTTATTTTGTGTACATGTAACAGAATGTTAAAATAAATTGTATTTAGAATGCAGGGAACAAGAGAATTTGAGGAGCACCTTAACAGAGTAAAAGAGGACAAAGAAGAAGAGAAGGAACTAAAGAACCAAGATGACGAACTGAACTTGGAATCAAGCAATGCAAAAGTGCTTAGGATAAAACGATGACGATTTTGACAACGAAGGAAAGGGAAACACGGCTGAAAATAGGAACCAAACTTTCGGAGGGTCAGATGGTGAACAAATTAAATTAAACACATCAGAAACAATACCTACCACCTAAGGACAAGAGGGATATGACTCACAGTATAAGAAAAAGAAAAGAACCGAATATAGACAACCTATTCATAATGTTTAGAATACATCTTAAGTAACTAACATGTGTACATAATTGTAATGGGCCACAGAGGATACTGAGGAAGAAATCAACATGCTGATAAGGTCAATCGATGAAAAAGTTTATATGATGAAATGAAGAAAAAAGAAGAAGATTGGATGAAAATGGTATAGTACTGTATGTTTGACATATGATTGTTATAATGAACGACTATTAAATTTAAGAATTGTGAATCCAATTACAGTGTATTTGTAACTCTGACTGCGTAAAATAAGTTAATTATGTTGTCATCAATGAGATTTATATATTTTTGTTATGAGCAAATTGGATCTGTTTGTTATCATTAGTGACTTGTAACTTTTAAGAACTGCGTATTTGAATTCTAGAAAATTTATGGTTTGAGTACTTTATTGATCAGATAAGTAATGTATATGTAAATTATATTGTATTTGACGTACTGAACCTACTGATGTGAATTTCAATTACGATAAATTTTTAAATTCAAATTGTTATTAACAATATGTATTTTGGAGGTATTTAAATTCAAATTTCTATAAATATTTTGGAATATAAATAATATGAAAATATTACGAAAATATTGAATTTATGTTTGTCATTATTTTAGGGATATGATGTAATATTTGAATTCAAGATATTATGAAATATAATTACTCAGGAACGGTTGAAATTCTCTTAAGCCATTTTTATTATTAACCATACGTACTATTGTATATTATCTGATAATTTTGTTTAAATAATTTAAAATATAAATAATATAAAAATGTTGAATTAATGTTTGTCATTATTTTAAGGATATGCTGTAATATTTGAATTCAAAATATTATGAAATATAATGAATCAGGAATCGTTGAAATTCTCTTAATCATTTTTTATGGAAAATCGTTATTAAACATAAGTCTTATGAATTAAATAAATAAATGTTAATTAATTTGATTTAAATACTAAAAATTCGAAATTTTTTTATGAATTATAGGGTTATATTTAGGGAATATTGAGGAAATCTTGTCAAGCCCAAAATATCATAAATTAGTTAAGATTTTTCAAAATTAATTGTAGTTTGCAAATACACTATATTTGTGACTGTGTGATTTTTCACCACATTCTTTGCATCATTCAAATACACTATATCTGTAAAAAAAAAATGTATTGTCCTACATAACGGAGTATAAACGGGTAAACAAAAGTAAAAAAAAAAATTTGAAATCACCAATTTTATCAAAAATCTTAATATTTTTTAGATTTATTATTTTTCAGTTTGTTATACTAAAATTTGTCATTGTCACGGTTATCTTAAATTTTTATTTACACAAAATGTTTCTCAATTATAAAAATTGCACAATTTGATAGACAATAAAAAATAAAAGTGTGAAATTATTAAAAAAGAAGAAGATACCCACAGTTGAATTAAAACGTCCAACACAATAAAATATAAATAGCAAAATGTTTTTGAATTATAAAAATGGCACAATCGGATAGAAAATAAAAAATAAAACTGTGAAATTATAAAAAAAATACCCTCACTTGAATTAAAACGTCCAACAATTTATAGAGTTTTAAACCATTAAAAAACACCAAAATATCCTACAACTAAATTAAATACCACTAAATTTAGAGAGTTTTGTTATTCCCACAAATATTCCATTTATCCAGGAATATTCCTTTTTCTAAGTTTGTGTTCATAAATAGTTATGGATCCTTTATCGATATCTATCACACTATATTTTTTAAACCAGGTTGACGTGGATTATAATAAGTGTAGATAGTATAGAAGATTCTACTTTAGATGTTTTCGATTTTAAAGTAACTTGGAAGACCTTTAAGTTCCTTTTGGATACGGAGGTTGAGAGAATTGAATATGACTTCGAAATTGATAATACAAACATCATGTTAATGGAGATATGCTTATTTAATTACCCTCGACTATCTTACATATTTGGAGTGTCACACCCCATCCCAAAGTCTCTCCTCAGTAGGCCCAAGATGGTGACATGAAGTCGACCGACATCGTTCTCCTTCTAATATTTGTCGACCCTGCTTAACCTGAACTTAAAACTCTCTTTGTAAACATACACACTGCGAAAAACATCTAAAACCTAAAAATATAAAACTTCATAACATCTTCAAGGCATCCATCCAATGGACAACCTATTTAAACAAGTCTTACATAGACATAAATGAAATCAGAGTCTCAAGAACACAAAACTATAGCTTTACGAAATCAACTTAAGTAGTTCTTACTAGTCTAATACAGACACAACAACTAAGTTCAATAATAATCTTAATTGCAGACCATCATGCACAAAATAGAATGAGTCCTACTAAAAAATCTTAAACCCAACTTCTAGCAGAGTAGTCGGATTTTTGTCAGATGTTCGAACTACAATCTCTACCTGTAAGAAAAATGAAACGTTGAAGGGTGAGTTATAAAGCCCCATGAGTGACAGCTTTTAAAAAAAAACATGCTTACTAAAACAAGTATGCAAACACTTGGGAAAAAAATCTTTACATCACACTTTTTCTAGGCAAGTATTTCTAGCAAAGCAACTCATGGCTTATAAGCAACTAGCATGTCATTACTACATTGTGATAATGCATGCCCAGTACCCACAACGTCTTCCTTTCTAACTTTAACTCTATCATGTAGTAGGGCACACCTAGGTACTCCCATCGTCCTTGTCGTAGTGGGGCAAGCCCTGCACTAACAACAGTTTTGTTGTCATGGAGTGTACGCTCAACATTGACAACAGAATAATCTTCTCTGTGCACATCATATCATCAATAGTGTCAATCTCAAATTTCAATCATGCATCTAGTATAAATCTTAGTAATCTAAGAACATTTAACCATGCTTTGCTTGCAAGTATACTTGCTTATATCTCAACTTAGCTTAACTTGTACTTAGCTACTAAAGCTCTTTAACTCGATGCCACTCTTGCATCATGATTGCTTACATATCTTTAACTTAGATATTTTCATAAACTCAACATCCAAATATTTGCTTAGAAATATTATGTTCAAAGGAACATATTCAACTTGAATGCTTTAAAACTCGGATCATGCATACTCATTTGTAAATCTCATTCAAACTCTTTCTAAACTTGAAACTCATGCTTTGTAAATCATTTAATTATAACTCAAGCATAATTCAAATGCTTTAGCTCAAAGCATGCTATATGTAAACCTTGGACCTAAGAAAGCTTAAGCCTTTTAAGGAACTCAAGAGATGAATAGGGATCGAGTTTAGTTGAAGAAAATAGTTTAAAATTGGTGTTAGCAATAAAAATTGGAAAGGGATTTTACTAAGGTTGATGGTTGCTATATGTTATGGAAGATGTGTCATTATTTTGGTATTAAGTTAAAATGACAAAGGTTAAGTGTCATCGTAGCTAAGGTAGACCTAATTAGGAATGTTTAAGATTTGACTAGGTGTTGGCTAGTCTTGTTACAGACTTCTAGGTGACCAAAGAAGGTCATAAGAACCTTTAAGGACACAAGTTGGTAGCCAAAAAGGTTAATTTGGTATAGCCAAGAAGTGTCAAGATAACCTCTATAGGACAAGGCTAGGCGGACAAGGACATGAGTGGCAAGGATAGCTAGGTGCTTAGAGCGTCAAGATAACCTCTAAAAGAAGGATGACATGCGGCCAAGAGACAAGGGCCAAGGGCCATGTGGCCAAATGCTAGTCTTTGGATGACATGGTTTGTTAAAGGCGTTGAGAGATGATTGATAGGTTAGGCGAGCAAAAGGAATTCATAGGCATTCTACACTTGAGTTAGGCAACAAGAATTAACTAAAGAATCTCCCAAAGGCAAAGGGGGTAGGTAGCCAAGGATGATATAGCATTATAAGCCAAGAGGTGAGGTGGAGTGCAAGTGGATAACATGCAAAACACCTACATTTTTCCAAGTAGGAGGTGTAAGGTAAGCAACATGAGGTGGAAAGTGAAATGTCTGCGGTGTAAGAGGCAAGAAGGAGGTGTCAATTAAGGAGCTAGCATGCAAGGATCCTTATATAAAGACAACTTGGATGAATGGTGTTGACAATCCACTAATGCCAATTGGATAATTCAACTTGAAAAATCTCCTAAATTGAGTCTAATATCAAGTAAAGGGATGCCAAGTAGAGAAAATGTCAAGAAGGGAGGCGTTGAAGTGAGGAAAGACACAAAGGTCATTCTCGAAGGAAAACTAGGAAGTGTTGAGTATTTTGGAGCTACAGAACTTAATACTTGAAATTTTTTGTTGACATTTTGAGGTAAGCTAGTTAAGACATTTATAAACAAGTTTGTAGCAAAAAATTTCTTGATTTGAGTTCTAGATTTTATGTTATTAAACTCCAAAGTTGAGTACGTTTCTGGGCAAGGCCAAAGGAGGGCTGAGTGCGAAGATGACAATGTTAGATGGACGTGCAAATTGAGCAAGAGAGGTTATTAAGTTCGAAGCATGCGATAAGTATGTGCATTGCACAACCAAGTGACATGAAGCACGTGCCTAGGCCATGCGGGGTGCCAAGCATGTGCAGATAAGAAACATCATGCGTAGTGCACAACACGCAACCATTCCTGAATGCAGCGTGCACGAGGGGCGCATGCCAAGGCTTGCAAGGTTAGCATGTGGTCAGGGGTTTGCACGAGCGAGTGCAACCGGCCACCCATGCCTTGTGCACTAGCTAGCTCACATGACATTTATGGACATTTTTAGATGTTTTAGCAATTTAATTTTGCTTGGAGTTTAGGTATTTTCTAAATATTAGGGATCAAATAGAATATAAATACCCTATTCTCAGGACAAGTGGAGTTTGTGTATTTTTCTCAAGCCAAGGAGAAAACCTCAAGTTTGTGTGTGACTTGCATTAAAATGTTTTATTTAAATGCTTAAAATTTTCAAATCGGATTTCAAGTCGTAGAAGCAATATCTGGTGGATGAAACTTTATTTTAAAAGTTATTTATAAAGCTTGATTTCAAGTTACACAAGCATGGGCTTGTGAAAGATATATTACCTTTTAAAAGATCTCTAAAGTATATTTCCAAGCTTGATTTATTATATATGATTTCAAGATACATAAACAATAGGGTTTAGGGTTTAGAAATATTAATAATAATAAAAAAACAATTGAGATTATAAGGATAAGACAGAAGAACGAAATTATAAGCATTGCAATATCCAAATGAAATGTTTTATTCTTTAGCAAAATGTTAGCATAAATAGATTGTTCAGTTTAGAGTTGGGAAATATTATATGACTTTTTTTCTTTAGCAAAATATTAGTATAAAAATATATACGTTAAATCGTGCGTCAAATACGTGTTAAAAACATAAAAATAGATACACCAAATCGAATATATCTAACATATATTTGAGAAGTAATTGAAAGTGTTAGGTATTTGAAAGATAAAAGTTGAGTAAGAATTGAGTTGATTTAATATTGTAAACATGCATAGGGAAAAGAATATATGAAGTAGTGAGAAAAAGAAAATAAATAAAATAGAGGTGTGAGGGTGTGATAGAGGCCACCTTTGGGGATGCAAACATAATTTGGGAGCCGAAAACTCTAGAAGGAGACTGGCGTGTCCCTTTTAAGAAGAAGAAAAAAGTGCGTTTCGTCATTCTCCTTTAAAACTATATTATCAAACTTTCTTTCTTAAAAAGATTTGAAGAGAAACTAATAATTGAACTCAAATGAAAGTGGGATAAAAACATTAGATGTGTCCAATCCACCCAAATTAAATTTAGTCAAATACGTACGTTGCTTTTTTTTTCTTTTTTTTTCTTTTATAAAACCACACACGCGTCAACCTATAGATACTAAGTTAACAATTGTTTGGAGTGAGAGAATTAAAATGAGAACACACCAAATTTATATAAGAGTCGGTGGAGACGTGTGCTTTCAAGTCTTGTATATTATTTTATTTTAACAAAGTATGGTTCTCCACTCTCACAATGGATTGTGGTTTCAAGTCTTGTATGTTTGCTCATTTCAATATTTGAATTTTTTACTGTGTTTATTATGTAGTATTTCTTATATAAAATTTTTGAATCTGCGTGAAAACAAAATTGTTTGAAATTAAGGATATTCCTCGATTTGAGAATAATCAAATAATAATATTAATTAAATTATTAGTTAGAATAATTTGATGAATAAATTTGATGAACATATATAATTATGACGTATTAAATAAATAATGTTCTATATATCCCGTCAGAAATTTGTAATCGTCGATTGAGGTATTCTCCAATTGAATGGAAGGTGATGGAGATGGTAAGGAATTGAAATGGAGTGACTAACTACAGGCTAGCATAGTCAACGAGCATTGATTTCGGTTAGGAAAACTTATTGCGACCAGCTGATTCAAGGGAATTAAGATGCTTGGACAATTAATCGCATGGAAGTCGAGAGTAAGTCTCTAGATGTATTCTATCTCGGAGAATCTATAATTGTTGCAGAGTAAGACCAATCCTGGCCATTTAGACGAAGTCGAGTGACATCATCATCTTCACGAAGAAATTACCAAAATAGGCTTGAGGACAACGTTAGACATATCTTTTTAGCTTTACTTTTAGTTTTTATCTTTGTGTATTATTTTGTCTTTTTGTAATAATTTCATTTTAGTTTACATTTTAATGCTTCGTTGGATTACGAAGAGACAAGAATAAGTGGGTCTTCTCCGACCAAATCTTATAGTAATATTTTAATTTCAAAAAGAAAGATTTCAAAGAGATAACTTATTAGTAAGAGGTCATGTACTCTCAACAACTCTCTTTTTTTCTTTCCTCTATATGTAATTATTGTATTTCATTTATAAAATTAATTAGGAAAAATCTATAAAATTTTGATATATTAATATTGATAAACGATAAACCAGATTCAAAATTTTGAAAAAGAAATTCTTTAACAATCAAATAATAATATTTATGGAATAAATTTGATTAATCTATATAATTATGACGTATTAAATAAATAAAATAATTAATAAATTTTAGTTAATCATTGATAAACTAATTATAATTATTAAAAAATAAATTTATATTAATAATAATCATCATTAAGAATTAAAAGGAAAATTTTTAAAATAGTAGATTTTACGAAATATTAACCTATAACAAATTCTATCACTCATAGTCATTGATATGCTAGAGTGATAGAAGACTATCTATAGAATTCAAAATTTTATTATGGCATATAGATATTTTAATTTATTTTGCTATTTTTGAAAATGCCCCTATAATTAACTATTTAATTGATAGTTATATTCATGGATTCTTTGCCGATTATTTAAAAACAAGCATGAGTATGTTTGTGTATAAACTGATTTATTAGATTAACAAAAAAAGTATGTATATATATTAATTTTTATTACATTATAGTATTTAAATTTAAAATATATCATTTTAATTTTAATTAAATGTAATTTAGAGATATTTTTAAATATAATAAAAATGTATTTACATCCTGAATACTTTAGATTTAGTTAAAATTTTGGTTATCAATCTTGAGCTTCAATTTAAATTTTGGACAGTAAATAGTTTGCCAATTCTTTCATTTTTAAAAATCTCTCTTAAATCTACTTACAAACTCTAACAAAATTATCAAATTCTCGGTAGTAAGTTTTTTTAGGAAAATTGTCAAAAATAGTAAATTTGACAAAATATTTACAAATTATAGCAAAATTTCGAATTCAGATTCTATCAATAATAAACATTGATATGTTTCTATCGGTGGCATTGATAGACATGATAGAAGTATATCAGTTCTTTAATGTATGTAATTTATTAACCTTAATAAAAATATATAAAAGAAAAGAAAAAAGAAATGGACTAAAGAAAAAAAAGATAATGGATACATCCCATCATTTTAGAGGAGTATAGTTCATACAAATAAATGATTGTACGAAATTACTAATTCTTATACCTAAGCTATAAAGTCGTATATCAAACAAAGGCATCTTTATTCCTAACTTATTTTCATAATTGGAATTCCCGTAATCGAAACTGCAGACTTAATATCAAGATGTTATCTTCTCAATAATGTTGTTATGTTTCTTTCCTTAAATAATTTGTGTTGATCATTTCTTTTAAATAACATTTATTATATATGTGAACAAGAATCAATCCCCAACATTAAACATTATGATTCCATTTGAAAGTACCATTTTAAACATCATATCGTAACAACAATTAATTGTACAATTCCCAACGTTTTTACTTTATCTAAAATTAACTGAATTTAACTTTATTTATTTATGTAAAAAGAAAAAGGACCAGAATTTATGATCACAAAGCTGCTTGAAGCTTGTCCCGTTTATACTAAAAGAAATGAAAATAACAAAAAGTTTCTCAAATAGGAATCGCATTAGACACGGAAGGGTAAACAACAGTGACAGGATGCCCCATGATACGGCGGCCTTTGTGGTGGCGGAATAAGTAAACCAGAGCTCCGACGGGCCACTCCACCACCGCCGTCACAACCAAGGCTAAGAACCCCAGGCTCGGCCCCACCAACCTGCACCTGCACGGGTTCCTGTGGGTTCCACACTCGATGCAGATCGGAACGCCGAGTCCCACACCCATTCCTCCGGAGCACAGCGGAGTATTAAGGGAAAATAGGAAGAGAAGGAATTCAGGGATTTTGAGAGGAAACGTATTATAGATTAAAGTTAAGGAATTTGTGAGTGCTGATTTTGTTTTATAGACGGAAGGTCAATACGTGAAATTGGGATTTCTTAATGGAAACGTGGCTATCTGAACAAGACTACGAAAGTTGGGTGAACACGTGTCGCAGAGATGGATAGTGGTACAGGTGTCGTCCTACTATTGCTCTATGTTAAAAGTTTGATTTAAGAATACCGGCCCGGCCCAACGACGTTGAAAATGGGCCGAAAGTACGCCCAATATGTTTTTGTTAGTTTACATAAAGAAAGATTAAGATGAATGACCGGAATGTGATTTTTCACAAATTTTTCTAAATACAATTTATTTTCTTAATTAGAAATTCGTATAATTTTTTAATAATATTAACCTTTTAATTAATATTAATTATATATTATATTTATAATTATATTTAAATTATTTCTTTATTGACAGTACTTTCAATTTATTATGATTTTCGTAACTTCTTTATATAAATTTGTATCTTTATTATGGTAATAAATTAAAAATATTGTTTTAATGAAGTATTTGAGTGTCATCATAGAGAAATATTTGAGTGCTATTATTATTTTCGTAACTTCCTTGTATAAATTTGTTTCTTTATTATGGTAAAAATTTGAAAATATTGTTTTAATGAAGTATAACACAAAATCTTTTCTAATATGAAATTTTATGTTAATTAATTATAACCGTGAACAATCTGGAAAATTTCATCCGTCGTCGGTAGCCTTTACACATATATACCACATTATATATACAATATGACATATATAATTGTACAGTAAGAAGTCTGAATTTATATATGGTATTTAGTAGATATACCTCATATTATATACAATAATACCTTATACATAATTCCTACAGAATTTGTGTTTAAAATTTTGTTTATATAGTAAATATTACTAAAACAGTAGTAAACGACATGATCATACATACATATTCTTCCTTTATAAATGTATTTGATTACATTATACTTTAATATATTTCCAATCTATAATAGTTATGTTATGTGTTTTAGTATATATATACCCCATATTATATACAATAATACTATATACTGAAATATAGTTTTATTATTTTTTGATAGGATGGCCAAAATGTAGTTCTTCTTAATTCACCGTTGAATTCTCAATAAACTCTAGAATGTATCACATTCAAAACTAGATTTTCGTTTGTTTGCCTATTTAATCGAATATCTAAAATATACCTAATATACCAAATGTTTCATATATTTTGAATATAATCTAAAATATACCTGATATACCAAATGTTTCATATATTTTGAATATATATAATATTAAGCACGAAATTTCTAGTTAGATTATGTCGGATAAGTTTTGTATTTGTCGGCCCTCGAAAGTTTTCTTCTTCACCGCCGAAATCTCAATGAACCCTAAAATGTATCACATTCAAAACTACATTTTCATTTAATTGCCTATTTAATTTAATATCTAAAATATACCTAATATACCTAATGTTTCATATGTGTTGAATATATACAATACTAACCTCAAATTTTTTAACTAAATTATGTTCGAAAAGTTTTGTATTTGTCGGCCGTCGAATGTCTTCTTCTTCACCTTCGAACTCAATAAAATTTCGAAGTAAAAACCGTAATCCACGTTGGAAGGAGTAGACAACCGTTTTCGTAGAAGGAAAACATGAAAGGTTTTCCACTTCTTTCCAAAATCGTATCCCACGATTTTTTTCATTTAGATATTTGTTATAAATCAATTAAATAATAGAAATTGGTATTAAAGTAATTTAAGCCCTACATTTATGTAATATACTAGCTCATTTAGGACTTTTGTGAAATTTATTAGTAATTTGGGTCCTTCATGTAATATCATATAGCAATTTAGGCTATATGAGTTAAAGACCCTTACATAAAAGAAGCCCAATTTTCACCCATCCACCTATTCAATCATTATGATCTCACGAAATTAGATAGGGTAATTGTAATTGATGATCATTTGAGGTATAATAATTAAGAATATAACAATATTTAAAAAATTACAAATATAGCAAAACTATCGATGATAGGCTTGTATCGTTGATAGACTCGTATGATTTATTAATGATAGACCAATATTTACAACATAGTCTATCGGTGATACACTTGTATCATTGATAGAATTTGACAAATTTTTCTATATTTGTAAATTTTTTAAAATATTGTTATATATTTAATTATTTTGAATGTAATTGCTAAATTTTAGCCACTTTTAAAGTTTGCATTTGGACATACTAGCAAATATTATACTGTCTTTAACTAACATGGCCTAAAGTTGTATACAATATTATAAAATTGACCCAAATTTCTTAAATTTTTCATAAATGTCTTAAATTGACTAATATTTTACATAAATATAGAGCCAAAATGACCAATTTATCCATATTCATATTATATGTAATAAATAATAAGTTATGTTTGAAACAATACTGATTAAGAGTATATTAGGTTGTGATTAATTGTTATGTTGCTAGTATTATGAAAATATTGTGTATAGTTTTAATAGGATACAGTATATATTTTACTATCATGTTCATTATTCAACTTCAACTATATTTTTAATTGAAATAATTATATATCATGTTCACCATCGCAAAAGATTGGTTATTTTTGGTTGACTGGAATTAAGGTTGAAAAGTTTGAAATTTGTATAAAAGTATTTGTTAATAGATTTGCAATTAAAAAGGTGAATAAAAAATTACTTTAAAGAACTGAATAATCAAGATTTATAGATTTAAATCTGAGAAGATCGAACCTTTTTTTTTAAATAACGTGATTTTAGAAGTATTGCCAAAAATAGGTTTGGGTCAAAACTATTGACAAAATTAGGTGAGTTTGAACAAAGTCGTGAACTGGAATTAGGTGAGTTTGGACAAAGTCGTGGACCCCGTCCACGACTTCAGTGAGGTGATCATGTGGGTCCCACGCCTTCTTTTTTTCTTTCATTATTTATATATAATATGCATTATATGTGGGCCCCATGCCTTATTCTTTTTCATTATTTTATATATATACTAATTCATATACCCCTCAATTATAAAAATATCTCTACTTATCAAAATTAATATCAACTTTTCAATTTTAATTTATTCTTTTTTTAATCTTTTATTTTTAATTTTTTGTATATATTAAATATCTCAATATTCAATTTTTCTTATTAAATTCACCTTTCATAATTTAATTGGATTATTTCTTAATCAAAATTATATATATATTTTTTTTCAATTTCTTTTTAAAAACACATATATTAACAAAAATATGTTATTAAAAAAATATTAAACAAATTAAAATAGTAATAATATTAATTGAGAGAAGTTGAAGCTTACCCTAAAAATAATAACAATAATAATAATAACAATTGAAAATATATATACTAATTCCCCAAATACTCTCAATTCTAAAAAAAAATCCATGTCAATTGTTATGATTATTATTGTTATTATTATTTTTGGAGTAAGCTTTTAACTTATCTCAATTATTATTATTACTATTTTATTTTTTTTATTATATTTTTTTATAACATATTTTTGTTAATATATGTGTTTTTTTAAAAAAATTTAAAAAAAACATGTATAATTTTGATTAAGAAATAATCTAATTAAATTAAGAAATGTGAATTTAATAAGAAAATTTGAATATTGGGATATTTAATATATAAAAAATAAATAAAAAGAAAAAAAATTAAAATTAAAAAGTTGATATTAATTTTAATAAGTAAAGATATTTTTAAAATTGAGGGGATTGAGAATTAGTATATATATAAAATAATATGTATTTTTTAAAAAGAAATTGAAAAACAAAATATATTGTGGGGCCCACCCATAATATATATTATATAAATAATGAAGGAAAAAGGAAGGTGTGGGGCCCACACGACCACATCACTGAAGTCGTGGACGGGGTCTACGACTTTGCCCAAACTCACCTATTTTTGTCAATTGTTTTAGCTCAAACCTATATTGTCACAAATCGGTAGTTAGAGATTTTGTTGGAATAACGTATATATTGTAAAATGAAAAGTTTGCCATAATTCTTATAATATTGGAAAGATTTAAACAAAACATCTAAATCTATTAGAAAATTTTATGAATGTTCTAAATTATGATTTATTTTCTTAATTAGATTTTCATAAATTTTTATGACAGTTATTAATTGGGAAATTTTTAAAAATAGTAAAATAAATTAAAAATTGATATCCAATACTTCTTGTGGCAAGGCAGAAATCGCAACTTAGTAAAGGTGAAATCGACGCACGCGAAAGGCAGATTTGGATGTGACCCGACTTGGTTGGAGAGGCGAAGCCGCGTTACACGCGTAATTGGAAGACACGGAACGCGCGCACCTGCAGATTTGCGAGCGGAGACAGATGTAGACGAACGACGAACGACTTAGCTGTAGAGAGACGTGCGCGGCGAAGGCTTTGCAAGCGGGAAGAGGGACACGATCAGAACGAGTCATCGGTTGCACTTCGCGATCAAAGACCGAACGCCGAAGAAGAACGAATGGTCGACGACTTCAACTGGGCTTTGATCAGACGCGAACTGCATGTGACGCAGCAGCTCGAGACGCAGCTATTGAAGACGGACGAAACGCGACCGACAGTGAGGCTAGGGTGACAGTGCTGCTAGGGGAAGAAGAAAGGAGAAAAAGGTTGCACGTAAAACGACGTGGAAGAAATAATATTTTAAAAAAACAATAAAATTAAAATAATTATTAACTTATTACTAATATTGTTATTTCCTGTTCTTTTCCCTTTTCATTTTCTTTATAACAAAAAAAAAATCCCCCACTTTACACTTAAAATCTATTAAAAGTACTCCAAAAATAAATAAATAAATAAATAAAATAAAATAAAAAATATATATATTTATAACCCAAGGACACAAGATAAATATGCTTGGAAAAATACCTCACATTTCTGCAGCGTTACAATGACTTTCTAAGAATTTAGCAAATTGGTCAAAACAATGCTATTTCTCTTCATACTTTCTTTAAATTTTATAAAATTCTTGGCACTTTTAATATTGTAATTGTAGACTTGATATTGTTTGCTACAGTCATTCGCATAAACATTAAGGCTCAATCTATTTGATCTTCTCAAGCTTTATAGAAATATCTATCCTCATCACTACTAGCAAAAGTAAGTGCAGCAAGATTCTCACTTAAGAGTGTCAAATCAAGATCTAAAATTCCAAGATATAATCAGATTTGTTTGCACCAATAAGAGAAGTTGAGTCAATTAAACTTTATAGATGTAGCATGTGAATAAATAGAAACATGGGCAGATGATGCAATTACAAAAGAGATATGCTTATACATTATTGCTTTGACAAATAAACATAAGGGTTTTTAACTAAAATGACCTAAAATGGTATACTATATTACAAGATTAACCTAAATTACTCAAAATTTGTAGAAATGTCCTAAATTGACTAATATTTTACATAAATATACGGCCGAAATGACCAATTTACCTATTTTTATTATTAATAATATATTAAAAAATAGAAAAAGGAAAAAGAAAAGTGGACCATGATTAAGATTTGTATTTATTAGATATCCAATATAAGTATGGTAAGTGATTAATTCTATTATAATAATATTATAATAAAAATTGTCCCTTAATTATTTTTCTTTTTGTGATTTTGTTAAAAAATTCTTCCCTCCCGTTCTCTCCCTCACTTTCCAATTTCTCTCTCCGTCCATTATTTCTTTCGTTTTGCATTGTTTTTCATATATTCTACTAATTATGGTATATATTGAATAATACGATGTATATTTTAGTTGTTCTATGGTATAAGTAATGTTCAGGAAAACTGAATATGTTTATGTAAGAATTTTGATGAAAGAATTGAAGATCCAAGGAATTGTATAAAAAAATGGTTGAATAAAAATTTGGTTTATGAATAGTATATATGAAATAATACATTGTATATTTTATGAATGAAAATTTATGCTATCAATTTGTTAAACTGGTTTATGAATAATATATATATATATATATATATATATATATATATATATATATATATATAAAAATAAAAAAAATAAATACTAACTCGTTACATAATATGTGTATGCATTGGTATATAATTTCAGTAAGAAAAAAATTACATAACTAAAAAAAAGCTGTGAATGTATTATTGAATATATATGAAATATAACACAAAACATAAATGTATTATTCAGTAGCATGTATGTAATAAAAAAAAAAATAAAGAACAGATATATAATCTCTGTGTATGGAGTGATATATCGAACATGATAAGAAGATGAACTGAAAAATATAAAATTAAACAAAATAGGAGGAACATGACCGGAATATATGCAGTCGTTGCCAGAAGAAAAGACCGAAAAATTGAAGGATGAAGTCGTTGTCGGCGACTGATGGAAGCACTCAGATTATTAACGTGGTATGGATAATATGAAGTTGTTGCAGCCGAAAGAAAAGACAGAAAAAAATTGAAGAATGAAGAATTTACCGGCGACGGATGGAAGCACTGGAATTATTACGTTGTGTGGATAATATAATATACGGTTATACTTAATTATTGAATTATTCCATATTATAAAAGATTTTATTTTATACTTAATTAAAAAACTATTTCTAATTTATTTTTATAATAAAGTTAGATATTAATTAAGTGCATAAATAAGGAAGTTATCATTCCATAATAAATTGCATGCAATGGGAATAAGCAAATAATTTAAATTTAAATTTAAAAAATTATATATAATTAATAATAATAATAGGGTTATAATTGTCCAAAAAATATACGAAATCCTAATAAAAAATTTAATTTTAATTTATGACATTTGTGAAATTTCATAGCCAGTTTTGGTCTTTTGTCTAAATCTTTCTAAACGTAAAGATACAACACGAATTCATATAATATTAAACAACCATTAACTTATACATTGAAGTTCTTCTTTGGAAGACACAACAATGTACAATATTTTTACTTAATTGATGCTATATTTAACTTTACATCATTGATAATTTAAATATTTAAATTAGATACATTAGTTATCTTTGGATATACTAACAATATCTAACCAAACACTTCAATAAACCACAATAAGATTCAAAATTATAAAACTACTAATTAACTTTGGACAAATTAAATGTTTTATAATAACAAAAATCAATGCACTCATAATAAATCATTAATGTTTTATAATATAATCTCATTCATTAACATTAAATGAACATGAGTAATTGAATCAACTTTAATTTGATGTCTAAAAATTTATCAATTTAGTCACTTTGGTGTCTAACAAACTGTTCATAACATAGGCATCATGATAAAACAATTCCAATTAACCACAATAAGATTCAAAATTATAAAACTACTAATTGCTTTTAGACAATTTAATTAAATGTTTTATAATAATGAAAATCAATATGCTCATGGAAATATCTTTATGTTTTATAATATCATTCATTAGCATCACATAAATATGAGTAATTGAATTAACCTTAATTTGATATCTATTGAAATTACTAATTTGGCCACTTTAGTGACTAACAAATTATTCATTATAAAGACATCGTATTAAAATAATCATAAATAATTATTTCCTTGATTTGTAAAAACACTATCAATGGAATATCTACAAGACTACTAATTTGGCCACTTTGGTGACTAACAAAATTACTCATAACATAGATATATTGCAACAAAACAATCACAAATTACATTGATAATTGAAAAACAAAGTTCTTCATCTATTAAAAAAAAAGTCAAACAAAATTATTTTTCAGCGAAAACATAAATTTATATCTTACACATCAATGAAAAATCATAAATTCTCAATCAAGTCTTTAATACCACATGTAAGTTTTATTTGTATGATTACACAATAAAATCATAACATCATATAAAACAATAAATTTCAAGATATTGAACTATATGATATTCACAAATTAAACTTAGTTAAAGAATCATATATTATGATTCATGAATTGTCTTATAAGAGATTGTGTTCCCTTGACCTTCCTTAACATATATAAATTTTCTTAATGAGAGGAGTGAATTACTTGAATGAGGCAATGAGAGGACCAATCCCTAAGATTTTATTTATAAACATCACTCATCATGGTGTTAAATTAGTGCATTATTTGTTTTAACCTAATAGGCTTATTAAAATAATAACTAGGCCCGAAAGAGATAAAATAACATATAATGCATATAGACTACATTAATAATAATATTATATTTAAAATAAATCTAACATAAGTTACTCAATTTTCCCATTCTCTTTGGATATTCTATTCTGTTACAACCAACGATAATGCTATTTTTTTGTACAAATATTATGTTTCATTGTTTTAGAGGTGTTAATTTATTACTGATTAAGAAACTCTACTTATGACATTAGGATTGGTTTCTTCATTTAGATTATTTCTTAATATTTTTCACTGTCAAATGATTTTTAAATTCTAATTTACTTTTCATTCGAAACGTTAATATAACTATTTAGATAAATTCCTGGTGCCGATTCATGTCATTATCTTATGCTTAATCTTGAATATTTTTCTCTCTTGCTGTATTGTGTGAGAGTGACTGAAGTTCATGGAAGGACATTCAGAGGGTGGACTCTCCTAACTTGTACCCTATTTGCATTCTCTATGCTTCAACCTTGAGAATAAGCCCATTTATTTGGCGACATTTTGGTCATTCATCTATGCTTTGGGATATTTCTTAACTGAATACTTGATATATCATACCACGTTCATTGCAAATCTGACAATGGTTTGGCATCTTTGTAGGTATGATCGCAGGAATTAAATCCATCCACATCATGTATTGAGATGTATTTGGACTTTCACATCTTTTTCTCTATGGTTTATTCTCCATTGTTATTTTTAAGTCTTGAACTAAAAAAATTTCGTTTTACAAGAATTTATCTGGCTGATCCTATATACTGCTATCATATTAGATGAGTAATTAGTATAAATTCATCTAATCTCTCATAACACGATAATATTAATTAGTTGGACATTTCAGTCAATAGAACAATGATTTTGTTTCCATTCATAGTATTGCGTCTATTTTGAAACTAATATTTGCTACTCAACAGGAGAAGAAATAATGCTCGTTGTTTAGCCTCTTATTTTTAACATCAAACATAAAGATCACTTATTCATGTTGAACTTTTTGTTAACAGACACATCAATAATATGGATGCTGCTCCAGTGTAATTCACACCAAAGAGTTCACACCAAATAATATGAATGCTGCTCCACGACCATCCTTAGCAGTCTCCTGAATCTGGTTGGATGGTCCCTAGCATGAAGGCGTCCTTTTTTCAATTGTTCTATTTAATATTGATCATGTTGGTAACTTGAGACTGTTGTGGGTAGGAATTAGAATTTTTATTATTTGTTTGTTTATTATTTTTATACCCTTTTAATCTCAAGGGCTTACTTTTGAACCATTGGGTTGAAAACTTTATAAAAAAAGAGCTTTTTTTGTTTCTGGAATATGGGGTTGAGGCATGCTAAATCTCTGGTGGGTTAATTGGAACATGGACTCTCCAGTCCTATGATTTGTAGAATAAAAAGACTAAATTTGTAGAATAAAAAGACTAACTTTGGCTCCTATGTTAATTATGTTGCATTTTCTATACGATACTAAAAGTGCTCTAAGATCTTTTAACTTGAGTATGTTACATATGTATGTATAGGCGGACTAGCTTACTAATAGGTATAAATTACCCATGTCATGCTTTCAAAAATCTGAACTTGATTTTGATCTGAAACCTGTTATTTGTTTACTATCCATTGCAGGCATTTGGATTTAAAGATGATGTTCGTAAACAAAAAGACTCAAGAAGTGTAGTGGAGTCTACTTTCAGTAATCTTGGTAGTCTAGACATTCTTAAGATTGCAGCAGCCTGGGAACTTTCTGGTAGCACAGAAGATTTGTCTTTGAATGGATTCGAACAGGTTATGTTTGCATTCTATATTCGTGCTTATTTTGTTGGATCATCGATCACTTCAAGTTCTTTTATTTTTTTGGCTTTATATGTGAATGAACTTGGCCTGGATGGATGATATGTATGCAATGTTTTAGGAACTTGCTGAGATGATTTTCCAATCAACACTTTGAAGAAACAAGAGCAGTTCCGTTCTTTTAGTTTTTTTTTTTTGTTCCCTTATGGTTTAAAATAATGAATGACTATCATTTATGGGTTGAGACATGTTCTGATTGTTGCAGAAAAGTACATATAAAATAGATAGTCTTAGATTCAAGTCTAGCTTGTAACTTTACCTTTGTTATCATTAATTTGACTTATGGCAAAGAGACAAGTGGTGTGTGAATTTTGTTGGGATTTATAAATTTGACTTTTTTAAAAAGTCTTTTTTATTGTGCAGTCCTCTTTACGGTTTCTTGCAAATAATAGAGGAACTTTCATTAGATTTGAGGGTTATTCATCAATAATGAAAAAATATAATAAAAATAAATTTGTAAAAAAGAACCAGAAACAAGTCTTTAATGTCGGTTTAAAACTGACATGAAATCCCAACCGACATTAAAGGTCTTTAATAACACTATAAAAAATGCAACCGCATTAAAGGTCTTTTATAACACTAGCAAAAATGTCAGTTTTAAATCAACATTAAAGGTCAAATTTCTTCTAGTCGTCAAACATGATATGTATAACAAAGGCACCAAACAACTATTCAAACCATATGGTTAAGTTGATTTCTTACAAATTCATGAATTTGTTTGACTCTATGGTGCCATCACTAAACATGGCAAGATAGATAACAAGTTGATTTCCATCGGTTGATTTCCATAGCTAAACTTACATACTTATCAAGTGAGCTTCACATCTCAATATATGATATGGAAACACCTACCTCACCTAAGCATGTCTCCCATATAGTCTTATTAAAAGAAGAAACTCGTAAATAAATATCCCTAAATTCAATACCACTAAATGCACAAAATACAATGGCTCTGAGAGATATCAACAGACCACATCGTCTAACACCATAACTTTTTTGGGACCATCTGTTGTCGTATAGGTTTTTAACTTAGTGAACAGCTGCAGTACAGGTGAGAAATTTTGGGATATGGTCAACTTAGACCTTGTGGGGTTTTAATATCCTAAATATATAATTCACTGTAGGGTTGTAAGACTTGGGTTTATAGTTGTCCTCTAAAATGAAATTAATTATTAGACCCATAAATTTTGGCTTTCAATTTTGAGCCCTTATATCTATTTAATTTTCATTTCTAAATTTTATCACCTTCTAGTCTCCAATATTAAATTTCCAATTTACCTTGTTTTTATAACCAAAATCAACATCCAACCATGGTAAAAGAAAAATCGGTTTAGTAAAGAATTCAGAGAATTAGCACCCAAATACAATTAGAGCATTAAATATTAGATTTTCATCGACATCTCAAATATTTTTATCCATATTTTCACATTCTCATGTCTTCAATATATGCATTAATGGCATATCAATATTTTATCAATATTTTCGTAAAATTAAGATTTTGATATTTTCGTCCATAATAATGTTTTAAGACTTGGATATAACAACTAATTTTAGCATCATGAACATTTACGCTTCAAACCCATACTCAAATAATAATAATAAATAAATTTATGAAAAATAAAACTCAAATATGGTCAAACTTAAGATACTTGTTCCATTGTCCCGACTTAAACTTATATAATAAAATAATATGTCTAATTTAGTTGTAATTGACATAATATGTAAGGTAAAAAGTTCAACTCTCCAACTTCAATTATTGTATTATTAAAAGTCATTAGTGATTTAAATTCTTTCATTTAGTAATAGTGCTACAAAAATATATATTAATTAAACTAAAAGAAAATAATAGGTTGAAATAATAGTATAAGAATTGAAGTGAGTGGATTGAAATTATAAGATGACAATATAATGGAATTCAACAACCTCAACAGAGGGGAATAAGTATAAAAGTAGAGCTGTTTGAACAAAATATGTATTTTCAAAACTATTTGTAAAAATAAAGTTTGTTTGAAAATTTAAAAGAATTTTAGTTTTTTTTTTGTTTTTGGGAATCAATAGTACTTTTAATTTTCATATGGAATATTATAAACTACACTGATTAAATATTAATTTTCAGTAACTAAATTATAGGAACAAAAAGATTCAGAAATTAATCTTAAAATATCTGTTGGATACTGAAAGGATTTGAATACAAGAATTTTATTAGAAGGTAAGAGCTAAAATTTTATTTATAGAACATAGTTCAGTATTTGTTAAAGGAAGTTTCTTAAAATTGAATATATTTTTTTTCCATTAGACTAAAATTATGACAAAAGAAAGAAGAAAAGAAAAGCCAAATTGAGTGAGAGAGTCACAAGTCAAGTTAGTCGATGTCAACTTTCGAAACGGGTAAATTACGCTCAAAACTCTCCAATTACAATCTTTCAACGTAGTCCAATTTCCTCAATTCTCCACATCAATCATTTATCATATCCTTCTCACAAAAAGTAAAGATAGTCCTCCATTCATCCTTTTCAAAAATATATTAATTTAAAATCATGTTTTTATTTATAAATTTCTTTATTCATTCATCGTTAATTAATTTTTTACAACATATATTTTTTTTAAAATTAACTCAAATTAAATAGGTTTAAAATATATAGGAAAATAACAAAATATTTATACTTTATAGAACAATTTCGAAAACAAAAAAAACTCATACGCCTCCAATAAAAAATACAGAAAATATCCGTGACTAATTGACACCTAACGTCTTTCCTGGACGATTGTTTAGATTTGGCTATTCAAATCTAAATGATTTTGTTTCAAAATTATTTGATACACAATCATTTAGATTTGACTATTGATCTTTTTCGAACAACTTGAAGTCGATTATGTTCTCACCGTCGAACCGCCAATCGATTCTCTAGCACCACCAATCAATCCTCCAGCACCTTCTGATCCAGAATCATCCACGGGATCCCTTGTCGTCACTGCGGACCAGGTAAAGAAATCATATGCAATTGATCCCGAGAAGTACAAGAAAGACAACAAGACTGTTCGTGGGCACCTGTTGAACCATATGACGGATCCCATGTTTGACTTGTTTGTAATCCAAAAATCTGCCGAGGATATCTGGTGCATTCTGGAGTCTCGCTATGGTGGAGACGACGCTAGAAGGAAGAAGTACGTTGTGGGAAAATGGCTGCAGTTTCAAATGACAGATGATAAGCCAGTTGTGGAACAGATACATGAGTATGAAAACTTTGTGACCAATGTCCTATCTGAAGGTATGAAGATGTGTGAGATTCTTCAAGCTAATGTTTTACTGGAAAAATTTCCTCCCTCCTGGAGCGACTACCGAAATCACTTGAAGCACAAGAAGAAAGATCTGAAACTCCAAGATCTGATAAGCCACATGCGTACAGAAGAGGCCAACAGATTAAAAGATAAGTTAGCTTCCAAAAATTTAAATTCTGTTAATGCTAATCTAGTTGAGTCTTCTTTTGTAAACAAAGACAGGATAAAACATGATAAAAAGCAGGATGGAAGAACCCCAGAAAGATGCAGTTCAAGGCCCTTGGAGGAAAAATCAAGAAAAAGAGACTCATCTACAATGTCTGTGGAAAGGAGGGACACAAATCCTACCAGTGCAATCAAAGAAAGGGAAAATCAAACAACCAAAGACCAGAACCTCAAGTCAACCTTGCTGAACAAGATGATGAAGTCATAGCTGCAGTAGTGGAAGTAAACCTAATTGAAAACAAGATCGAATGGAGCATCAAGACACTTATGTACCAACAGAGATCTTTTCCATGACTACGAAGACGCTGCTGATGGAGAACACGTATTCATGGGAAACTCAGCCACCGCAGGAGTAATTGGGAAAGGGAAGGTTATTTTAAAATTAACCTCTGGAAAACTTTATCCTTAAGTAATGTTTTATATGTCCCTTCCCTACTTAGGAACCTGGTGTCTGGGAGTCTGTTGAATCGGGCGGGTCTTAAAATTATACTGGAAGGTGACAAAGTAGTCCTCACCAAAAATGGAGAGTTTGTCGGTAAGGGGTATCTGTCTAATGGACTTTTTGTACTCAATACTGCCTCTATGAATACAAATGTTTCAAGTTCTGCCTACATAACTAAATCTATTGATCTATGGCATGGTAGACTAGGACATGCGAACTTTGCATCAATTAGGAAGCTTAAGGATTTAAAGCTAATTAATGCATGTGAATCGCATGAAAATGGTAAATGTCCTGTATGTGTAGAAAGTAAGTGTGTTAAGAAACCTTACAAACCTGTTTTGACAAGAAGTACTGAATTATTAGAGTTAATTCACTTAGATCTAGCTGATTTTAGAAACACCCCTAGTAGAGGGGGCAAGAATTATTATGTATCTTTTGTTGATGACTTCTCTAGATATACTAAGATTTACTTGATAAAAACAAAAGATGAAGCTAGTGGCATGTTTATGAAATTTAAGGCAGAGTCTGAAAATCAACTAGGGAAAAGAATAAAAAGATTAAGATCAGATAGAGGTGGTGAGTATTCTGATAGAACTCTAAGAGAATATTGTGAATCAAATGGAATTATTCATGAATTTACTGCGCCTTACTCACCACAACAAAATGGCATAGCAGAACGTAAAAATATAACTCTTAAGGAAATGATGAATGCTATGTTATTAAGTTCTGGTCTATCTGACAATATGTGGGGCGAAGCTGTGTTGTCTGTTTGTTTTGTTCTTAACAGGGTTCCCCACAGAAAACTGGACAAAACCCCCTACGAACTCTAGAATGGATACGATCCAAATCTCAGCTACCTGAAAGTGTGGGGTTGCTTGGCTAAGGTACCATTTCCTGCACTGAAGAAATCCACGTTAGGGTCTAAAACCTTTGACTGTATATTTATCGGTTATGCTCAAAATAGTGTTGCATATAGGTTTATGTGTTTGAATGATAAAAGCATAAATGAATCTAGGGATGCAGAATTCTTTGAACATGTACTACCTTTAAAGAGATCTCTGTTTGTTTCTTGTCAATCGGAAAATGTGCATGATCTAAATAATCCCAAGGATGTTAGTGATACACCTGAGGTAGATACCTCTAGCAAAAGATATGATTTAGAACCTAGAAGAAGCAAAAGACAGAGAACTGAGAAAAGTTTTGGACCCGATTTCCTATGCACCTTTATAGTAGAAAGGCACGATGAAATTGATTGCAATTTCACTAGCTTGTTTTTAATTGATGAAGATCCTAAAACTAATCAAGAGGCCTTGAGCTCGATAGAATCCAGTATGTGGAAAGAGGCTATTAAAAGCGAGTTGGATTCACTGACCATGAATCAAACATGGGAATTAGTAGACATTCCCAAAGGTAGTAAACCAATTAAGTGCAAGTGGATCTTCAAAAGAAAAAGAAGACCAGATGGGTCAATAGAAAGGTACAAGGCAAGACTGGTAGTAATAGGGTATACTAAAAAACAAGGCATTGATTATTTTGACACATATTCCCCAGTGACCAAAATAACCATAATTAGAGCCTTAATTACACTAGCCGCCATTCACAACCTTCTTATACACCAAATGGATGTGAAAACTGCCTTTCCAAATAGTGATTTAGGAGAAAAAATCTATATGACTCAACCAGAAGGATTCAAATTTCGTGGCCAAGAAAACAAAGTATGCAAACTTAAAAAATCTCTTTATGGTCTTAAGCAGGCTCCTAAGCAATGGTATGAAAAATTTAATGACACTTTGATAAACAATGGATTTAAGGTAAATTCCTCGGACACGTGCGTTTATTCAAAGATGTCTGGAGCTAAGGGCATACTAATATGTCTATATGTCGATGACATGTTGATCTTTGGAACAAATTTGGATTTAATAAAGGACACCAAGTTGTTCCTGTCATCACACTTTGAAATGAAAGACCTAGGTGAAGCAGACATAATTCTTGGAGTTAAAATTGGGAAAAATGAAAATGGTTTATCTTTATCTCAAACTCATTATACTGAGAATTTACTAAAAAAATTTGACTTCTTCGAAGTCTCTCCGGTGAAAACTCCCTACGATGCCAGTAAACAACTTAAAAAGAACAAAGGAGAGAGTGTATCTCAACCTGAATATGCTAAGATCATAGGTAGTGTTATGTACTTGATGAACCACACTAGACCCGATATTTCGTATTTGTAAGTAGATTGAGTAGATATACACATAATCTTAATAGATACCACTAGGATGCCTTACGTCATCTGTTGAGATGTCTTAAAGGAACTATAAACTACAGTTTGCACTTCAATAAGTTTCCTGCTGTATTAGAAGGATATTATGATGAAAACTGGGTTACAGAGAACTATGAGGTAAACTCTACCAGTGGATACGTATTTTGCTGGGGGGAGGAGCAATATCTTGGAAGTCTGCTAAACAGACCTGCATAGCCAGATCCACTATGGAATCTGAGTTTATAGCATTAGAACTGGCAAGACAAGAGGCCGAGTGGATTAAAAGTCTACTAGGAGATGTACCATTGTGAAGGACATCTGTGCCTGTGTCCGTACATTGTGATTCACAGGCAGCCATAAGTATCGCCAAGAACAGTGTTTATAATGGGAAGAGAAGACACATACGTCTTAGACATGGAGACGTGAAACACTTGCTGAAGGAAGGAACTATTTCCTTAGAATTTGTTCGATCTAAGAAAAACCTGGCTGATCCTTTAACCAAAGGACTGTCTAGAAAAATGGTTCTAGATTCCTCATTAAACATGGGACTAAAGTCCTTCGGAGATCCATAGCACTTGATTTTGGGTGGTCTATTTTAGACTTGATGGTCCATAGCCTCTTATTAGGTGGTCTGTTATGACAGACTTGATGGTCCATAGCCCATTTGTGCAAACAGTCATTTATAGACTAGATGGATACTACTAAAACCTTTATGTGATCCATAACTCTATGGAAAATGGTGAAGTCTCTATAGACCTTATTGGGTGGTTTGCCTTAGCAAACTTGATGGAGCATATAACATGATTGTGAAGGTGGGGCCGCCTTCTATGAAAGAGTTTGAGGACCTCTTTCTAGAGCTTTCATGATGACCCGAGGTTCATTCTATGTGCATGGCCATAAAGGCACAAATTCATATTGCAGAAACGATGACCGAAACTAGGGATAGAGCGTGCTGTAAGGGTCTCAACCAACGTTAAAGAAAGTTCAAGATCTAATTTCACTTTCTTCAACAAGGTTGTTGCCTTACTTCACTACGTATCAATTCAAATCTTCGGATATTGATGTCTAAGCTTAATATCCCATCCTTGCTCAGAACTATCTTTCTCTCGACCTTTCTGTAACTTTGTCGCTACAGTCTTTTGTGGGAGATTATTGGAAAAGCCTGTGGGCCAAGGCCCAATTCAAAGTTACCCATTTATTGTTGTCCCACATTGAAAAATTTGGAAGAGACAAATGAGTTTAAGTAGTGAAGTGCCACTTGGGGAATATAAATTGTGTTGATGGTGATAGTATGACCTTGTCACTATGCGCTGCCGCAATTCTTCTATGGAGTTGTGTTAATCTTGTGGAGCAACTGGTAGTGAGATTAACACCACGGTCTGGCCGAATTTTGCTTTCAAGGCAGTGATTCATCACGACACAACAATTAATCTTGATCGTCATCATCGAATTTTTACAACACATACTATTATAGTCTAATTTATAATAGTCTGATGTAAATTAAATGTAGGTTATTTTAGATCGTGTAAATAATTTATTTTGTACTATTATTCTTTATCACACAAATAATCCGTTTTCATTTTTTTTTTCTTTTTCTAGATCAATTTTTTTATTTATCGTTACTATAATTCTAAGAAATAATCAATTGTTTTTGCCCTACACTTCTCCGGTTAATTTGTTTAATAAATTGATATTTTTATTTTACTAAAGTTTGAAATAAAATTTGTTAGCCTTTTGTCACTTTAACTAATTAAAAAAAGATCATGTTTTTTTTTTTAAATCATAATATGCTTACTTCAAATTGAAATAAATTAATATTTTAATCTTGAGTGGAAAATTAATTTTTTTGTCAAATTATATTTGAGGAATAAAAGAATCATAAAGTTTGAGTTATAAATTTTATTTGGTCGCTAAGTTTTTCCAAAATGGTAATCATTAAGTTTAAAAATCATTCTAAGTCTTTGAGCAAGTTAAATTGACCAGTGAAAAAAAAACAAAAACAAGAACAAACTGAGAAAAAGGTCATTAGTCTAAATTAAGGATTTTTACACATATATCCTAAATTAATGTACTTAATTACAAAATTGCAGTCTAATGTGCTATTATTTTATACAAAAATGTACCTTAATTTACTTTGTCCATTCTCCAATATATTTTGCAATATCTGTGTGCTAACCCTATTTCTAAAATGATGGAAACATTAATTTTAAACTAAAGAAAAGAAATATAATTTTAAGAAAGGCAACCCAAAAGAAAAAAAAAAAAAAAAAAAGAAGAATGAGAAGTATTATTTTAAAAAATATTATTAAACTTGAAATGAATGGGAAAAAGTTTTTCAAAAATTCATTTTTATTTAAACACTGTTATTAGTATTTGACAACTCTTTTTTAGACTATATTCATATATATATAAGGGCATGTGTGTGTGGGGTTATTTGAAATTTTAATTCCAATATTCAACTAAAATTAAACCTAACTCTAAATTAAGAGTACTCTATTCTATCTCGCTCCAACTCTTTATTCCAAACATACTCTTAACTCTAGATATTTTTTTGTATCTAAACAATTAAACATACCCTTGAGTTTATATATTATTTTACTTCTAAGTAGTTGAAAATTTTTATATACAACATTATTATACCAGTGCGCATTTAAAAGTGCTTTAATTTATTAGGTTAAGTTGTTAAAATTAAAATAAGGCTAAGAAAATGCAATGAGATATAGAGCCCACTTCTAAATCTGTAATTAAAACTTTCAATCTAATTGAGGAGCTAATGATGCTCGATTCGATTGCAATTGAAAATGATGTAACACGTTACTATTACAATGAGAGACGTATGAAAATATTTTTTACTACTAATGTTACCATACCCATTGAACTTAAACAGTAATAATATCAGAAAAGGAAAGAAAACATATAGGTTGCATTTGCAAAATTTTAAGTAAAGAAGAAAAAAAAAACAATTTAATTCAATTATGTTTACCGTAGAGATCCAATTATGATTGATTAAACAATAAATTATAACTATGATTACACTACTTTTCATTTTCATTACAAATCGATAAAAGTAGTGAGTGTAAGAAAAGAAAAAAAAAAAAAAGGGTTTGAAGTGAAAAATTAGGAGGGGAGATAAAGGAAATTTAAATGGTAAATATATATATATACTTTTTAAATTAAAATAAAAAATGAAGTTATACAGTGAGCAAATCGCTGGGGATAAATTGAGTGGGAGCAAAAAAACCTCTACAACACACACCTCCCAATTCGCTTCACACAAGATCACCATTTTTCTCTCTTCTTCTTCCCTCCGCCCCATGGCCAGACCTTTCCCAACCATTTCAAATCTCTCCCATCCTCTCCATCTTCTATTTTTCTCAACTCATTTCTCATTTCTCATCCTCTCAACCTCAGTTATCCTTTCCATCTTCGCCCTCCTCATTTTCCTCTGCACATCTTCAAGAAAATCCAACAAATCGCAGCAGGGGAAGAATAATTTTGTTTCCAAAATAAACAGTAACATCAGTTCTAGAGCAATTTCAATGGCCAAGATGATTTCGTGGAGAAAAGTGGAAGCAGCCGAGGAAGAAGAAGAAGAAAGAGGATCAGGAGGTTGTGATTTGATTGATGAAGATGAAGAAGAGGTTTGGAGGAAAACGATTATTAGAGGTGAACGGTGTCGTCCGTTAGAATTTTCTGGTAAAATTGATTATGATTCTGATGGAAATCTGTTGTGTGATTCAAATAGGCATTTCAAATAATCTGATTCTTCTTTTTCTCCTGCGCTTTCTAATTCTTCAAATAATCTGACTTTAAAACCTTGAAAACGTACAAACATCAATAGAAATGTTTACATCAAAATTTAATACTATCAACATATGTAATTTAGTATAAATATACGCATTCTAGGGATTTTTTTTTCAAAAAATCATGAGAAGGTCCTATTATAAATTGATTTGATGCACTTATATTGATTGACAAAGTAATTACAACTTTAAAAAAAAGTTATTTTATCTATATTTTTGTTCATATTTTTCATTTCAATAAAATTAATAAAGACGAGTGTATGGTTTGCTTAAAAAATTTCTACATTTAAAGTCAATTAGAGTGGCCAAGAATCTATCTTAGTTGGAAAAAAACTTTCCAATAATAAAATAGACTTCCAAAATAATATATGTCTAGACATAATCACTCTATCAGTTTGATTAAGAGCCGGGATAGTTTTATTAAGGGATCAAGAAACACGTGTCCTTTACATTATCAGTTTTTGTATTAATATTAATTTTGAAGTATCATATTACAATATATATTAAATAATGATTTATTTTAATTAAAATTTAATTATGGTTGTACTCTACACTAAAACCATTCAATTAAGAGATTGATTCTTGTTATGATAAGGATATTATTATTTTTCTTTTTTCTTTTCTGAAGGTATTGTTTTTTTCTTTTTTCTTTCCTATCATGTTATTGATATTTTTTAAACATTTTTTTAGTGTGTTTATTATATAGTGTCAGATTCACAATTGAGATAATAATAATATTACTTAGTAAAATAAATTATTTTAAATAATAAAACTTATGAAAATATTTTAAAATATAGTTAAATAACATAATCTATTACTAATAAATACAATAAGATAAACTACTATCCATGACAAGATAAACTAATATCTATTTTCTCTTATGTGATATTTTATTAAATTTTGTAAATATTTTTGTTTATTTTGCTATATATAAAAATTATTGAAATTGCTAGACAAAATATAGTCAAATTTAGATTTTATCAAAGATACACGGATAAACTACTATGAATGTATATCATTGTACTTTTGTGTATCAACATTTATAGAACAAAAACTTTAGCGATATTTTATAAATATTTTAGTTAAAACTTTAGCGATATTTTATAAATATTTTAGTTTATTTAAAAATGATCCTTTTTAATATGGTTTTTTCTATAAAAAAAAAAAAGAAATTAAAATCTATGTTTTGTGAAGGGCAGTGTTTATTCTCATTTAAACTATGTGCATCAATATAATGGTAAAATAAGTGGCAAAAATTAGTCCACTTGATTTAATGAATGGTAATGTTTTTGTTCAAAGTTGAAGTTTTAATGGAGTAATTATTATTATCAATGACTTAGATGTACCTATTTCATAAATTAGTCTCTACGGGTAATTTCATATAATTTCCAAGAAGTGGCTGAAATCATTTCATTTAATTTATTTTTCTTTTTTGTTTTGCAAAGTTTCGTAAGTGGAGAAGGTAAGTTTTAGCCGGCATGATGATGTAATAATAGAACTCAATTTTTGTAAATCAATAAAAATAAAAATATACCTTTCAACGAGATGATTTTTATCGTATAACGCCACTTAAAAAGTAATGCACCTCGATTATTTATGGTATTGATCTTATATAAAAGTAAAAAATTATTGTAAATGATAAAAGTAGTAAAATTATTTATAAAATATAGTAAAATTTTATATTATATTAATTATAAATATTATTAGTTACTTGGAGATTTTTATTAATGAATTGATTGATAACTTTTATAATTAGTTAATGAGTTTAAGTGTCTATTGATTGAATATAATAACATAAGTCTAAAAGAAACAATATCTCCAATTTCATCTAATTTATGGGCAAACACAACGTAAATCTTATGCACATAAATTTTACCCTTAAAACATCGAAATGTTAGTGGACATTGTGGAAGAATTTGGAATGAACACTTCCTTTAAGCAAGTAGGTTATTCACTATTTCACTAAATGTTGGATAATCCTAATGTGGGATTACTCCACTAAATGGGTCAAAGGTTATCAATTTGACCTTTTCAAGTCATTTGTTGACTTGGACTTTTCCAAGTTTCAACTTTGATCTTCTTTAATTTAAAAATTAAATTTTACTTTAAATAATTAATTAAGCATCTTAAACATTTTAATAATTTAATATACACTAATCCTGATCAATCCAATTTACTATTTTTGAATCTCTATTCGACATTTTTTAAATTTAAATCCATTTTCTATCTCTTCGTCAAGTCATTTAATATAGAAAAATTGCATCTCATTTAGAAAAAAACAGCTCATGATACTAATTTTTTACATATTGCGAATATGATAAAATTAATGATATTAGACGGCTATCAGAAGAGTATCAAAGGACTATCAAAAAGTTGTCGGCTTTTAAATATGCTACTTTTACAATTTAGAAAATGTAGTGACATGGATCCTATTATTATAATTTTTTTGCTATTTTTGCAAGCGTTCCTTTAATGTATCAAATATATTTAATGGTTTTATTCTCTAACTTTAATTTGAACTATTCGAATCCTTTGATCACAATCTTCTAAAGCTAAATTCAATATGAGCTAGTAAGGGGACCTAATAGACCTAGAGATCATGAACTTCAACCAAATAAACTCTTTGAGGCTAGCTAACCAACATTTGTTAACTAACAGAACTATCCGCTATAGCCCGTAGCTGCACACTTTTTAATGTTAATGTAAAATTTATATTTTAATTAAACTTTATTATATGAATTTAATTTTGGATATGATTCAAATTTAATTTATGGGAGAATAAAATATTTGAATAATACAAATTAAAACTATAAGTTAGGAGAGAAATTTATATATGAATAAGATTTAAATTTGAATTAAATTAAATATAAGATATTTAATTTAAAAATTAATTAATAATTTAATTTAGTTCTATTTAATTAAATTTGATTTAATTAAATTTGATTTAATTAAATTAAAAATATAAATTATGTGAGAGATATTCACTTCAATACGATTTAAATAAAATATCAATTAATTATTAATTTATTTAATTAATTAATTAATTAATTATTAAATTAAATTAAATTAAACTCATAACTCTCTTACGTGGGAGTTATTTAGGAACGTGGAATGCTTTCCACGTATCCTAATATCTCTCTCTAACTCCCTCTTCCGTAGGAGGTAGAAGAGAGAAGTATGTCACGCCCCAAAAATGATCCAACAAATTTTTCGCAAATTAAGGCTCCTTAGCATTGCCCAAGAGGAGCCAAATAAATCCCAAGCAGTCCAAAGACCCAAGGAAGAGGAATAAATTCACGCCAAGCTGATGACATGCCAAAATACACCAGATAGGCGTGCGCGGCCCTGTCATGGCATGGGCGCGCGCTCGCAAACATGGCATTGGCGCTCGCGCACGCAAGGGCGACACGCAGGCAGGCGGGCGCGCACGACAGATGGGCGCGCACAGCACTGACGCGCGCGCAAGGCCTGTCGGACGCGTCGCGGCACCAGCGCGCGCGAGGGAAGCAGACACGGACGCGGAGCACACGACGCGCGCAAACAGGGGCGCGCGCGCGGGCACAGAAGCCTCTGGAAGGCCCGCGGGCGCCAGATGCCTCCAGATGGCCCCAGACGCTTCTAGAACCTCCCAGGCAGTGTCATGAGCACTCGGGAATTTTCCATAATATTTTTGCCGACCTTGTAAGGTTGTTTATGGCTTGAATCTCGTTTGTACACTCCTATAAATACCCCCAAAGGGGTTCATTTCTAATCATCCTTGGAAAATCATCAATAAAGCTCTCTTAGCATTTCATCAAACACCTTGTCTACAACTCTTGCCTACTTCTTGCCTACGAATTTCCTTCTTCTTTCAAGTGTTCTAACAAGTCCCATTTCTTTTAAAGCTTACATTGGTGCATCCCCAACACCTTTGTGCGCACGTTGGTTAAGGAAACAAAATAATCACGTAACAAGTAGCTCAAATACTTTAGAAGCAATTTGGATGAACTCAAAGTTCACTAAGTAATATCTCATAAAGAAACAAAAATAATAATATAATTCTCTCTTTCTTTCCAATTCCAATTTTGGTTCCACGAACCATCCACCTCACTTTCTCAAAGAATAGGAAGATAATTTTCAAGTGGTGGTGCTCCAAACTTACCTTTTTGTAGATACAGAGTCAACAATGAAAGTAAGTTTCCAATTTCTTTGTAACTCTTTATTTCAAACGCATGTTTAACCAATAACTAGCCTTTTACAGTAAATTTATTTCTGTTTATAATTTGCTAATGTATGTGTATTTCTAACTTTCCAATTAAATTGAGTTTAAGGTTCTGTTAAATTCTTCCACTGTGAATGGGCTCTTATCCCTTCAGCTGCAACATTATGGAAGAGCGTTGTGACACTCATACGTTTATGGGCAATAAGACGTGTTGTGACATTGTTAATTAAGCAGTAGCGCAACGCCTAGTTTCGGATTTGCACTCCTTATTTTCAAAAAAGCTTGTTGTTTGCTCAAAATTTCACCAAATTATAGTCTAAGAACAACTCTAATGACTCTAACAATCTACAGACTCTCAATAACACAGAAAAGACATTTAAGCATATGCCAATTGCAATAATTACTACATAACCAAGCTTAATTTAATTGCCAAAATCATAATACATCCATTTTAGCTCCAACATCATTCAACTAACGAATTGAACTCCCGCCATATCCAATTGAATGATATAAGTATGCTCTGATTCCAATTGAAAGAGTATAGAAACATGCAGTGAAGAAGCTATTGGATATAATATCTTATAGCATCAAATTTGAAGATTAACAAGTAAAATTTCAAAAATTCAAAAGAAAAGAGTTTTCAAACTCTTACCTTGATGCTCGAAGTTCTCTTTGGAATACCGTTGATTCGAATCAGGAACAGAACTTGGACCACCATAAAGATCTTCCATAGTATCTTTTAGACTTCGAACTAGATGGTTGGATCTAATTTGTGATTAATTTGAGAGAGTTTTGAATATAGAGAGAATTTTTAGGTAGAAAGTAAATTCAGCAAAATTCTAGCAACAAGCCTAAAAAAAATTAAACTCCCTAATTTCATCTAATTTTTAGTCTAACACAATGCAAATTTTATTTTCACATCAACTTGACACTTATGTTGAGATTTATGTCCTAAAACTTGTAGATTGTAAATATTATCAATTGACCGTTGTTAATGAAGTGTTATTATTGTAATAATTGTTATTGATTATATTACTAGTTTTGTCTTAATAACCCAAATCCAATAAACTAACATCCTATGTTGTCTAATGAGTCTTGAGCAATATGTAAAGACATACAGGGATCAATGTTCGAGATCAGCTTAAAAGGTCTATAGTATAGGAATAATGTTGGATATCTTATCCTGATAACACTATGGATACAACTCACTTTGTATTTGATACAAACGCAATGATCCAACACGTTCGTGTAGTTGACATGCGATGGAGGGTACCCTATGCGACGAGTTTGCATAAGACCGGACCGCAAAATAGTAACCACTAGATGTAACTTCGTTGACTAGTTTGGTTTCTCTTTCATTAGGATGACCTATAGGTAACTTAATCTTAATCTTGAGTGTATTATGAACTTGTGTCCTCGAGGTATTGTCTTTTGATTTGTACGGGTGAGAGTGGCCAGATCGCCGACTCAATAAGCTTATCATTTTGGGGACGAGACCGAGTGGGGAGCTAGGAACATAATTACACAAGAGGGAATTCGCTCATTTCCTACTTTAGGGTAAGTAGATGAGTGTTCCCTTAAATGGTGTCTCCAAGACTTGAACAAAGGGTCTTTACCCTCTCTATGGCACGAGAGGGGTTTCTGTTTATCAGTAGGACCATAAACAGGTTGTTCATTAGAGGAGCACTGGTATTTAAGGATTAGAGGTAACCTAGGGGTAAAACGATAAATTGATCCAGCTGGTATTACGAACACTCGTGAATGACTAGCTTACTATTATTGGTTTATATCCATGGACACAAAAATATATCTATAGTGAGAAGAGTTCAGCTATGAGTCTTTAGTGGAGTGTACACACAGTTAACGAATATTGATTAATGTGGTTAATGAGTTTAGCCAATTAATCTCAAATCGTTTTATCTTCTGATCTGTAGGTCCATTAGATCCCCTTCCTAGCTTGTAAAGAGTAATAAGATTTATTTATATTGGTTGTAATTTGAAATGTTTAAGTTTACTTTGAGAATTAGTATAATCTATAGTGATACATTATAATATAAAGTTTATCAAACTTTATTATATAAATTTAATTTTGGATATGATTCAAAATATTTGAATAAGTTCAAATATTAATTTAATGTAAATTGGTTTCATATTAAAATATATTGGTTATGAGATTTTCTTATATTTGAATATGATTCAAATTTAAGTTAAGTTAAATATAAGATATACAATTTAGCTATTAATTAATTGAAGAATTAATTAATAGTTTAGTTTTATTTTATTTAATTAAATTTGATTTAATTAAATTAATATAAAACTATAAGATATTGGAGAGATATTTATTAAATAAGATTTAAATTAAATATTAATTAAATATAATTTTATTAATTATTAACTAATTGATTAATAATTAATTAATTAATTAATTTGAAAATTCAATTAATTTATATTTTTTAAATTAATTTAATCTCATAATTCTCTCCTGCTCCCTTTCTTATTCTAGGTAGGAAAAATAGTTATAAATATCTAAAAGAAAAGTTTTCTTTAATGAATTATTTAGGAAAAAAAAGTTATACTTTTGCTCTCTGCAAAAATAAAATAGTTTCTCTCTAAACTTTTTTCCATCTCAATTGGTTTCTACAAACCAATTTCATCTAAGAGGATAGAAAGGTCTTCGACAGGTGGTGTCCAATTTGGAGATTTACTTTGTAGATTCAGAGACAAAAACAAGTAAGTTTTTCTTTCGGTAATCTATAATTAGAAAGCAAGTTTAGCCTTTAAGTAAACTAGTTTCTTAATTATTATTTTTTTCGTTAATATGAGATTTCCAAATTAAATTAAGAAATAGTTCTGTCCCGATCTTTTATCCTTTCCACTTAAATATTGAAATGTTGGTGGATTATGTGGAAGAAGGTCAAATGAACACCTCCTTTAAGCAATTAGGTTGTCTGAACCCTAGATCTTCTACCCTTCTCTTTACTTAAGTTTACAAAAAGTTAAGTTTTAAGTGTAATCGAGATCGCAAGTTTTTGTAAGTCATTTGAAATGGATAAAAATTAGTGGGTTAAGTAATATTTGTATTGTTCATTTATATTTGATCTTTAAGTAATTATTAATCTATTAAGGGCATCAAAGTAAATGAGTTAGTGGAATTAATTAAGTTTTAAGGAAAAAAGAAAGAAAAAAAAAAAGCTAAGAGAAAAAGAAGGGAAGGAATCGGTGGAGTTTCTTTTAAAATTCTTCTTCAAGGATGATCCATCACTTTCTTCCTCTCAAATTTTGCTCACAAAGTGATTGCTGAAAAAGTGAGGAAAGAGATAGAGAAGGAGATTGGAGAAAGTTGAGAAGATTTGCAAAGTTGAACTTGGAATTTAGAGCAAGCTGAGTAATCTCTAGCTTTTAGAAAAGAACAAGCTGTAGAAGTGAATTGTCAAGTTGAGATTGGTCAGGTTAGAAAGCTACTTCAATGAAATGAAGGGAAAATGATGCAATTGTAGGTAGAAGACAAAACACTGGAAAAAATCATGAATCTGGAAATGTCTTTGCGTTTTCAAGCGATTGAGCTAAAGAAATGGAATTAGAAGCTTCCATTGATCAGGTTAGAAAGCTAACTCAATTCCTAACAACCTTTTTTGAGAGTGTTAGCTGAAAATGATAGGAATTGGATTAATTTTAAGGTGGAAGTAGAAGGTTATCTAAAAATGTGAATCTAGAGTAACCTCAGGTTCAAGGGAAATTTCGAACAATCCAAACATTTTGAGGTCTTCTTATCAACTGTTAAGTTGTAGATGACTTAAAAAAAAGAGTATGACCACCTATCACTCAATTTAGTTAAGTATTAGAGTTTTGAATTTTTTGAAGTTGGGGTTAAACTTGGAAAACGCAAGGAAACATTGTGCTAGTTGTGTGCGCACCTCACGGTTAAGAAACCCCCTGGAATGTCTTAGCATGCTTCTAGGCTTCCCACTATCACAATCGCAACATTTCAAACATAGGACAGGCGTTTGTGCGACACTTGTTCTAAATAGTCAACAAGTCAACCGATCAAAATCCAAAAATAGCAGACAAACTAGCTATACGATATAGTCTCCTTCTACATTCTTGCGAAAATGCTTTATAAAACATGAGAGAGAGAAATTCATTGAAAACACACTACTACAGAAATTGGTTTACTTGACGTTAATACAGTGTCAAGTAAACATATACTTGACGTTTTTAAAAGCGTCAAGTAATCGACTGTCAAGTATAGTCACATTACTTGACACTAAAAAATCGTCAAGTATACGTTTACTTGACATTAGATTAACGTCAAGTAATCTATCGCACTTGACGCTTATTACGTGTCAAGTAAGGTCATATACATGACACTTTTTACGTGTCAAGTAAAGTCGTATACTTGACAGTTTTTGCACGTCATGTAAGATCGTATACTTGACACTATTTACACGTCAAGTAAGATAATATACTTGACACTATTTATCAGTCAAGTAAAATTGTATATTTGATTGAAGTAAGATAGTATACTTGACATGTATTTAACGTCATGTATACCATTTATTAATATATTAAATATATAAAAAATTTCATTTCCTATTTTCTGCATTACGTACATTCGTTTCAATAAAACATATTTATCAAAAAAATAAACTCTCCAACTAGTAGTTACACAACAAAAAAAAAGACAAATAATTTAGTTTAATAAGTAAACCAACAATAATTTCATTAATCTCAACAATATCATCAACAATTACACAATTCCAATCCAATATAGTCAACTAAAAATTCCTATATGTGGCTTATTCCAAAATCAACAATAATAATAGCTATCTTTTGTAACCAAAAACATGTGTGGTATACCAAAACTAAAGTCTATCCCCTTAAGGAAAAATTGCTTGCAAGTGAACAGCTGGAACACCAAAGATGTTCACCTCTGTGGCATTTGGATATCTTCCACACATATCCTCAACTGCAGTCAGAATTTACAATCAATTGACTAAATAGCTCCAAAACATAATAGTATTACAAAGTAAGCAACACAGACTAACATACCAAATGAACATGAGACTATAAATGTTACCTTCTAGGAAAAGTTTCATTGCCTTTGAGTGTCGACTTCTTGCCTTTAGATGCTCCATAAACAGTAAGCACAATGACTGGATTCTCAATTGGAGATGTGGACAAACCTACACATGCGGCTATTGTGATAGGATTCCATAAGTACACAAGCAAAGTAATATCTCCAGCTGGAAAGATCTCTGTTATCATTAAAAAGAATGACATTACTCACAAGAAAAATGATTAAAGAAAGGAATGTAACAAGCAAGCAAGTATGTCCATATATATCCAACGGTTGTACTCATTTGAATGACGATGCAAAAAAAAAAAAACTATATAAGAGAAACCAGATCTATACTGATGTCGTCCCGAAAATAAAACTTTCCTTTTTGTAATGTCATTCCTAAAAGAAAAAATAATGTGTATATGTGTGTGTGCATATTATTACTATTACTAAATTAATCAAAAAGTCAAGTTTTCATGTGTTTCTCCCAAATGCTCTCTTTTTAACTTATTCTACACAATGCATTTTTTAATTTTAGTATTGTTGCAGCATCCTAACAAGTGAATGCTAAGCTCTATCATTTTATAAGAATCTACTGTAATCACATAGGTTAAGCAAATATAACTAGATAGTGAAACTGCACTTCAAACAGTTGACAAGTATCTGAGTTTTTTGATAAGTTAACTTCTAGTAGTTTCATACTTTAATAGTATGCTTTCTAAAGATTCTGACACACGAATAAGCAATACACTTAGAACATCTGCAACCACAAAAGCAAAACTATCCAACAATACATTTATATTAACCTGAATAAATAACAGATCTATCTTAACTAAATGAAAATCTTAAACCTTGAAGAAAAAATTTCAAAAATAAATTAGGTTACAAAAAGTACACAGCATGATGTCCAAGACAAATTCGAAAACAAATCTTCAATGAAACCCATTCACTATCAAATGTTTAATAACAACCTCTTGAGAGGATAAATCAATCTTAGTCGCAAATAAAAGAAATGCAAATTTCACCTGCATAAAAGATTGGTTCCCTTCAATCCTGTATCATCATTAAACAATCATCATAAAGTATTAGAAATCACAGCAAAATCCGGCAATATAGTCTATGCACAGGCAAGCTTTACTGTCCAATAATCCAGAAATTCTTAAGTTACACAATGCACAACTTGAAATTCTTTAAATTTAAGTACCAAGTTGAGTCACGACTATAGAAAGAAATCAAACACTAATATGAAATTCAATATCACATTTCCTTTGGAGGTTGATTCTTACCTTTTGACAGTCAATGGCCCTAGAAGAGACAGTAACAGAGCAGAACCATGATACATAGATCCTACTCAAACAAATAGGCAAAGTCATTCTCACTATTAGAGATAACCAAAAAAGAGATGAGAATATTTACCAAGATTGGGTTAATGAACACAAAAGCAAGCTAAGAAAAGATATCAACCAAATTAACAAGTGGAAGAGAGAAAGATAAGATAATTACATTGCTGCAATGGAGAACAAAATAAGGGAAAAAAGTGAAAGACCATAAGCCATTCGAGAATAGCCATACGACTACCTTCCGCAACAGAAGTAACACAGAGAGGCGACCAATAAGCAAACCCAAAACCCAAGAGCCAGGCTACATCGATAGCAAACAAAGGAACTGTTGTGAACCCTAAGCTGACGACCAACAAATACTTGCCCAAATCTACCTTTACCCAGTTTTCTCACTATTTTATACATTGGTGTCCCTCCTACTTGAACCTTGAAACATGCCACAAAGAAATAAATAAACTTACAATGAAACAACATTTTTAAACACAGTACTTCACTCATTGACTTGAGATTTTAGAAGTAAATGAGCCAAAGATAGATATACGTCTTTCTTATTTTAATTCTATACATTAGAAAACACAGTAATCATTTAGAAATAAGCACATTGGAGATTAAACAAACAACTATTGAGCTAAGAGCTTAAAATCACTTAGGAAATATCCTGGTCAAAATAAACCATGATAGGTTAGCATAGAAACTTAAGTGAATTCTATTTGTTTGTTTTCTCACCATTTCCTTACCTTTGTTTTCATCCTTCCTCAACAAAATATTGATTTCTTAGTAAAACAAAGAAAAGGTGGAAATAAGTTTATAACTTAACTTTCAAAAAGCAAATGGAGTTCAATCTTCTAATGTAACTAGTGTCATTTTTTCATCCATTACACTAGGAGCTAAATAGAACCATGGGACTAAGAATTCTAACACTTTTCTCACCATATCGAACAAGCATGAATCTACTCATTCAAAATCTCCTTTTTTTTTTGTTCCAATTCGATAAAGTAAGCTAGGACTCTTATAACTTCAGATGAAATAATCAACATACAACAGAAATCCATGCCAGAAATTGCAAAAAAAATCCAGAATTATAGAGAGAGAGAGAGAGAGAAAGAAAAACCAAGAAATACGCCGACGTCGCGAGAAAGAAGGTCAAGTAGAATGGCCTTGCACTGAGACGGATTCGAGGCAGTGGATCGAAGAGCACGAGGAAAGTAACCAACCTCTATAATAAGTATAACTTTAGGCGTGAGACAAAAGTTTCACCACTAAAAAATCATCAATAACAGGAATGAATTAAATACCTTGTAGCTCAAATCAAAGATAAACTTCCTTAAAAAATTAGGAGACATCACATAACTCAAGTTTGTTGGTGCCACTAACAAACCCTGGTAATCATATACAAGTATGAAAGTTAAAATAACTAAAAAATAAGTTAAAAAACAGAGACAATGTTACAAACCCTATTCTTTAACTGTAATAAAACCATAAGGATTACAAGCTCTAAACTTAGGGAACACTTATGTTATGTAGGTAAATATCCTAAAAATACCTGAAATTTCTTTCTAACTTCAGCATCACATAACATCTTCAAAATATTTTTACAATATGTAGAAATCTAAACAATCTTATTTTTACAATATGTAGAAAAGTAAACAATCTTAAATTCTAAAATACATTATTAATAATAATAATATACCATTTCCTTTAGTCTACTTTTAGACCCTAATTAGAACTATTGTCCTTAATTTCACTCTAACCCAATGCTTGTTTTGTGTCTCTTTCTCAATCCTGTAACAGTGAAAAAAATAGAATCACCAAATTAAGATTCTAAATAAGTAGAAATGAAGTAAGAATAGAATGATACGAGGGAAAAAGAGGGAAGAGTACCTTAAAATAAGAGCAGTCAAATGCAACCAATCTTCATTAGAATAATCCTTTCTAATGGCTTCAGCAGTCTGCAACAAGTGTTCAATTTGAGGTTCATCCAAATCAGGATTGCTCTCATCAATTAAGCAACATGCCAAAACACACAAATTATATTTAACAATCGAAACCATACCAAACAAATTGCAGCTCCAAGGATTAGAACTTCTAAACCCTATTGCTCAAATGCTACCAACGAGCAGCTCTCATAATTCCCTATGCTAGAAAGCATCACCTCACGAACCCCACATCATTTATCTAGAGCTGATTCGACGAAGAGGTTACCTTGAAGAAACTTGGCGGCGACGTGCAACCTACGGCGTGCTATGAGGGGTTGCGGCGATGTGCGGCGTGCAACGTGCGTCGTGCGACGAGGGGTTGCGGTTGCGTGCGACGTGCGACGTGCGACGAGGGGTTGCGGCTGCGTGCGGTGTGCTACGAAGAGCTGCGACAGCGTGCACGGCGAAGTCTGGGCAAGGTGTATGGTGAAGATGAAATCAGGGGGGAAGGAAGGGAGATTGGGAAAATGGGGGAATGGGGGGAATGGGGAAATTTTGGGGAAGGGGGAGAAGATGAAATTGGGGTGGGGGGGACGGGGGAGAGAGAGATTGGGAAACTGGGGGGAATTTTGAGGAAAGGGAAAAATAGGGGGAAATGTAAAAAAAAAAGGTATTTTTATAAAAAGAGGAAGAAATGTGGGTTTTTAGTAAATGTGGTAAAAAAAATAAAGAATTAGAGTTTTTAAATTGGGAGGAGTTTTGAGGAGAGGGATGGGAAGATAAAAAATAAAATATTTTTAAGAAAATAATTTTCAATAAGTTTATTTTAATAATTTTATTTAATGAAAAGAGAGAAATAAAAAGTATTTTTATATTTTTATACTAGACAAAATAAAAAGGTTAATTATACTTGACATTTTTTCTGTGTCAAGTAAATATTAACTATACTTGACGTGAAAAAAATGTCAAGTAAAAGTTGCACTATACTTGACACTAAAAGTTATCATAAAATAATTAAAAAAATTCATGAAAATTATGATTTCTTCAAACTATACTTGACGTTTTGTTCGCGTCAAATAAAAGTTCCCTATACTTGACATGAAAAAAACGTCAAGTAAAATCTCCCTTATACTTGACGCGAAAAAAACGTCAAGTAAAAGTTAACGTAAAATAGTTCAAAAACTTCCATGAATACTCCACTTTTTTGAAACTATATTTGACGTTTTTCTTTTAAAATGGTCAATACTTGACGTTTTTTTAATAAAAACGTCAAGTATGTAAATGTACCTAGTGTCAAGTAAAGTAGATTGTGTAGTAGTGACATCATTAAAGAAAGCATTGAAGACTGTCAATTGCAAAGAAAAGCTTTGATTACAAAGAGTGCGACAAGACTTGGTTGAGGATTCAACTACTATATCATCTCTATAGTACATTTTGAACATTTTTAGCTATGGTAGGCTTGCATATGAAAAAGTTGAAACGTCACACCTAGTTTATGACAAAAAGAAAAGCAACAAGCTAAACTAAATACAAGACATAAATACAAGATAAATTGGGGGTATTTGGGCATGCGGCCATAGGCAAACAACGTCTTGAACAAGCATGCTCATTACATTCTCCCCCACTTAAGTTGACGTGCCTGTCGACTGGTGAAGCTCGAATTCTTTGATCTTCTGCGTCTAGACTTCTAGGTCTTCGACATGTTCCCAACTAGTTTATTCCACAGGAAGGTTCTTCCACTTCACTAAGTACTTGTGGATCCTTCTTATGGGTCTTCGACCCTTTCTCACTCGCTCGACCAAGATTTTTCAACTTCTTAAATTCTTTCTGACTAAGGTCGATGGTTGGTCGGACTATGACATTGTGTTGCATGTCATCAAGATTTTTCATTCATGTGGACAACACCACTCGATAAGATGCATTCCCCACCCTTTTCAGCTCATTTGACCAATTAATTTTTTTCTTAATTTCTCAATTTTTTTTAAAAAAATTAAATTGATTTTTTTTCTCTATTTCTCTATCTCTTCAATTTTTTTTAAAAAAATACCTCTCTATTACAATTTGTAGATAAAAAATACATAACACGACATTTGTAAAGAAAACGAATTTTCTCGCATCCATATTCAAAATTGAAACTACTTGGCACTCACCCTAAACCCGACAACTCCCTTGTTCCCTCTTCTATTTTTCACTCTCGTCCCCAATTAACTGTCCTAAGTTAATATTAGTTTTCAAGTTGAAAACTATACACTATGTGTCAAATCATTCAAGTTTGAAAACAATTCTACAATTTTGAAAAAGTCATCACAAGCTTTTTTTTTTTTTTTAATTCATTAGTTGGAAAATTGTTTGCAAAACCCATGACAACACACATTAAAAACATTTGAAGGTTATTGTGTGGTTAACTTTGTTACAGTTGTTTTCACCTAAACCATACTTATAATTCTACCGTTTTCTCCATCTATTCCTGGATTTTTTTTATTTCTAATCTACTACTATCCCCCGACTGTTGAACACTAGAACATGGAAGTTTGATAATGTTTTCCTAACTTAGTTATACGTATGTGTAAGAATTACTTTATGATAAAATTACGAAATCGAATTTTTTGTAAGGTATACATTTCATAAAAGAATGCTTGGTAGTAAACTAATATTGAATGATACATACAAGCAAATAATGAATTAAATAAAAAAAATTGTTCGTATAAAGTCCACATACAAAAACTATTTTTCGGCAACAATTTGTTTACAAAAAATGAAACATATTACAGTAGTGTAACACAAAAAAGTGTGAAACAAATGACCAAAATATATTACTTGAAAAACCCTTATACCTAAAAAAAAACGAAGCCGTTTAACTGGAGCGTCCTAAAACGATGAACACGAAAAATTAATTTAGAACAATTTTCATTACAATAGAAAATAAAAAACGAAAAGTACGAAAAGTGTGATGACCTACTGCTCCCATAATCAAAATTGGTCCTTATAATTCCATAAACCCATATGATGAAATACGAGCGAGGAAGTTAAACAATGTAGGGAAAAAAATAGTAGCTTCAGAGTAATGAAATTCATTCAAGGACTTTGAACTAGAATTTCAAATAATGGAAAAAATGACCTCACACATGCAATGCAAAGCAAGTAATAACAAATAGCATGGGGAAGAAATTCTTTTTCATACACATGCTTTCAAAGCAAATTGAAATATGTTGGAATGATTCAAAGTAAACAAGATTCAAAGTAAACAAATTATTTTTCATGCACATGCTTTCAAAGCATAAACAAATACAAAGGATGTTTCAAACTTCACTTAAGCATAGATGTAAGAAAAGACAGTTTCAATGTGAACTAGAATGCAAGCAAACATGTAAGAGAAGAATGATAAACATATCAAGAGGTAAAAACAGAGGGAAAAGGCAGAAGGACAGATGATGCAATGGAATGAGAAAAACATAGGTCATATTTATAGTGGAGGGATTAGAGTAATAAATTAGAGTAGTAAGTACTAAACAACCAACAAGTATCCCAAGAAATAGGGGATATGACCATCTCTGTGACAACCCACATCAGAAGAAATGAAGGAATTGACCCATATCAGAAGAAGAATGACAGTAGAAGATGAGTTTAGAAGACCTAATACGAAAGGTGTGCAAATAGGTATGCAAGCAGTACTGTGTACACCAGCACAAGTACATAATAGATTTTAAAATATTGACTTAAGCATAGATGAAATGTGGATGTGAAATAAATATGAGCAAAGATCAAAAAACGAAAAAAAGTTGCAATGTAGTAGGCAGTAACAACATTGCAAGCAAACAACTAGAGTACATGAGCAAAATATTGTCACCCGAACATGATGTTAGTGAGCAATGGCAGCCAATTTTTTCATGGAATGAAACCAAACAAAGTGAATACATCAGAACCATATTCTTGAAATTAATGTGAATAAACATTCAGCCAATCTTGCACAACAAATCAGATAGCATGATAGAAAACAAAAAACTAAACAAAAAAGCAATGCATATTCATCTACACAATAGATCCGAGAAGAAAAAAATTTCCAGAACAGAGACCATGATTGAGAGCGGAGAATGGAAACATAATAGAAGCAAAGATATTTGTTTGAAAACATAATACAAACACACAAATATGCAAAAAAAAAAAAAAAAAAAAAAACACACACACACACACAATGAAATATGATTCGGATATCGATCGCATTAGGACCTCATCATCAGCTTTTAGGGTATGTGTACAAATCGAAGAAAAGACCGATCACCCTTGTCGTGCTCCGTTGATGCCCCTACCGTACTCTTTTGTAGCATCTGTTCATCCCAGGCCATTTAGTTGTAGGATTTGTCCCTTGAAGGTCGTTTTGGTCCAAATGAAAGTGCGGCAAAGTGGAAGACGGAGCGGCAAGGGAAGGTCAGAGCGGCAACACTTACAGCAAAGTCATGCATCGAAACAGAGAGAGGAAGAAGAAAAGTTTTGGAGGCAATGTGTGAAACACAACCAAAAAAATGGAAGGAGAACTGTTTTAGAGGCAACATGGAAATGCAGCCATCAACAAAACGAAAAGGATAGAGATCTAAGATTTGGACAAGAAAATGACAGGGTTCGCGATGATGGAGATGAGATTTCGGGGATGAAAACGAAAAGAGGGAAAACACGTGTAGACTCGGAGAGGAAAAAAGGAAAAAAAAAACATTGAAGGTGAGAAGAAAACGAATGGGGAACGGGAAGGAAAACGAAGACGAGTGGATTTCAACGGATTTTGGGATGGATTAAGAAGGGTTTCCAAAGGAATTACGGTCGAACAAAGGAGAAAATTGAGGGGGCGTTTGGCCTGTAGGTTCAGAATCAAATGCATAGGAATTAAATGCCTGTGTACTTATTTGATGAGATTATGATGCCTGGGTATTACAAAGGTCTGTGTTTGGAGGTAGAAATTGGAAATCTATATTTTTTTATGTCATGTGTTTGGGGTGCTGATTTTGAATTCCTAGGTATAGTTAATTTGTTTGGTTTTTTATTAATGTTCTAAATTTATTTTGTATCAAAATTTGAATTGATTTTTTTATATATTTTGTATCTCTAATTCAATTTCTTGACTCTATTGATTTTAATGAAAATAATGTAAAAACGAGAAATTTTAATATTAGATAACAATAATTTTGATTACAGTTACATTAACATGAATGGTCTAAGTAAAAATATTGAAAACCATTCACAAAATATAACAAATCATTTAATCGGATGAAGTTTACGAAAATTCTAGTTAAGCAACATTAAAAATGGTCTAATAGGTTTGAAAATAAGCATAACCAAAAGGGTCATGCAAAAGCGAAAGTGGAGAGTTACATTTAGCCATAGTTATAATTGTCTTTTTATGACACGCATGCAATGTATTTTAAACCACTTTTATCAAAAGAGGTCTAAATAAAAATGAGTTTTTTTTTTATAAAAAAAACACTTTTTCTTAAGTCAATCCAAATAAGTCTAAGTCTTCTAATTAAATTGACTAACAAAAAAAAAATGAAAAATGTTATTAAACTAAAAATAAATCATGGTATATATGTGATATATAATTACAATTTCTACTATATTACCAATATATTAATATTTGATTTATACTCGAGATCACAATAAAGAATAGAAAATAGATAATTAAAAAAGTGATCTAATAATAATAGTTAAAAAAAATACTCCAAAAGAAAAGAAAATAAAAGAATGAAAAAAACGTGTATTTTAAAAAATATTATTGTGATTAAATCAAAGACGTATATGGAATGACTCAGATAAAAAAAGTTTTCAAAAATTCATTTTTTATTAATTTATCAAGGTTTGCAGTAGTAGCAAAAGTGGTGGTCAGAAGTTCGACGACCGAGTTTGTCAGAAATCACACCTAATGGTCGACCGACAATGGTCGCTAGGGTGGTGTTTGGAGTTGGTTGATGAATTTTCTAGATTGAATTAGAAAAAAAAAATGTAATCCATGGGCTTGAATAATGTTTATTATTCAATCCCATGGGAAAGAGTGTAGGAAGCCTTAGTGAAGACACTCGTTGATCAATGGTGAAGACGATCAACGGTCACCAATTTTAAGATGATTGGTTGGTCGTCGACCATCATAGCAATCAGTCATCAAGGGGTATGGCTATTGATCATTGAGCATCACTACGATCGCTTGTTAATAGGCATGAGATCAATAATTAACAATAACGATTGGTTGTCGTCGATCAAGATGTTCATCCCATGACAGTAACGTCCAAAGTTGTAGGTCACAAGCAATCAAGATCGATCAAGACGATCGATAATCAACGGTCAAGACGATCCGGAGCCGACGGTTAAAACTATAGGTTGTTGTGTAGTTGATCGGTCATCATGGTTGATCATGAGGTTGGCTAACAATTGTTGAACGATTATTGATAAGATGTTGAAGTGAAAATTTTCTAAAAAATATGACCTTCAATAAAAAAAATTAAAAAAAAAAAACATATTCCAAACCTATGGGTTTGGAATCTTAATCCCAAGAATTTTATTTCAAGTGAACAAACATAGGTTTGGCTTCAAATGCCAAACTCCCTTAATTCCAAACCCATGAACCAAACACCCCGAAGAATGTTACGAGGGGTTGAGAAGGGATAAGGGAGCTAGGATAACCCTAATCCCCTTCTTATGGTAAAATGGGAGCCCACTCCAATAACCCTTAAAACCCACCCCAATTAGCCCCTTAAACTTTTTTGATAAGCACTCTTTTGCTTTATTAGGCTTTTGTTGCCATTATTGTTGATACTTATGGGTTTTTGAAAATTGAACATTTTTCCTTTAGAATAGATTAGAGTTGAGGTAGTTATTATTTACAAGTGTGTGCTTCTTTATCTAATCAGGCTTTTCCTGCTTTTATTGTCGATGGCATATGATTTTGTTGTACTTTAAAGAGTGTGTGGATTGAAGTCAAACACTTTAAGAATTTGTTTGGATTGTATTTTGAAGTGATTAAAACTAAAAATAAGTAGTTTTGAAAGAAAAAAAAAGATCATGTGTTTTGTAGCCACGTAAAATAAATTTTGAAAAAAAGAATTTATAACATTATGTGGTTTAGGATAAACACTTAAAACCAACTTTTAGAAAAATAAATTGTGTTTAATGGTTAATTTCTCTAATTTGTATGAAACAATCCGTCCAGCACCTTCAGTTATCCTCATCAACAAACCTTCGACAATCATCTCTGTCAACTGTCGTCCGCTAACTTTCTTTCACCATTTTTTCGTGGTCATCGTTGCCTATCAACTTTTGTTGATCATTTTTCTGTGACCGACGTTGTTGGCTTATTTTTGTCAATTGTTTTATTGTAACCATTACCAGTCAACATTTGCCAATCATTTTTCTATTACTGTTATTGGTCAATTGCCAACAACCATTTTTTTTTTGTGATTGTCAACATTTGACTTCCAATGACCACTGTTGCCAACCTCTGATTATCATTTTAGAGTGACTGTTCCCCAGCACCTCAAACCACCAATGATCATTGTCGAACTTCTATCAAAATCTCCATGGACAAATTATATATATATTACTTTATTACAAATCAAACAAGTTTTTAGCTAAGAACACTTTTGAAAAAAAAAGTTGTAAAACACACGTGTTTTTCTTTCAAGGAGTTTTTAGAAAAAATGTTAAGGTAAAAATGTATTTTTTTAAAAATATTTTTTCCTGAAGTCATTCCAAGCAAGGCTTCGTTGAACTTAACAATAATTTTGATAAATTAAATAAACATAAAATTGAAATTAATTTAATTGTAACAACATATGACTAACAATTTGTACATTTATAAAAAATAAAAAAAACTGATCATATTCAAGTTTATCATCAAAACTTGATAGAAATGAATTTGATCGTATACAATTCGTACCAAAAGTTTAGGATAAAATTACACAAAATAAAAATCGATACACATTGAGAAGAAGAAAGAAAGGATTTGTGTATTCAAATAGAGAAATTACGTACAACTATGAAATTATAACTTGAACTATATAATGATAATGTAGCATTGGAGAATTCAAACTACTCACCTTTGGAGGTGAAAGTAAATTAATATCTAAACCAATTAAATAATGACGGGTTTATGCTTTCAACTATTTTTGGTCATCAATATCAAAGGTATAAGGTGCTAATCGATACCGAGAGAGAGAGAGAAAGACATTGAAGCTCAACAAATCGCCATTGTGGAGAGAACATCATCCATCGTTCTTGGACAGAGCTTACTTTTTTCTGCTAAAAAAACGTTTACATAAAAGATATTAAATCACCTTTTTTTTTTAATTTTCAAAATTACATGGAAAATACTCATAATCATGTAAAATCAATTTTAATGATCTGAAATTTTTGTTATTTTAATTGTATAGAGTTGCATTTAAAAGTATAAAAATAAACTTCAAATTAATACATTTTAAATAGATTTTAAATATAAATGATTTTAACCATTTTAAAATTAATGACGATATATATAGTTGCTAATCTTATATAGTTTAGATTAAATATTAACATTTATAAAAGTTTATCAATAATAACAACAATCTAGAACTTAAGAAAAACTAATAATGACAATTGAAAAAATTCAGATCCCATGTTTGATTACTATATATGTGTGTGGGGTTTTTAGTGCGCAAGTTCGAAATCAAATACTTGAAAATTGATAATTAAATGACTGTAGGCTTATTTTTTATGGGTTCTGATGATTGAGTACTAATGTCTATGTTTGGGATGCAAGACTTGAAAATCTAGATTTCTGATGCCTGTGTTTGAGATACTGGTTTTGAATTCCTACGCTTAGCTAATCTGTTTAGATTTTTTTTTTTTTTTTTTTTGTGAATTGTACATCCTAAATTTATCATGTATAAAAATTTTAATTGATTTTTTTTAAATATTTTGTACCTATAATTTAATTTATTGACTTATTGATTTTCATGACAATAATGTAAAAACGAGAAAGTTTAACATTCAATAACAATAATTTTAATTATTGTTGCATTAACATGAATGGTCTAATTAAGAATATTAAAAATTATTCACAAAATATAACAAAGTCATGTAATTGGATGGAGTTAACAAAAGTTTCAGTTAAGCAACACATTAAAAAGCGTCTAATAACTAGTTTCAAAATAAGCATAGCAAAAGGATCATGTAAAAGCGAAAGTTAAATAGAGTTACATTTAGTGATAGTTATGGTTGTCTTACTATGATACACATGTTATGTAAATAGCTTTTATCAAAAGAGTTTAAATAAAAATGAATTTTTTTCCTTAAAAAACAATTTTTTTTCTTAAATCAATAAAAACAAGTCATAAGTCTTCTAGTTAAAGTGACCAACGAAAAAAATAAAAAATGTATATTTAAATTCTAAATTTCGTATGCTAGGTATAACATATTCTTAAATTTTAAAATTATGTATAATCGTGTGTCTTAAAATTTAATTATGTGTCAAATATATTTAAATTTTTAAGCTTTTGCCATTTATTTTTTCTTCAAGTTTTCCTGGGTGGAGGGGATTCATATTTTCTCCATACAAAAAAATGATAAAACAAAGATGAAAAAGAAAGTTCTAATGCGTTCATTTATTTTTATTTTTTGAACCAAAATGTACCATTTTTTATTTTTTAATTGAGTAATCAAATTTTTTCCTTTTTCTTTTACATATATAAAAAATAAAGAAATTCTATATTTATTCCATTAACTACTTTTGACTATTTTTTTTATTTAATACATAAAATTATAAACAGATTTTTACAAGCTTAATCTTTTTTTGTCAAACTAATTCAAATTATTTCAATATTTAATTTATTTGACTTGTCATCCAAAAATTATAGTAATAATTTTAAAAAATTTTAAAATTGAAGTGAAAATAGTATTTTAAATTTGAGAACTAAAATTAAAAAAAAAAAAATTCTTCCATTATCCCATTTGGTAATTTGTTAACTCCATGATTTTACACCATGAGTTTGATATATATCAAATGTCAAGCCCACCTAATGCCAAAGCAAAGGGGCCAAACACCCCCTATTTTATTGAGAGAAAAAAAAGTACAGAGAGAGTCATGCATTTAATTAATGAATAATAAATCATTTATCATATCTATCGTTATTGGTCCTCTAGTGATAGTTTTAGAGTTAATAATTAAGTATATGTTAACATTTTTAAAAATCACAAATATAATAAAATTATTAGTGAGACAATAAAGACTTTTTCATCGAAAAACTCTTATTAAAGATATAGTCTATCGATAATATATCTCAAAAGTTTGATCTAAATTTTCTTATCGAAAAATTCTTTTATATTATGATATATCTTATAATACTTTGAGACTAGTTCCTATAAATATCTACACCAAAATTATTTTAAAATTTTGAATTAATAATTAAATCTTACACAACCACATATTTATAGATATTTCAAAAAATATATATATTAAGCAAGAAATTAGGGCATAGTTTAAAAATGTTTTCAAAACAAATTGATAATAAATAAGTTTAATATCTTTTTTTGTACAAAAAAGGTTTTATCAGGTAGAACCTCTGACAACAATAATAAATTATTGCCACTCTACATTTTATATCTGCATGTTTATTTAAAAAAAAAAAACCAAAATAATTTGCAAATTGTAAAGAATAAATTAAAGATGTGGTTGAAGCTATAGTTCACAATCAAAGCAAAAGATGTGTCTCCAACTATATTTATGTGTCTTCCATTTATTTTGACATTTTATTAATCATTGACTAAAGCTTCTACTTCATTTTTTATATAACCAAAGTCAATATATATATACACACACACACATGTATGTATATGTATATTCTATTTTGTAAGTCAAATATAAACAATATGTATCTGGCCAACTCTTTATTTTTATTTATACTAATTTTTTTTGTAAAAATATCGTTTTCAAATTTGAAGATGTGCATTTGAAGTGATTATACTCTATTTTTGTAAAATAATGTAATTAAATTTTATTTACATATAAATTTTGTAAAATAATATAATTAATTTTTTTATGTGTAAGAAAAATTAATTACGTTATTTTACTACAATTATATGGAGTAGTTCAAAATTACTTACAATAATAATTTTTTTTAAAAAAAAGTACTGCACAGACCTTTTCTCAAAAATAGACTTATAGACTAATAATCCTTAGAGAAAAATAAAAGAGAAAAACAATATGGGAAAATTGTATGAGATGATGCCAAGTGTGTCGGCAAACATTAATTAAACACGAATTTTAGTACAATTTTTAAATTTAATTTTAAATCTTTTTTATAAAGTAATTTTTTAATACCTTCTTCATTGAGGTAAAGTGACTCGATTTAGATTTAGATTTAGTTTTTCTTTCTAATTCAATTCAAAAAGTTTATAAATATTTAATTTAATATTTATGATGGTGTTAAATGTCTTACAAGAATTACTCAATGCATAAATAATATAAGTTATTTTAATCGAACATGTTTAATTTAATAGAGTTACTTGAGGTTTGAAGTAAAAATTGTGAAAATTGATTTAGCCGTGAGGTCCATAATATAACAAATTAATAAGTCATAATAGAATTCATATTTTGGAAGTCTTGGATCTACAATGGCCCTAAGAACTTTTTGGGATGGCTCTCTCCATCCAGCGAAGCTCTTTCCTCTAGCCCCAAACACCAACATTACGTTCATATGCAATACATATCGAAAGCAATGAGTTGGTGTCTCAAAAATACTAGACAAATAAAATAAGAAAATTGTCAAAGATTTAACCACCGAATCAAAATTTTTAAAATTACAGATGAGTAAAATGTCGAAAATTACAACAATTTCATCATCAAATTGAAGGATTCAAATAAAACAGCTAAAAATGCACCTAGCATGCTTTACCACTATATGCTCCACCCATCTTCCAAAATAACTCATCATCTTGGTCGCCATAGACATTATCTCTACTTCTTGCACAAAAATCAACAATCCTCTTTGTGACCTCAACCTTGTTCTTACACTCCTTCATCAATCTCTCGAATTCTACCCTCGGCAATTGAAATTTGACCTGCACAGGCTTAGCAGCACCGTCGTCGGTTGATGACCTCTGAGGATCGAATCGAAGAGTTTGGAGGTCAGAAACCGAACGACTAGAGAGCAAAAGGCACTGGAGACGGTCAGAGGCAGACAAATTATGAAGGTCGGAACAAGCGCGACGAAGCGAACAATGGTCGCGAGGGAAGGTTGGCAATTGGAGGAGGAAGTAAAGGGTTTTAGGTTCGAGCTGACAGTGAGGGTCCAAAGGCTTTGCTCGGAGGCCAAACAGTTTTAGGGATTTGGATTCATAAAGAAGGTGATTTGGATAATGGCTTGTGACTTCGTATGCTGTGGTTGGAAGTGTTATTTTGATGGTTTCTCCATTGATTTTCATGACTTTTGTTGTTCTCTTTTTTCTTCTTGATCCTCTTCCTATTGCATTTCCCATCTTTTTCTCTCTCTGTGTGTTTCTCAATCTCTTTCTTGACAAAATTGCTTTTGTTTGGAGTTTCTATATATATTATAAGAGTGGTGGGAACAATGGAATTGTTTAATTTTAAGCTCTCTTTCTCTCTCATTTGACATTGTACACATCTGATCTTTTCTTTTTCGATTTTGAGCTTAATAATTGTAGGGCGTGGGCGATTAAAATGTCAACTTTTAAAATGAATTTTTTTATTCTACGTGCTTCGTTTTTATAAAATTTAAAATGTAACTTAATCAGTAAAGTTTTAGAATCCAATTTATGAATAAGAGTAAATTAAATTAAATATAATTGACATTGAGGAGAGTAACTTTAGATTAAAATTAACCAATTGTCATTATAGATTAATTAAGGATAAAAATATTAGTTGATAAATCATCAAATTGAAGGGATCGACACCGATATATTAAATATCCATTCTGTTATCTCCAATATTTTTTATTGAAAAATTGAATCAAATGACAAAAAATTTAGAAAAAAATAGTTCATGGCACCTTTTTTTTGCGTAGTGCGAATATGGTAAAATTAGTGATATCAGATGGCTATCATACGTTAATCATAGGACTATCGGAAGGCTATCAGACGATAATCATAAGATTATCGACTTTAAATTTGCTACTTTTGCAATTTAGAAAATGTAGTAACATAGATCTTATTATCATAATTTTTTTTACTATTTTTGCAACGAATTCATTTTTTTTATTAGTGCTTGTAAATCATTAAAAAAAATCTCATCTATTTAGTCCAATATAAATATATAAATACTACTAGTAATATCCATAACTTAGCTGGAAAATAAAAACAACTTATTATTAATCT